>JARUPZ010000007.1:2568585-2718585 GCA_031213475.1 Nereocystis luetkeana
CCCTTCCCATCACTTTTTGGGGTGCTTTCGGGATCCCCTCGGACGTCTCCGCCCTATCGGGGTTGTCGTTGCTAGCCCTAGGGTGGTGGTGCAGCCGCCACAAGCGGGGGGGGGGGGGGCGCGTCCTTCAAAAGCTGATCGGAAGATGCCCCCCCCCCCCCCCCCCGCACCCATGCCCGCCGTGGTCGTCGGCGTGGGGTGACCGCCGTCCCTCCGCCCGTCTTCGCTGAGACCTAGTTTTTTTTTTTTTTTTTTCGGGTGCTGGGCGCGCATCGATCGCCCAATGTTGGAATACTGCAGGAATACTGCCGCCTCCGCCTCCAGCTGCATACGCCGATGCGCCTGTTTCGCGCCATGGCTCTATCGCGAAGCTCTTCCACGCCACGCCAAGCAGGCTATTGAAACGTACTTACCCGCCATGAGTGTTCTCAACCATGTAGGCCCGCATTGGTCACGGGTCAGGAGGTGGGAGATAGGGGGGGGGGGGGGGATTGGGGTTCTCTTCTGGTGCTTCTGGTGCCCCGGATTGGCGTCGCGTTCTTGCTGCCCCCCATCCCCGCCTCCAAGTGCAAACCTCCGTGGGCATGCTTTTGCGTACCGGACCTGTTGTATTTTATCCGGCATCTGTTCGGTATCCGGTAGTGATTTCGCTGTCTTGCGGACGAGCGGGTGAAAGCCCTTCGGTCAGTTGTCGCATCGGGGGAGACCGAGTTACTTGTTTACTATTACGGGGGACCATAGTAAGTAGGACGAAATATTGTTGGTAAAAATAGCGAAATATACAGGTTTCTGTGTGTACGGTAGGTCCTATTCAATGTGGTCCCCCGTAATATTAGATTGGGTGGTACCAGGTATAATACTGCTGTCGTGATCGCCTTCCACCGCCTCCAACTTTCTGCAAACCCACCCCGCGGGCTCGTGTTGTCGTAGCTGCCCTTGTCGCATAAATCCACATTGTGCGTGTTTTTTTTTTCGTAACGGGTGTTTTATGGATTCCCTCGTAAGCAAACTTTCTATGAATGACAGCGCTGTTGTTTGGGTAAACCCCTCGTGTGCATTTTTTTTTCGTCAACAGCTATCAATAGAGTGTATAAAGCCCCCATGGCGCCATGCTTTTTGTAACAGTCCCACGAGCACGTTTCATCGTACCGGCTCTACTTTTTTTTTTCTCACAGCCCTCACGCGCATGGCTATTTTGAAAGGTCTGTCCTTTGTATGGTATGGAAATTTCGATGTCGCTACTTCTTATAACGGCTCTTTTTGTGGGAAACACCCCCCCCCCCCCCCCCCCCCCCCCCCCCCGCCCCCCTCCCATGTGCATATGGTTTTGGTAACGGCTCTTTTTTTTGTAGAAGCCCCCTCATGTAGACGTGGTTTCCGACAGCTCTTCGTGTGGACTCAACCCCTGTGTGTGTGTGTGTTTCTCTAACGGCTCTATTCGTATTCTCTCTATGAAACGACTAAATCGACTACCTGTCGTATGTACTAAAAAAAACAGGTTCTTGGCACCTGCCCCTCTCACCCGTGGGAGGCCTCGAGCCGGTGGGTTCAGAGTTCTTCCCCGACGACCTAGCCAGGCGCCTGGCCGCCGCCAAGCTCGTCGGAAACCGCAAGGCCATCGTGCCGTTCGCGCTAAGGGGGGTTGGTATGCCCGGCGTCCCCGGGGTGGCGGCGGAATTGGCCGACCCTAACGCAAAGCCTAACAAGGATTTTGCGGCACCCGTTCGATGCTGCGTTGAGGTGGGACCCGGGATGGTATTGGGGGGGGGAGGGCAGGGGAGGGAAGGCGAGGGGGGGAGGGGGGGGAGGGGGGGGGGGCGGGGGGGGCAGGAGATGGGAGGTTACGGGGCACAGGGAGCGGGGCTGGGGGGGAGACTGCCTGCTGAGCTGCGTTAGTTAGGCAATGGCGCGAAAGAGGGGGGAGGGGCGAGGGGGGGAGGGGGGGGGAGGTTGGCCGAGTATTGTCACCCTCAACAACAACAGGGGATTTGAAGCGCCCGTTGGTGCTGCGTTGAGGTGGGATTCGGCGGGGTGGGGGGGGGGGGGGGGGGAGGGGTGTATCAGGTGCGTATTGATCCCCAACGGTTGAGCGTGGCGTGAAACAGCAGGGGGGGGGGAGAAGAAGGGATTTCAGGTATCATCTGGTGCGTTTTTTTTCTTGTCTGCTTGTCTTGTGTGTCTTGTGTGTCTTGTTTGTTTCGTAATGCCCTCGGTCGGTTAAATGTTCGCGCTCTTTTTCCTTTCCCCCTCCCGTCGGTTGTCCACCATCCCGACGGACAGGCACGTGGTGCACGCCCTCTTGGAGGGACACGAGGAGGCTACGGCGGCGGGACTGTCGAAAAAGAACCCCGTTGACCAGGTATAATACGATGCGCACACAGCACGGTTGAAAGGACAGCAAAAACGGCAAGGCAGGCCGCCCCGCGCCGACTCGACCCCCTTGTCTATATGTATATATTGTATAACCAGTTGTCATAGAATTTTCCTCAACTCTGCAGACACTGTCCGGAAATGCACGGAACGTTTGAATATTCACGTTAGCCCCTTTAGAACCCGCAGTCCGGTTGGGGGACGAACTACTGAAATCCTAAGTAATTTGTCCCCAAAGCGGTGACTGCGGTCCTAAAAGGGTTAATTGCCGGAAAGGTTGTCACATTTCCGGACAGAGTATTGTAGTGCAAAGTTTGTTTGCTGTTGGCTCGTCACCGAATTTTCGCGGTTGCAGTCGGTCAACCAACCGTTCAAGTATCGGACGTTTTTCACTAAATCCGTTCGGTGCGATAATAAGTGCGGCTCAGGCATGCTGAAGGCAACCACCCCCCCGCGCCCTTGAAGAGTTTTTTTTTTTTTAACAACATATATTTTCCGGCTCCAATGCGCAACAAGCGCTTTACAATGTTTGTAGACCGCTTTCGTCGATAGTAGTTTTTTCAACACCCTCTTTTAACATGTCGGAGAGATCACAGAGATGATCTATCGATAGTAATAGATGATCTAGATCATCTACGAAAAGAGGATCTACAAATATATCATCTAGACATCTGCAGATAGCTCATCTAGATCCTCTAGATCCTAGCCCGCCGGTATGATATGTTGTTCAGGATTTGCCTTCTAGGGCAGATCCAACCCAGGAAACATGTCTTACTGTAGATCATACAGATTATGCGGCTTCCACCCGACACCATGAGTGAGCTGGATCATACTAATCATACCGATCATACAGATCGGGAACATTTTTGCCCCCAAAGGCCGACAACATGAGTGAGCTAGATCATACCGGTATATATCATACAGATAATACAGATCAGGCATCTGTATGCCCTGGAAGGTCGAGATCAAGATCGATCCGATTTGTTGAGAATTTCTCTGGGGGGGGGGGGGGGGTTATACTCGATAGGAGAGATGTACTCGATCTCATGCATGGCCGTAGTCGTATGACCATAGACCCTCGCATCCCTACAATGCCGGGACGGACCATGTCGGGTTTTCGCCGACCAGGCAGACATTGCTTGCACCAAGCGCGAAGCGAAACGTGAGGTGTCTGGCGAGTCGCATGAAGGGTGAGCTGCATCCTACTAAGAACCGTTTTCGAGGCGGACTTGCATATGGACGACAGCTCCAATGAGTTGATTTAATTTCCGGTGTAGGCATTTCCAGAGACAGCAATGGGAGTACTATGTAACTGCCTCTTGGGCGCCTTACCTTGAACACTACGTGATACCAGAGTTATTGGAGCCTGTCCTGCGACCACGGACTGCATTGAATTGTGAGTTAATGTGAGAACAACAACAACAACGATCATTCCCAATTGTGCGGATTAAAGGTTCTTTACCTCGCACAAATGATCTAACTCGACAACCGGCTGTGGGCGACCGCCAAAAAAAAAAAAACGGTACCCTGGTAGTCTAGCTCACGTAGTGAGCAGCATGTTTTACAGTGTCGTTGCCAACCGACGCCAACCCAACCTATAAAAATGGGGGGAGGTCTCTGGGGGGGGGGGGGGGGGGGGGCGTTTCGCCTCCGGGTATGCAGTTGTTCTTGTTTCCCCGGCTCGAAAGCAAGGACCCTATTGGTCTACCTCGTATCGCATACTGTGCTGTCTGTTCCGAACGATGACATAGTATGCCGTGCCAGGTGTGTTGTTTCGTATGTTGACGCCGAAGCATGATAGCAGCTGACCAGGTGTCTACAATATGGACTCGAAAATCGGTACAATAGTTGGCATCAGATTTGTGAGTGGTGCGCGGCGACCTAGCCGCGTACACGGACACGCCTGCTGGATAGTAGAATACATCTGTCGACGACAGCTCTTCTTGACTTTCTTCCCCTTTGTTTTTCTTGCTCTTGCCTATTTTTTTGTTTTGTGTTCTGCTCTCTGCTCTTTTGGTGCTTGTGGTTTGCGTCTGTGCAGGTTCAGCTGTGCATGGAGTACCTGAGGGACAGGGTAGGCGTACCACGTGACCTCCCCTTCGCAGCAGCCAGACAGGTAAGGGGTTCATAGGAAAAAAGGACCCCCCTACCCCCCCCTGATGGTTTCGTAGAGAGAAGGAAGGACCCCCCCCCTGATAATTTGTAGAGAGAAGAACTCCCCCACTCCCCCCCCTAAGTTTTGTGTAGAGAGAATAACCCCCCCGCTCCCTCCCTGGGGATTTAGTAGAGACGACCCCCTCACCCCTGAGGGTTTCGTAGAGAGAGGACCCCCCCCCCCCCGCCCCCCTGCCTATAGGTTTCGTAGAAAGAAGGATCCTCCTCTTGCCTTTCCCTCCCCTTGCCCCTCTCCTGAAATGCGACGGTGATATTTAGCCGACGCGGCACGGGACAAGGGAAGGGCAAGGGACGAGGCGTTTTTACACCGTCCCAGGCACATGGTAGCACTGCAGTGCATGCGTAATAGTACTACCGTAGTAAAGTGCTACAGTGTTGTTATATTCGCATATTCGTTATTCGACAAGGCTCAACATGTGCTTGGTCACCAACCTCTCGATAAACAGCTACCGGTGCACATTATATGTAAAAAAAGAAAAAAAGGAAAAAAATCAGATAAAACCGAAAACATGGAAGCCAAGGGTTGTATCGAGCGTACCGACCAGCACACGCGTGTCCTCTGGAGCAAACAAGAAAAAGAGTATGCACCCGCTGAGCTACATGACGTATCACGCCCTACTTCAAGCAGACTCGCGGTGCGCTTCTTGCGTGGCAATCAATCATTCAGTACTCGCCGGCAGGAAAAAAAAAAGAACGCCAGATGCAAAGCCCCCCTGCTTTCCTTCCCCTTGGGGTGGGTTTTCGTTCCCCTCGTTGTTTTCCCCGAAACCGTTTTTTTTTTTTCTCGTTTTTTATTCCGCAACACTGACCCCACTCGAAACCCGATAGTTTTTTTGTCCCGAAACGGTTTCATACTGGAGGGATTTATCTACCCTGATTCAAAGCAAGTTGCCCCCAAAACGCACAGGTGCAGTTCTACCGGGCTTGTTACAACGTTATAATCCACCTCCCCCCCTCCCCGCTGTCCCATCCCACCTGCCCCCCCCTGTGTGTCCGCCGCTCGTTGCGCCTCACCCCTCCAGCTCCGCGCACACCTCAACTGGTACTCGGGCGAGCTCCTAGAGCAGCGATGATCGGGGGGACGAGGGGGCCGAGGGGGCTGGAGGGGGAGGGGTGCTCCTATACCTCCAGCCGGCAAGGCAACCGTTGCCCGCTTTCAACGGATCTGTGTCGGTCGCACAGCAGACGGATAAGGGGCGGACTGCACCAAACCCACCACAACAATTATTAACTATGTATTACGGTAGCTCTGTCCGTGACCGTGAGCGGAGCACGCGGCGGCGGCGAGGGCAGCGTTGGCGGCCGTTGTGGGGGCCGGCTGGATTTTGACCCTGCGTCCCAGATGGCGTGTTTGCCGTAGTGGTGTAGGTTTCCAATGTTAAGGAGCTCGGGAGTAGAAGACGGGAGGGGGGGGGAGGGGGGGGGTATTCGATAGGAGAGATGTACTCGATCTCATGCATGGCCGTAGTCGTATGACCGTAGAGGGGGGGGGGGGGGGGTGCTGGTTCGCAGAGCCACTGCCGTGCGTTGTGCGCTGTGTGTTCATGCACTCCTCTTTATTTTTATATTTTGTTCAGAGGGTATCGGCGCGTTTTGGTGTCGCTTCTTTTTGTCGGCACTTTTTTTTTTTTTTTTTGTGAACGTCCTCAGCGCGGTTCACCGAGTGATGGTAACAACAGACGCACAATCGATTCTGGAAAACGCGGGGACGTTGCCGAGGAGTCCCCCCTCCCCGCCTCCGCTTCCGCCCCCCCCCCGCCACCTCCGTCAGTCGTTAGCTATTCTGTCGTGATCTTGTGGAGAGGCTGCGATATTTTTGGACCTACAGTAGATCTGTGATGATGCACGCGTGGGGGTGAAGGGGGGCGGGGGGACGGCGGGCGCTGGGTCGGCTGGCTTTTTTTGTCTTCGATATTTCGATTTTGTCTTGGGAAGGGGTGGGGGGGGGGGGGGGGGCACCCTGTACAAGGACGTTTGGTGTACTCGTCATGTATATCCTCTTTGAGCACGTGGTTTTTCCTGCGTCCATCACGTTCTCGTTTGAAAAATAAAACAATTTTGTTTTTATTTCCCCTTTTTTCAGTCCCACCTCTGCTTTTGTTTTCTTCGAATTTTCCCTTCTTGTTTGTCCAGCGCCACGTACCTGGTACCTGCCATCAATTGTTTGTTTCCCGTCCCGAGGTCGCACTGATTTGGCTTGGCTTCCTCTTTCCTCTTGAGCTACTGAACCCTGCTGCACCTACACCTGCTACACCTATACAGCACGCGCTGCACCTATTTCCCTGGGGGGCAACCTATCAAAAGGGGACTCTACGGCCGAAAATATGTTCTTGTCCGGCTGACCCCTGCTCAACAGCTAAGGACCCACGTAGGCATTTTGTTCCCATGCCGTGCCTGACGATTGGCGCCCATACAGCAAGCGGCGGGAATCGACAACTGACGCACACGCAAAAAAAGAAGCGGCCCGTGCCAACACCCAGCTTCTCTGGCTCCCTTGTTCCTTGTGATACTTGACCCACCCGTACACCCCATGCACAAGATTCACTCCTGCAGGAGGGGTTGCTACCCCTTGCCAAGCAATACGCCACCCCTTTTCCGTGTATCTCTAAATCCTGGACCAGACCAGGCTTTCGAGGGTAGTATCATAACATTAGCCCACCCTGAACAGCCGTGTAATAAGCAGAAACGCGGTTCCAATATTCGGGGAAACACCGGTTCCACGGACTCTTAATTGTAGAACATGAAGAGAAGATGCGGCTCTCCTCAAAACCCACTTGCACACCCCAGAGGCCTGTTCACGCCGCGGTGACATTTTTGGGCTCAGCTGTTTCTGACTGACGTCGTTCCTTAGCTGAGTTAGCTGAGAGAGTACCCAAATTTATTTCGCGGCCCGAGTTTTGTGTTCGTTGTGTACCTTTTCTCGGGGGACCATAGTAAATAGGACCAAATGTCGTCAGTAGAAATAGGGAAATATATAGGTTTGTTGCGCGTACCGTAGGTCCTATTTACTATGGTCCCCCGTAATAACCGAGAGGCATGCCACGGCATGGGTATGGCCTATTTTTTCTGGAGCACCTCAACTTGAGCAGAGCTTTTTACTTACCCTCCCCCCAAGGAAAAAAAACTGACTTCTGCTGATGACTTATGAAAAGACAACTCGATGACCGATCCCCGTCAGGCTGCAGTAGGTACACAACCGAAAATGGCTGTAAACGAGACGGTGTTGAGCAGCTGCTCGTTGAGGAGCCCCCGTCAGCCAAGAACGTGTACCTTGGCCAAACCGTGCTGCCCTGACCCCGGTCCTAGAGCGCGTTCCGACACCTTCAGGGAGTATATACACCGTGCCTACAGCGATACGTAGCCTTCTATGGCAAACCTGGTGATTTTACCTGGTAGGTAGAGTGGATTCGTTGCGTACTGTTACTGTTATATGTTGTATGGTAGACCACTCTAAAAACCTGCACACGCCGTAGAACGCCCGGTCGGAGTATCACTACTACTATAGTATTAATAGTAGTACACCAAGCTTGCAATTGTGAGTTTCGAGACAAAATTGACATCTCATCACAACCGAGTTTTTTTTGTTTTTCGTTTCCCAAAATACGTAGTCGATTGGTTCGTATGTTTGTCGGATTGCGCGAGGATTTTTTCCTCCAGGGAAATATTGACACCCAAGGAGGTGGTTCTGAACTTGAGAACACAGGCTGGAACCGCACCTTAGATTAGATTAATTATCAAACCGTAGGAAGAGAGAACACATGCGCCCATGCCCCCCGTGAACCTCGATAAATCACGACGGACGAGTGAAACACTTCAGACATTTTAAACTACCGTAAGTCGCAGACGCGATCCCCGCCTGTGGCTGCTCCGGCGCCGGCGCCCATCGGTCACACATAGTATCGGGTGGTATCTCGCCAAGGAACACCGGTCTCCCATAGTCTCACAATAAGAGAGCGTGGAGACGGAGCGGTTCGCGTCGGTTCGCGTCGCGCATGGGCGCAGTGCTGCAGGGGCGTCTGCGCGCCAGGGGGGAGCGCCCAGTTTTTTTAACATAGTAGTCACTGCATTGGATTCAGGCGACTCTTGCAGCAAGTATTTCACGGGAAAACCAATGGACAAGATCATGAAAACTGGTGACTGGAAGATGGAGGACACGGCCTGATACAACGTTGAATCTACCACTAGGATAGTGGGGACAAAACGGCAACTGCAGCAGACCTGACCAACGCATCCGACCTACTGTTGCCACCGGTTTTGGCAGAAGACTTTGAATGTCTGCGCACGGAGATATTGCTACAAATAATTTAGGGTTGGGTGAGGGAGGAAGCAGGCGGGCCAGTGGTCAGTACGGGAATAAGATGTTTCGGTGGAACCACCGGCCGGCGCAGGAGGCCTCATCCAATCTAGTACTTACAATGAGTGATCCGAAACAGAGAGGAAGGATGCCACAGTGATTTATCGACCCAAGTACACAACCCATACCTGCCCATGTTTCATCCCACCCCACCGATACCCACCCACCCACCTACTAATACATTTGCGTTAATGCTCGGGTTGTCCATCTGCCACGTCAAGTACTTCTCGCTCGGGCGTGATACTAATCATCTCCTCCAACTAGTATGTTCTCTGTTTCCCCAAAGCATTCCCCAATCGAAAATTACTTCTCCAAGCATTCATCTTGACTCAACGCAAATCTACTCTCCTCCTCCATACCACACCTAAACCAGAATCACTCCGTGTACACGCAAACTTGCGTACATCGATGTGAATCGAGTTCGAGTTGACAACGGGATTTAGCGCGAGCTGCGCAGCGCAGCACGGCACGCTACGTGTCCTCAAACAAGTAGCACAGTCTGCGTCTCTTACTCCCGACGACATGAAACATCCCACCTGCTTAATAAGAAAAAATACCAACCCCTGGGCATGTCTTCCGCCTCCGCCATCTAAGCATATTCTTCTTCTGTAGTGGACACAACGAACAACCAGCCGAAGTTACAGAGTAGACGCGTCACAGCGTCCTGCAGACCCGTGTCATCTATCTACCTGCAAATCTATCCAGTTCGTCCACCGAGGCCGGGGCGTAACGGCAGACACGCATCTCTTCATGTTTGAAGGCAAGGCAACACAGTGGTAGCCTTCAAGCCCCCCCGCCGCAAAGTTGCAAGGCCCCCGCGTACTACTGTCCCCAAGCAACCAACAAACTCAATATTTTCTAGACGTCCCCAACCCCCCCCCCGAACTCCCCCCCTCCCCATCGTTTCGGGGACGCCCTTCAGTTATGTTGTACCTAACTTGTACTCTGGTCAGATCCGACACACACCAACAAGCCCGTCGCCCTTTCCAGCTCCATAATATTCGCCAAACGAAGGTGGGTCTTCACAAGTACAATACGGGGGAATACGATAGTTAGTCTTCACGGTCCCCTTATAATTATATAACCTCCCAACGCCCTCCCTTGCTGTTCCCTACCCCTAAGCCGTACACCAACCCCCTCACGTGTGCGACGCTGGCCAAACCCAAGCCGCATATCAGCTAGAGAAGGTTCGTAACAGCAAACCTTGCGGGTGCAACTTCTTTGCTGAGATGCCGTTGCCCGCACTTCCTTCCACGTCGACGGCAACGCCCTCGTCTAGAGGGCCGAGGCCATTGGCACAGCTCCCTCTTGGCAACCGAGTCAAACCCCTTGGCTCAAAATCACGCGGGTGGGAGTGTTTTGTCAACGACTTGCCGCAGCTGATTGCCCACAATCAACGTGAGGGTCAGCACCACCCTGCCCAATGCGCTCGCGCTTCCCTTGAGAATTCGTTCGGCTCTAAGGCCTGCGTACCAGCCACTTGACCCTCTGCACTCCAGTCCCATCCGGCCCCCTGGTACGGTCCTCCAGCCATACTCAGTGGCTGCGGCGGGGCCACAAATAGTTGTTCTGGGGGCCGCCTCTGTCTCTGTCGAGGGTCAGGTTGGTGCATCATGCCGAGTACCGTATCTGGATCGCCCACAGTGCCAGCATATCCAGCACATGGGAGCTCCCAGTACGGCCCTGGAGCCATACCCGGAGGCAGCTGCTGCTGCACCACAGGTGGCTGGTGGGCTGCCCCCTGTGGGGGCGACAACTGTCCCTGGCGAGGGTGAAATTGGTGCATCATACCGAATAGCGGAGCTGGGTCGCCCACAGCTCCAGCATATCCGGCATCTGGGGGATCCTGGTACGGTCCTCGAGGCATCATCAGTGGCTGCTGATGAACCATGTGTAGTTGTTGGACCATCCCCTGTAGGGGCGGAACCTGTCCCTGCCAAGGGTCAGGTTGGTGCATCATGCCGACCATCGAAGCTGAGTCGCCCACAGTCCCAGAAAATCCGGCCCCTGAGGAGGGCTGGTAAGGATCTGGAGCCATTATGAGTGGCGACTGCTGATGCGCTGCATATGGAGGCTGTTGGGTTGGCTTCCGTGGGGGGCGCACCTGTTGCTGGTCGGGAAAGGGTTGCTGCCACGTGCCGAGCACCGGAGCTGGCGTGCTCACAGTCCCAACAAATGCGGGATCTTGGGGGCCCTGGTACGGCGCCCGAGCCATCGTCAGCGCCGACAGCGGATGCACTGCATGTAGGGGTTGTTGGCGCACCTGTTCCTGGATTGAGAAGGGTTGGTGCCACGTGCCGGACACCGGAGCTGGTCCCTCGAAAGTCCCAGGGCGTAGCGCATTCATGGGGGAGGGGCTGCTGGCGATTCCACCGCGATCCGCATCATCACACTGGTACACAGCATCACAACGATGCAGAGGCTGGGGCTGGCGCCAGACTGGGGCTTAAGTCTCTGGCACAGCCTCCCTCCCGAACTCCGGTGCCTCCTTGTCGTGGGCTAAAGCCAGGGCTATCACGGCCTGTTGCAGGGTTTGCTTTGCGCTAAGGGCGCCGGAAGCAATCTGCCCGCGGATGTGCATGCCATCGATCCACAGGGTTGTGCCCACGATGCTTGATAGCTTTGCTAGCTCGGTCGGCCAGATAGTGACAAGGCCACCCTCTGACGCATTGTTACTCGAGCGACGCGCGTGAGGCAAGTGGTAGATGAGCTTCGGCACGGAAACGCCAACTTCGTGAGACCACCAGCTCGCCACCTCGTGGGAAAGTACCTTGCACTTGTGGGTGGCACGAAGCGCGAGATGGGCAGACCGAAATGGAGCGTGGGAGAAGGCTCAGCTCTATGCATATATAGTGCTCGCACGTGGTAGTGCAGCAGGTATCACAGGTAAGATAACAGCTTGCAGTCACAATCGCCGTCACGCCTCGTGTCTGCGAACTGACATGTGAGAGCATCGAAGATGCGAACGCCTACGAGGGTGGTGTGGTACTATTAGTGTAACTGACCAGCGCTACGCCCTTAGCAAGTCAACTTCTCCTGCTGGCTCCTATGCCAGGAACGCTGACTTGTGGGACTACAAAGCGTGCGTCGAGCCAACCGGAAACACAAAAAGCACCCGTGGAAGAAAAGCACAGGCCACAACGTGGTATCGAATCGATACTTACATCATGGCTCACGCATACCCGAGCAGTCACTATAGGCAATACAAAACCAGGAGCAGCCGAAGCCATTCACCGCCGTGCGCTCCAGCCTAAGGCGACGGTTTTGAGCAGAAATCGAGTCTTGTGCCAATGGAAATTTCATCGCGTACTGGTATCGTTTACATTAGCAACAACAGAACTGAGCAACGGACGGATTTGCTACGACAACTCTACTCACCACCTTTCCAACGTCGTCAGTCCCGTTCGTGTCGGTGCTCCAGACCAATAGACGACAGGGACTCCACGACGCGACGACGCCCACTTCTCCAGTGACCCCGGCCGCCGCCACCAACCGCTCAATAACATCCTTGGATGCAAGTATTCGCATCAAAATTGGCGAATAGACAGACACCTGCGATATATACAGCACATACACCGGAGCATCGGCGTATGTTTAGAAGGTGTTGGAGCCTCGGACGGTGGCCGGTCGAATCGATCGAGGATACGCATGCAGCTATGAATACGTTTATCTACACACACGAGGCGCTTAGGCTTGTTCTCCGCAACTCCCAACAATCACGAGCGACACAAGGAACTTCCAGCCACCTAGAGTGTTCGGAAACGAACAGTACGCGCAAAAATATTATTTCCTGCTCCTGCTACTACTTTGGCAGACCTCCTGCTACTGTGCATACTCTTTTCCGTCCTTGGGTACTCACCAGCCCGAAGAACGAGATATTTGAGTTTAAACAGGACAGAAGCTCCTCGAAAGTGTTTTCGGTAGCTCCGGACCCCTCCACCCTCAGTTGGCCTCGGTCAAAATCGTACGTCACCTTTAAATTCACCCCAATTGGAAGCCGAGTGAAGAACGCGCGTAGCACATCGACGTGAGATTGATGTATATATTCACGTCGCCGGACGGCATCCGGATGGACACGCAGAGAGAAAAACGGCGGGCGAAACACGAGGTTGTGAACCCTGCATGCACACGGTCGGATACAACACACAACGCGTAAGACCATGACAAAACGTTCTCCACCCTTTGCCATCGTACGATCCAGAGGCTCTCGTCGTCATTTATCCCTCGGCTGCAGGTAGGGGACAAGGCGGCACATTTTCTGGTCAACTATAGTCCTAGGGTGCATTCATGTCTCCTTCACGGGCAAGAGTAAGTAATTCGTGGCCCCCAGGTTTCTGCCTCTCTTCTTTGACTCTGCCGCCAGACCACGGGCGCGTAGAACAGCAGAACGCACCTATCGCAGCCCCACCCACAAAGCCACACATATTTTCACACGGCTAATTCTTGTCTGCTGCTTGGCACGCCAACGGACGAACTCACCGCGGGGAAGTGGATTCCTTGGCACTCGAAGGCGTAAGCCGTGAGACGTACCGCGTCCACATTGAGATCTATGGTACGCTTGATCCGTTGCAAAACTACGCCCTCGAGGTGGTCCCTGGCTGCAAGGACGCAATGGCGCAGCCCCCACAGCTGCACCACCCGCACCGTTGTGCGAGGCAGGAGGAGCCGAGGCGCGAACTGTCGGTCTGGCGGGGACCGTGCTGTTGGTGGCTGTCTCGAGGGTCCCGCCAGGGACAACACGCACTGGTCGACGTAGTGACCAACGCAACCAAACTCTCCAACAACAGCCGTCAGAGAATGCACAAACTCGCCCCCCCTCAAATCCATGTCGTCGAGCCCCATGTCGCCGCTGTCTCTAGTCTTCACCAAATTGAACCGCAGCAGAAGGAAGTCCGACGGCTGGGCGAACGTCGACGATTGGGGGCGTGCATGCGCGTGGAGAGCCGAGGCGTTAAATAGGTTGTCAGGAGGGATGATTCACGAGCTATTACAAAGAAGATGGGGCGCTTGAGCAAAGCCCGCCTTCTCACCTTGTGTCCACCTTCGCGGCAAACCCACAACGCGTGGTCCAAGCATGCACGGGCGCTCTCGGGGGTGCGCCCGGAACCATGGCCGAACGATTGGACTATCGCCTCACTCTCATCGACGATTGACGATCCAGGAAGAGTGTCCTGGAAGAATTGGAGGAAGCCCCCCTCTCCCAAGAGCACGTCCTGCAGATCGAAAGAAACGAGGGCGCAATGGAAACGACCGTTTGGTTCTCAGGTCGTGGGTGGCACGGCTTGGCCAGAGATTAGGGTGTAGTGCACCCCGGGACGTTGTTGGCAAGCAACAAGTATGCCTCGTACGACTTGACGTCTCTTCCTCGACGGTAGGCCTGGAACTTCAAGGACCTCACCCGGTACGCTATCACCCTTTAGTACTACTGTATGATGCACCGCCATCGAGTTGTGCCTCAAAGGTCTTGCTCTACTCGCCTGATCTGGGACCGAGAAGCGAATCCGATGAATGACTGGCACGATAGAGGGGCGGCTCTCCGCCTCTTCCGGTCTTGAGCTCTGAGTCTGAGAGGAGGGCTCAAAGGTCTTGCCTTGACCGCTTGGTACCGCGACGATAGGCTTTCGCCCCACCTGACTATTTTCCTCCATCTGAGGGGTTTCTACCACAGGCATCAGGCGTAGTGCATCCACATCTTCCCCAGACTTTCCCTCGTCCTTCGCACTCTCCTTCGGGTCTTCCTCTTCCTGCATCACCACCTTCTCTTCCTCATCCTCCTTCTTCCCTCCCGCTTCCTCCACCTCCACCTCTTCCCGTTCCTGCTCCCCCTTCTCCTTCTGCCCCCCTCCCTCCTCCTGCACCTCCTCCTCCTCCCCCACCTTCTGCCCTGCCACGTCAAGTTCCTGCTCACACTCCTCCTCCACATACCTCCCCCGCCCCCCTTCCTTCTCTCCCGCCCCCTCGACCCATCGCCTCCGCTCCTCCTCCCCCTCCTCCTCTTCCTCCTCTTCACCTTCTTCCTGCTTCATGCCCTCTTCCTCCCCCTCCTTCGCCCCCACGTCCTCCTTTACCTCCTCCCTCTCCCTCTCCCCCGCCGCCCCCTCCTCCTCCTCCTTCTCCACCACCACCACCTCCTCCTCCGCCTCCCCCTCCCCCCCTCCCTCCTCGCCCCCCTCCCCCGCCCCCTTCTCCTTTGCCACCCCCCCCACGTATTCCACCTCCTCCCTCTCCCCCTCCACCTCCTCCTCATCCCCCTTCTCCTCCACCACCACCACCACCATCTCCTCCTCCTCCACCTTCCCCCTCTTCCCACTGTCTCCCTCCCCCGCCCCCGCCCCGTCCTCCTCCACCCCCCCCACGTATCTCACCTCCGCCCTCTCCCCCGCCGCCTCCTCCTCCTCCTCCTGCTCTTTCTTCGCCACGATCAGCATCTTCTCCTCTTCCATCTCCCCCCCCCCCCCCCACTCCTCCTCCTCCTCCTTCACCACGGCCTCCCCTCGTTTCTCCCCTTCCACCTCCTCCTTCGCCTCCTCTCCCTTCTCCTTTCTCTCCCCCTCCCCCCCCTCCTCCCCTTCCTCCCCCTCCTCCTCCTCCTCCTTTTTCTCCTTCTTCTCCACCTCCCCTAGTTCCTCCCCCGCCACTTTACGCTCATTCTCCCGCTCCTCCTCCACGTACCCCTCCCGGCCCCCCTCCTCCTCCCCCGCCTTCTCAACTTCTTGCCCCCGCTTCTCCTTCCCCTCCTCCTCCTCCTCTTTCCCTGTTTCCTCCTTCATGCCCCCCCCCCCTCCCCCCTTCTTCCCCCCCGCGTCCTCACTTCCCTCCTCCACCTTCTTCACTTCCTTCCTCTCCTTTGCCTCCTCCTCCTCCTTCACCTTTTCCCTCCCGCCCCCCTCCCCCTCTCCCTCCCCCTCATGCTTCTTTTCTTCCACCTCTTTCCTTCAGTTCATTCTCCTCCCCCTCCTCCTTCACTATCCCCCCACGTTCCCCTCCTTCCACCTCCCCCCTCTCACCCTCCCCGCCCCCCCCCGCCCTTTCCCCTCGACCTCGTTCTCCTCCCCCTCCTCCTCCTTCTCCTCCTGCTCATCATCGCCCTCCTCATTTTTCGTCTCCTCTCTCCCATCGCCCCTCTCTTCACCCTTGAGGTAGCGTCTTATTACGGGGGACCATAGTTAACAGGACCTGTGGTATACATAAAAACCTATATGTTTAACCATTTTTACTAACAATATTTGGTCCTGTTAACTATGGCCCTCCGTAATAATAATGTGCAGACCAAGCTCAGCCAAGCCCCGACCAAGACAATGAATACAACGATGACGCTCGCTTTGCAGACGACATCGAACCTTGTCGGAACGGACATCGTCAAGGCCAGCACGGGGTTGGAGGGGGTTCGACGCACCGTGATTAAGCTGTTTTTGGACTTCGCTTGGGGCGTAGGTGTCGCGGTGGAAAAAAAGGTGTTGCGGTCATCCTGGTACAAACAAACCCCGACACACGCATCATCGCCACGCTTTCACCGCACACACTTGCGCTGAGCTCGGAGCAGTCTCCCACATAGCTGGGAAAAGGGGGTGCTTTGACGCACGATCCTAGCTGCGTGTGCCCAAATCGTATTGAAATTGGAAGTCGTGCGCCAAGCATACCGGCAGACCACACGTGCTTGCTGGGTAGCCAAAATCAGTACTGCGAAGTTCCAGAAACGAGATACACTGACAGGCGTCTTACAAGCATTGCATGGGTTTGAGCAAGCCTGCCCTTATCAGTGAAAAGTTGGTATACAGCAAGGCCAAAATCGCTTGCCGAGTCTTATAAACCCCAGGATGCACTCTTCTCACCTTGAAACTATCTCCGGCTCGTAGATATCCGGATGTTGCACGTATAGCTCCGGGGGACCTACGACCTGAAAAAATAAGGGAAAGACACGCACACACCGGAAGGATCGCTCACGGGTGCACCGATTGATACATATCACAAGTTCTTTCCAAGTCGAAACATGTGGCGGAGTCCCAAGACACAAGGACCGTGGCAACGCAGTCAACGGCCGTAAGCAAGCTCAGGCTAAGAAAATGGTCGGAGTTAGACCAGCGATGTGCTGGGTGCGTGTTTTGGGAGGGGACTAGGACGATTTGCAGAATATGCACGATGTTTCCAACAAGCGAGGGTCTTCCTACATGTTGTACTGCAGTAGACGACCACACACCAGGTACACTGCAAGCAAGCCGTGTCAATATCTCACCTCCGATCCCGTCAGAGAAACCCAAGACCAATCAGTTTTGGGCCGTACGCCAGTCTTGACCGCCACCGGGTGCCGCAGTTCTTTAAATGACACGAAACCATACCAGGCGTTCGCCACCGGATCTGTGAGCACCTGAGTAGCATACAATTCAAGGGATATTTCTCGACGTAAACAAACCGCGTGTTTCGCCAACCAGTTGCGTGTAAAGCGCAAAATAACCCCACGAACACCAGTCCTCCACAAGCGCAGTTGCGGTAGGCTAGCAGCTCG
This sequence comes from Nereocystis luetkeana, assembly GCA_031213475.1. NCBI lineage: Eukaryota > Phaeophyceae > Laminariales > Laminariaceae > Nereocystis > Nereocystis luetkeana. The sequence goes on from JARUPZ010000007.1 coordinate 2,585,988, forward strand.
GAGGAAAAAGTGACGAAAATGTTGCATCTCCGTGCCCACGACCAGCCACGACGCGACGGGTGGCGGTTTTTTTGTCGACCGGCTCACGTGCTCGCTTGTAGAGACGGCTTCAAGAAATTATCCTCACTACACGGTCGGCTCGGATTGTGACGTGATCATCCAACAAGCATGCCCGAAACGCGACGGGTACGTACATGGTCGTGACGACGGGTAGTACGGAATGACCCTGGTATGAGATGGGTTCTATTGGTTCCTTATCGGTACTACAACTGGCGGAATGGGCATGGGTCCGACGACATGGCGTGCACCGCCGCGCGATGTTGGCTGTATTTCATTTACCCCACTAACTGCTACCAGTACCAGGTATTATTTTACGCTGCCGTCGATAATTCAATGTGAGTACGTATAGGGTTGTATGAGCCCCCCTGCCCCGAAGCAGGAGGGGGCTCGCCCGGGATCAACTCCGCGCTGAGTACGCTCTCAGCGCGAGGCCCATCCCTGGGATTGAAAAGACAGTACAGAAATCGACTACTAAACCTGTAGGGTGGGTGGGTGGGAAGGTCTGTATTACCCCTTTGCCCATTACCCTGTGCTCCCAGGGCAGGTCGTAGGACTTGACGGAGTGATCCCGCCTTGTGCGTACCTTTTTAACTGCTACGAACACGGTTCTGATTATTCCGTTTGGTTCCACAACTCCGGGCATCTGATTGGGTAAGGTTTTACTTCAATCGCACACCGCCTACGGCGTGTACGAGGCAGGCTTGCCTCATCAATCAACCTAGCACATTAGCATGCATAGTGTCTACATCTGTCTGATGTGGATTGTCTGTTGGGGTTTTGCATCATTAACTGAAAGAGCTGCACGTGACCGATTTCCTCCAACGGTCGGGAGTAACGCGTGGGACTTGTTGTTTAGTCGCAGGCCGTCTCTGATTGGCCGCGGTCGCCGTCCTGCAGTGCTGTTTGCTGTGTGTTTTCAATTCGGCGGGATTTTGTTTTGCTTTCTATTTGTTTTGCCCTTCGAGCGCACCCGGTCTATTGCCAGTGCTGTTGTAGGCCTCCTTGCCTCATTTTCCTCTCAACTACAGTAGTAGTGGCGGGGTGCGTATACGTAGAGGGTACCCATCTTCACTGTTAGTTTCTGCACATAATGCCTGTTTGCCTGTCTGTCTGTCTGCCTGTCTGCCTGTCTCTCTGTATGTCTTCGTTTGCTTTGGACTGCATAAGTTTTTGCGAGACATCTACAGAGCCGATTTTTTTACCAATGCGGCATCTACAGAAGCGAAAGGTTTTGCGCTGTCCGATCAGGTATGTATTGTCGTAAGCTGTCTCAAACTGACCTCGGTGGTCGTGCTGCAAGGCGTTTGTGAGGCTCTCGCATCGCTGTCGCGTATGCGTTTCAAGTTCAGCTGTGTGTGTGGGTGTATGTTTTGTGTTTCTTATCACATTGCCTCATCACATACCATGTACCTGGTAACGTACTTGGAACGCGCACGTCCTACGTACCGCGAGTATGGAGCACCCTTGCTCCAGTACCTCTTTGGTCGTAGTGGGGGGTGCGTGTTCGGAGTAATTATCCAAACAGTCTACAACATGCGTCTGTCTGTCTGCCGGCCGTATCGCGAGACCTGGATATTACCTATATCTCATCAACGCGGCTTCTACAGAAGCGGACGAGCTTGGCCTAGCGTGTGCAGCTTGTTTCATTACAACCCGTCTCGAGTTGCCAGCGCTGGCCGTGCTGCAGTACGTATTGTTTTGTTTCGATTATTCTCGTTCAGCCACTTTTTATTTCGTTTTACTTCTGACGACCTTAAGGGTCAGTTTCTAACGTAACACTTCGTATGGAATCGAACGCACACGGCCAACTGCAAACCACGGCCCAACACTACTCCGGCAAGTGCTACCGCCGTGAACTACGTGTAGCTGTTAAAATCGTTGTTCTTGCCTTCTTGTATTGTGGCATCAGTACCTCTTGCGTCAAGGGCTGAACTCATTACTCCAATAGTAAAGCGATAATCGGGCCATAACCAACCGTGCTTAACCCCTTTAGTACCGCAGTCCCGATTTGGGGACAAACCTCAATAATTCCAAGTTATTTGTCCCCAAAACGGCACTGGGGTCCTAAAAGAGTGAAAAAGGGGGCTGAAGCGAGTCGACAGCACAGGCCGGCCCAAGCGCAACGCCACAAAATGCGTCAGCCACGAATGCCGCATGCAATAGCGCTAGTTGAACGTCACACAATCGGTATCATACTGACCGTAGTGATCAGCGGAAAAGGTTTACACGGCCTGTTTTTTTTGTGTTGTTGTGAGGACCTAGGGCTGGCGCTAACGGCGAAGTTGCGTCCTGACCGACCGCAGGCCTCCAAAGAGGTCAACCATAGTCAGATGTTTCTGTAAGAAGAACCATTTTTTTTAAATTTTCTGAACGAATCCGTTCCAGGTACTCCAACGCATGTCTGTGAAATTCTTCGCGCAAATATTCGAAGAACTCACTGCGTAGGACCAATACCAAGTTCCGGGAAATGTTTAGCGACAAAAAAGGATCATATACGTATTAAAACTACAGTAGGCAACGCCGTACAATTCACACTTTTACCGCACAAGCTTTCGACGAGTGTAGTTTCCGCCAGGGCCTTGGGATCCCTTAAGGCTCGAATATCGGGTGAACAAAAAAACGACGTATTACGGGGCTAAAAAAACAAACAACAAGGAAAGCACCATTCGGGCCGTCAGAGGTTCACAAAAAACGCCCGCAAACTTTCAGGACATATTATCTCGAAAACACGTCGAGGACCTCCGACGCTTGAAAACATTATTGAGTTCAGCTTGAACCATGACGTTGCCAGCTCTGTGAATCGATTCGACACAGCGATGGTCATGATCTAGCAAGAACGCCAACAACACGCGAATCTATGAAACCTTGCGTGCTGCAGCCCTGTATACCGACGCTGTACTGCATGCCGTATGCTCTTTCTCACCTTTTTTTCCTCGGCCGCACCATCCCCTTCCCGTAATACGGTACCGCCGGATTCGACATTATCAGCGGCAGTCGTGCCCGGCAGCGAGGCTTTGTCGGCCTTCCTCGCCTATGGCGTTCTCTTTCGAACAAACCGGAAGGCTTCCTGTTGCGGATGAGCGCGTTGTTTTTTTTAATTGTTCGATTATTTTCGTCTGACACACGGTGTGGGCCCCACGATTCGGCTCCGTCATGAGTGAACTAACATGAGGGGAGCCAAATCCGCAGGCTCACTCATCAGCGCGAGTATATTATCTAAATACGTGGAGGCTGGGAAAGGGTGGAATGACTACGCATCGCTATATATGCTGCGCTCCACGACGTGACCAGCTACGGAGCGAGCCCTACGAGCGCAGGATTTTTGGGAGCGTTCTCGTTGGCTTGCGCCTGGTAGGCACGCCCACGATAATGGGCTCAGTGCAAAACCCCATGTGATGCAGTCGCCCGAAATACAAAATGTCGTAGTTTGGCTAAGGCGGAGCAGGGTCTATGGATAGGAATGGCGCACAGCGTCGCTCGCACTCTTGCGCACAGCGCTTGGGGGAACATTTTTGCGCGTATTATATGCTGTACAATACTCGTAGTGGTCTCTCTATAGGGCCGGTTGGGTAGTGCCGGCTGCCCGCTATAGTTCCGGGGGAATCGCTTGGCACAGATGGGATCAACCAGTTTGGCAGTAGTGTGCGGAGTAGTTAGTGCCGGTTGGCGCTATATACAGTGCAGGTAGTGGTGGCTGGCGCATATATACCGGCACTATAGAAAGACAAATACAGCAACGGTCGTCAGAGTCCGGGTCCGAGTCGTCAGGACTCAGTCGTTGACTCGCGAGTCCGAGTCAATTGGAAGTACCGAGCCCCTACGGCACTCAAAGTCGACATTATTACTGAGTCCTCGCGAAGTCTCTGGCGTACCGAAAACTGGAATGGCTCGGTCCTCGCGATTCCCGTCTAGGGTACCCGATGCTGAAACGACTGGTACCCGAAGGTGTTGCGGTACTCTGACGACCTTCGAACTACTGTGCGAACCATTATTCACACAGCGGAAACGTCATACCGGTGTGTTGAACGCTGATGCCAAAACAAAATCTCGATAGGAACCTGTGAGACAAGACTGCTGCATATATATGCCGCGGTTCAGAAATTACAGCTTGAGCGCCAGCAGGTTGGACCGCAGGGGTGGACATGAAATATGGACTACCAACTAAACTTTCCAGGGTACTCCGCGGGACGCCTTTTCGACTCCGGGATCATACGTACGAGTAACCCGCGGGGACCAGCTACCCCGGGAGTTCACAGCACTATTTGTAAGGTATCTGGCCCTCGTGGGCCTCTCCGGGACGAGATTCAGCCACCACGGGACTCCACGGGAAATAGTTCGTACGATATCTAGCCGAGACGGGACTCGACGAGATTGTTTGTGCGGGATCCGGTCACCGTGGTACTCGCCGGGACGGGATCCAGCCACGAGGGGGCAAACACAGGATTGTTAGTGCGGGATCCGACTACCGTGATACCACACGGGATTTTTGTGCGTACGGCATTCAAAGAGCAGGGTACTCAACGAAAATCGTTTATTATGCTGGACATTTATTTGATAATACCCGCGCGAAAAACACTCTTTTACGTCACTGGATATTCCATGACTTTTTTATACCATGTTCACTAGGACTGGGTATTGTGGTAGCTCTGACCAGGAGAAGGATCCCCGACTCCAACAACAGCCAGGAACCCGGATTCGACCAGGATTTTGGTGGGGGTGCGCCCGGAGGACCCCACTGGAGGCGGCCTGCCAGAGGCCCGCTTTCCACTCAAAAACACGTTGGTTTCGGGCCGTATCTCAAAGGCACTGATTAGGTCAGCGGTGGTCGATTGCCTCGGGAAACAGTCGAAAGGGCGAACAAAATATACGGTGATTCGGAATGTTCCTGCGGTGTTTTATGTCTTCTTGTTTTCTCAAGCGCACGTTTCGATTGGTTTCCGTCGTATCATGAGGCGTTTAAGTGGGACGCGCGTAAACATCGTGGAATCTTAGCACCTCTCTCAACCAAGAGGAGAGATGCTGCCAGGACCGGTGTACGCCCAGTAGGCGCTGTCCCAGTGCCGAGCCCTAAGATGTGCAGAGCTATTACCATTAGACTCAAACTAAATAATACAAGTTTTGTTTGGAAGAAAACATTCGATACCATAGTATATATATAAAAAAGAGGCACAAGACAATCGAACACGGAATTGGACGCTTGTACGTGCCCTGTGTTGGTGCCTCGTTCTCTGGCGGGCGATTATCATTTTACGTGTCAGCAAGATTCGACGTTATCGTTTTCACGGCATTCGAGATATTATTATCAATATTGCGGGACGCGTTTGTGCGGGAACGGGATCTGGGTATTTACGCGGGGGTCGTTTAGTGCGGGGGCGAGATAGTATACGTTTTTGCTCCTTGGCGCGGGAGCGGGATATAAATAGGTTTTCGCGGTGCTTTTTTTTTAATGCGGGAGCGGGATATATCCCATACACCACGAGACCTCGAGATAATTCCAAGCCCCGCGCAATACCGCGGGAAAAATCTTGAGGAATGCCCTGATTATTGGTATTGTGCGAGTGGTGCAGAATAACGCCTTCGGTATACCGCTTGGAGCGTACAGGGAATAGGAGGTGTTTGTGCTTGACGACGCCACAGACGCAGGCCCCGCGATGGCGGGTAGGGTTGTGTCGTATACAGTCGTAGGACAAACGGAGTACCTCCACGCGGGAGTTTTGTAGGAGGCCCTTCTCCCTCTGGGGATTGGCCTCTGCCACCAGCTGCCGTAGGATACCTTGAAAAACTCTTACGGGGAACTATAGTTATCGGGACCCACCATGTACACCAAAACTATATACTCCAGTATTTTAATGATAACTTTCGGTCCTGATGGCTATGTCCCACCGTACGACTACTGGACATATCAATGTTAGCGCTGTAGACGCATTTACTGCTTGCTGCGCACGGTATCCCGAAAAACAAAAAACAAAAAACACGTGTCCGTATCATTGAGGCGCACGGGGGAGGGACAGGATACAACCTATTAGGCGATGACACCAAGCGTGAAGGGTGAGTTCATCGTCCATCCGAGAAACGGAGGGAATGTTAAGCTCGTCCTTCAAGAAGGGGTGGCAAGCAAGTCCTGCACAAGAAAAAAACAAACAAACTGCCGCGAACAAGCCGGAGGTTTTTGGCCCCCTTACCGAAACAATCTGTTTCGTGTTACGTGTACCACGCAAGGATGTGGACCGGTCGCCGTTGTAGGGAAATCGTTCTCGCGCGGTAAGCACCCAGCACAATTTAATCAAGAAGCCCGAGGACGTGACCTCGAAGGTAATCGGGCTGTCCGTGCTCGGTGATGCCCCACAAGGAGGCAGCGCATCGCAAAACCCTGTCGCCGTCAAACCACATCGCGCGACATGCAGGGTTCTTACGGTCGGTACTTCGGAAGAGACCATGCCCAGCGTAACATAAAAACGACAGGGTGCGTCACCACGCTCGGAAGAGAAACATAGACGCAAGCACATACTGTGGTCGAGCAAAAAGCTAATACGATTCACCTACTGTGCTCACCAAGAACGGGTTGATTGGCGGGGCGAACACGCCGAACAGCGGACAGGATTTTCCTTCCGGCAGGCTTCTCGGGGGACAATCGCAATACGTGCATGAGCGGAGAGGAGGAAGGGGGCGGGGGGGCGGGGGGGGGGGGGTGTACTCGATAGGAGAGATGTACTCGATATCATGCATGGCCTAGGTCGTATGGCGGGGGGGGGGTGTACTCGATAGGAGATATGTACTCGATCTCATGCGTATGGCCGTAGTCGTATGACCATGTACACTCGCAAGGGGGCGGGGTATTTGTTCGGGCATGAGTAGATATTTCCCTCTACCCCCCTGTTGTCTTGTCTTCCGTCTGGCATTTTGTGTCGTGTTTATGTTGGTCCATCAGCTGGACATACCATGGGACTGATCGTACCAATAAGCGTTTGTCCCGTCGGGGACTCGGCCTGCACCCTGAGTGCATGCTTCTTTTGTTTAAGTTGTCCCTGTGTAGTTTCTTTCCTTCCTTTCTTTTCCTTTCTGTTGTTGTTTTCGTCCTTCTTTCGTATTTATTTGTGTTTTTACGGATGAATGTATACATAGGTATACCATGGACAGATTTCTGGTAATATTTTGTTGGACGATATACAAGATGGTTTACCACAGCTCGTTTGGACCGTTCCCTTCCGCGGTGGTACAGCGGTGCACCTATTATTTTGCGCTTTTACTTGTTTGTTTTCTCCCACCGAGACGCTTTTTTTTCAGTCTACTCTGTCATTACTATGGATGGACTAGATTTCAGGGAAATGACCAAATGTGAGAACAACATCCTCATCATCAATATTATCATCATCATCATCGTCATCAATATCATCGTCACCATCATCATCATCAATATCATCATCATCCTCAATATCAATACCATCATCAATACCATCATCACATCATCACAATCACAGCCTCATCCCCATCATCGTCACCTTCATCAGTACCATATATCATCACTGGTATCATCCCAGTCATAAATAGGGCAAACACACAGACTCTCACCAGCTCGCCGGGTGCTTCGGCAGGCCGTCCGGCCCCCGCTCACTGATGTTCTCGGCCTGCCAAATGTCCGCGCAACATTCGCTGCCTTCGGAGTCGGAACTCGACGAAGAGTCCTGCGCCTCCAACCGGGGGGCAAAAAAACGGGGGTGTTCGTCGCTTATTCGGCAAGTAGCCTTCGTTGCTCGAACGCCATTCACGCCTGACTGCACCTTCAGCTGTGTTCGCTATATCTTGCGCCACATGCCATGCCACGGGTGAATAGTCCACAGCAATATATCCGAACATGCCTCAATCGTGTTCCGTAGTTCCGTAGACCAAAAAAAGTGATGTCACAGCAAGCGGCAGTGCCTGGTTCAGGCGCTTTTCTTGACAAGGCAAGGTTGGATGGAGCCGGCCCGGCGCCACTGCCCTTCCGCACAGGGTTTGTTTTCTCTATCGCACCCGCATCTGCATCTGAACCATTCCATCGGCGCGGGATGGTTACTCCGAACGGCGCTTGGGCATGTGGGCTTACGCGCGCATTGTATACATTGTATCCACGATTTGTGGCGGCACCCCCCCTTGTTATAGCCCCCCCCTCTGCTTCCCGGGTGGGTGTGCCAAGTGTACCAACTTGTACCCATCGTACTGCTATCACCCCCCCTCTCGTCGATATCCTCCCCCTATTGTATATAGGTTGGGTTGGCGTCAGTTGGCAACGACACTGTAAAACATGCCGCTCACTACGTGAGCTAGACAAACCAGGGTACCGTTTTGTTTTTTTTGGCGGTCGCTCACAGCTGGTGGTCGAGATAGATCATTTCTGCGAGGTAAAGAACCTTTACTCCGCACAAGGGAATTGATCGTATCACGTAGTGTTCAAGGTGGGGCACCCAAGAGGCAGTTACATAGTACTCCCATTGCTGTCCCTGGAAGTGCCTACACCGGAAATTAAATTTACTCATTGAAGCTGTCACCCATATGCAAGTCCGCCTCACAAGCGGTTCTTAGTAGGTTGCATCTTACCCTTCATGCGACTCGCCGGACACCTCACGGCGCTTCGCGCTTGGTGCAAGCAATGTCTGCCTGGTCGGTGAAAACCCGACATGCTCCGTCCCGGCATTGTAGGGATGCGAGGGTCTATGGTCATACGACTACGGCCATGCATGAGATCGAGTACATCTCTCCTATCGAGTACACCCCCCCCTCGTCGATATCACCCCCCAACAGAAGCCACCCCCCGTTGAAAACAAAACAAGACTTTAGTAAAACGTGTCTGCTATCACGGCGGGGGGCGAGGCGTTGGATACATTCCCCCCTACCACGGAAAACCACCACGGGCGATTGGCCGAAATAAATGAACACGCAAAGTTATTACCACCCGAGGTGGTTTCTTACGTCGTACCTGGTATTCGGTAAGGTTTTGGAGGTTTAAGTTAACGTACACAAGTGTCGGGTAAACGGGTACGTACCCGGGTGTGTTCGTTTTATAAAGGATAGACCACTGAGCTACTCAGTCAGCGCTGGCTAAGTAGCTCAGAGGTCTATCCTTTATAATCGAACAAAAGAAGTCCGGGGTTGAGTAAAAGAACTCACGACTAGGGAGGGGGACAATATGAAGGAAAAACCAGGCGCTGATTAGGGGCTTGATCAACCCCGGAGGATGTTATCGGCGGGAGGCCGTATCGAGCCCAAAGGTGCTTATTTTGTTCGTTTTATAAAGGATAGACCACTGAGCTACTCAGTCAGGCTAGTCAGCGGCTGGTTTTTCCTTCATATTGTCCCCCTCCCTAGTCGTGAGTTATTTTACTCAAGTGGTTCACTCCACTTCCGACTTTCTGGTCGAGTGTTCGTTTATCGTGGTTCTCTCCACCTGATTCCCCTTTTTCTACCCACGGTAGAAAAAGCGGATATACGACGTCTGGCGGGACTCGAACCCCGGACTTCTTTTGTTCGTTTCTAAAGGATAGACCACTGAGCTACTCAGTCAGCAGCTGACTGAGTAGCTCAGTGGTCTATCCTTTATAAAACGAACAGGGTGTGCCTCCAGTAACTACGGTACAGTTACAGTAGTACTGTAAATACGTACCTTACCTAACACAGCCTTGTAAGTTTGAGTTTCACCCCCTTCCGTGGTGGAGTTTACACCTCACCTCCTCGGAGGCTCCCGGTCGCGATGGCGGCCCCGGCGTGCTCGCTTCGTTGGTATCAGCATTCCATGTTATGAATATTATGGGGACAAACGCAGCCATTATGGATAAGGCGGCATCCGCTCGAGGCGACGCCTACTGGCAACATAACGGTGGGCATAAGGAAGAGGAAGGGCAGGAGGACGTGCGAGAGGCACCAACGACGACAGCGGTACTCGAGCAAGCAAAGGTCTGAGGACGAAGCAAAATACTATCATCGTGTTGTGTCACTTTTTCAAAGGGGAGCGGAGGGGGAGGGGGGGGGGGGCTGCGGTACGATATCTTCTCGACACAGTAAACCGTGCACCAACCAAATAACCGTCGAATCTCGCTTGATCGGCTTCGCCGAAACCACTGCAGCATGCAATGTTTGAATGAACAAGCAGTTGTAGTAGAACCCGAGTATCATGGTAAGGAAATGGAATGCAGGAATACTATCTGCACTGGCTATTACGGGGGACCATAGTTCGTAGGAACCAATATTGTTAGTAAAAATGGATAAATATACAGGTTTTTATGTATACCATAGGTTACATCAACTATGGTCCCCCGTAATAGGAAGGCAGCAGCTTCTCTTGTTCAGGAGGCTTATGTTATTACGGGGGACCATAGTTAACAGGACCTATGGTATCCATAAAAAAAACTATATGCTTAAACATTTTTACTCACAATATTTGGTCCTGTTAACTATGGCCCCCCGTAATAGTGTTGTTTTCGTATTGTTCCTCTTCATGATGAGAGATGGAAGGGAGCTTTTTTTTTTTTTTTTTTCTCGTCCCATTTATTATCTTCGCACATCTTCTTCTCTCTCTCCTTCCAACTCGTAACTCAGATCCGGGGTCACATAGCAGGCTCTTCCCGCTCCCCTCCCGCTACGGCACGCGCCTTCATTTTTATCGCGAGAAGATTTCAGCATTTTCTTCCCTCGTCGACTCGCATCGAATTGTGCCTGCCCACGCTGCAAGGCGCTCTCAACAATTGAATCCTTTTTTTATTTTTGCAAATAACGTCAAAGTCCGACCCACCTGGGGCTCGAGCCCAGGACTCAAACAAGTAGAATTCGAGGTTAACCACTTGAACCACCGGGGCGACCGGCTTTGAGAGTGGTCGGATACGGGTTTTGATTCAAGGCATCAAGCCCACTCTGCCCTCCTTCTATTGACCCGCCAGACGGGTAAATACACTTGTCCGAGGAAATTCCTCGGGCGCTTGTCCGCTCTTCTCCTATCGGCTATCCTAACCATTGTACTGCAAGGGAGACTTTCAGAGCCCCTGCAATACTCTTGGGGTGTTACGGGGCTTTGATACTTCGGCTATCCCATGGCTATTCTATAATCCAATACTACTGCGTAACAGTACTACTCTGTACCACTGCTGTACCAGGTGCCAGCATAAGTCAGGTCCTTTCCCTGGGGACGATAGGCTCGTGCGCAACAGCAGCTGCTGAGCAGCAGCAGTGTACGGCACCTACGGCGGGGCATACCTACCACCCTCGGCGGTAATACAAGCAACATTTATATATTATTATGAAAACCACGCGTTCCTTATATTTACACCCGAAGTCGCACAGCAGTATCGTGTTCTCGCTCACGGTGACTTCGAGCGCACGGCGCCGAAACGTACGCCTTTTCTCGCAACTCTCTAGCATTCGAGATCCCCTTGTTCCCCGCATCGCGAATTTCTTTGCTCGTTGCGTTCAACCTCGTTATCTCTACAGACTCGGCAGAGCGATACTGACCAGTACGCACGAAGTCCATCTCTTTAGAATCGTGTTTTCGCGAGCATGTTGTCGTACTTCGAAAAAAAACTCTCTACCAGTTGTTGGTGGATCGGCACAAAGAAAATTAGATGACACGCCCACTCGTACAGCAGTGGAAACTCCCAAATCTGAGGAAAGCTCGAGGCGGTAAATAAATGCTGGGTTATCTTCATCCCCCTCATCAGCAATCTCACTCTCCCCGAACGCGGATTCAGCGTACTGCTCTAGCTCGGCCCTAAAACTCTCATCTTGGTTCACCTTCGAATACAGGCCTAGAGTAATCCTATCTTTTTTTTCTGTTGTGGTTGCCTCAGCCTGCGTCAGGTCTCCCATGAGGATTATACGAAAGTCGTTTTCGAGCTCAGTCCGGGGCGACCACGCGTATCGTTCAGACCACAACACAACAACCAGAAAAGCCCGCGCAAACTCTTGGCCTACCGCATGCTCACAAGCATCACTCGCACCCGCCCACTTGCCCCGGTAAAACGAACTACATGCTATCCGAGCTATGCTCAGAGGGAGATGCTGATGCTGATTCGCCCATTTCTTCCATCGCTCCGCGGTCTTTCCGAAGAAGCTGCAGCTGTTGTCCTTGTCGAAACTCTTCATGAAAATGTTGAGCTGCCAGCGGCACGGAAACAAAAAGGAGAGAAGGGGTGCATGCGAGGCGACGATTCGGACGAAAAAAGGAGGCAACGGCGGTCGTGCGGTGGAGGTGGAGGGAATATAAGAAGTAGGATCACATACATCTGAAAAAACATCATTGTTGTTGTGCGTACTCACTTTGTATGATATAACGAAATGCTTCATTCACGTCAAATATCTACCTCCGTAGGCACAAACGCAAGGAATGTTTCGTCATTAATATCAGTACCCGATTGACCCTTATATTCCCGTCCCAAGTGGTGTGTACGAGTACAAACCAAATCTACGACTACGTACGAGTATTATCTTGAAGAAATAAATATCAACGAAGACCCAACATATACCAAATAGTCGGACACCAGAGCCGCACCAGGTGTTGTTGTTGTTGTTGTTGTTCTCACATTAACTCACAATTCAATGCAGTCCGTGGTCGCAGGACAGGCTCCAATAACTCTGGAGTGGAAGAAATACCTCGAGTAAAAACAGAGGCAAAAAACAAAAAACAAGCATACGCACTCCACCACTGCGGACACCAGGGAAGCAAAAAGGAGACTATTAATAGCAGACAAAAACCTAAAAAAAGAAGATGAAGCTAAGCAAAAGAAAAACAAAAACAAAACTAAAACAGACGCAGATAGCAAAACGCAAAAAAAAGGCAAAACGGACCATACTAACAAAGACACAAAGAGGTACAAACGGGAATGAAAGAAAAATGAAAGGGACAAAAAAGCGATAATCACGGGCGGGGGGGAAAGAAAATACCAAAGGCAGGCACTGGAGCATACAGACACGCAAAGTTGCCCAGATGGCACCATGCTAGTTACTTGGGTCCCAAAGAAAGGAGTGCATCATGACGATGATGGCCATAACCAGGCTTCAGTCTGTTGGGCAGACCGCCTCCCCTCCCCCCCCCCCGCCATTCCCCCTCGTCCCCCTTTCGCCCCCCCCCTCTTCCCTGCCATTCTGCACACTCGCGTTGGCGTCAACGGCTGTGGTCGTGGTTGCAGCTATTCTATGCCGTTCTGCCGATGCCTCCTTCTCATCTGTATGCCATTTCCGCATGAAGGCCTCCGCCCCTTCCTCGACCCGTCGGAACTATCTGCCGGCTTTCTGTGCTGCCTCGCGCCACCCTTCGAGCTTGATGCCGAACTCCTTGAGGTCCTCCTCAAGGTACCTCATCCAGTCCCACTCCTGTCCTCCGGAGTAACCCTTACCCCCAACCATCTCCCCAAACATCACAATCTTCGGCAGACGCTCCTCTCCCATTCGTGTCACAAAGCCCGCAAACAAGAGCCTACGTCTGCGTACCGTCGTCTCAACGCTTTCAGATGTTGTCCTGAGAAGCGCGCTAGCATAGGATAGAATGTGGTCTTCGCGCTTTCGTTTTCGCCACCCGATGCATCGGAGGAGCATCTTGTGGTGGACCTCCCGTAGCCTACCGTAATCAGACTTGCTCGGGCTCCAAGTAACGCAACCGTAGAGCAACGTTTCGATCACCTCGGCTCTCAGCATTCGCACCTTCAGGCGTAGGCGCACACCCGGGCGGTCATACATTTCCATCTTATACCGTCCGAAGCATGCCCATGCCCTCTGGAGTCGACGCGTTACCTCGACACTTCTGCCCGTCCAATCTGCGCTGATAGCCCCGCCCAGATACACAAACTCGGTCGTTTGTTAGTACACTTGGCCGGAGGCGGTGACGGTGAACGGCACGTTCCCCCCATCTTTCGTTTGCAGACACATTATCTCCGTCTTGGCCTCCGAGACCGTCAGGCCGAAAGCGGCACATGCAGACACGATCACCGTCATCATCCTCTCCAGGCCGTTGGGTGATCTCGATACTATGCCTGCATCGTCGGCATAGAGCATAGCCCACAGTGTCTGGGCCTCTTTATCATTCCCCTGTCCGTCGGCGTGCCCGACCCGTGCCTTCCCCCTCTTCTTTTTCTTCTTCTTCTGCTTTTGTTGGAGTTGCACCAAGCTGTCCGTGATGGCTTTATCAGCAGCGAAACGTTTCTCCGCCACACGCAGCACCGCTGTAAAAAACATCTTGAACAACAATGGTGCGAGCACACACCCTTGCCGTAGGCCCTGTTTCACGTCGAACATATCTGAGCACTCGCCGTCATCCAGCCGCACGCATGCTCGCATGCCGTCGTGGAATTGGCGGATAACGGTGAGCATTCTAGGTGGCACCCCAAAGCGAGCCAAGACAGCCCACAGGAGGGTTCGGTCGACGGAGTCATAGGCTTTGGTGAGGTCGACAAAGCACATGAAGAGCGGAGTGTCCTTCTTCCTTGCCAATTCCTGCAAGCGTCGCACCACGAACATCATGTCGACCGTCGATCGTTCGGGCCTAAAGCCACACTGCTCCTCCGGCAGGATGCCTTCCCGTTCGCAATAGTCGCTGAGTCGGCGCGCGATTACTTTGAGGAGCACTTTGCCGGCATGCGCGACTAGGGAAATGCCACGATAGTTACCACACTCCGTCCTGTCTTTCTTCTTGTGCAGCACCTTAATCGTTGCATCCTTCCATTGCTGCGGCACGACCCCTCCCCTCCACACAGCGACGATAATCTCGTAGAAGCTTCCCAAGGTGTCCGAGTCTCCCTCGTCGGCCAGGACCTTCAGAAGTTCAGCTGGGAGACCATCAGGCCCAACCGCCTTGCGGTTCGCCATCGCCCTGATCGCGTCTTCCACCTCGTATCTAGACGGGACGTCGTCCAGCGGACTGCACGAGGGCCAGACCTTGAGCTCATCGACGATAGTCGGGTCGAGGGTCGATGACCTTGTGTTTAGCAGCTTATGGAACCACCTTACCCATCGTTCCCGGATGAGGCCTATGTCTCGTAGTAATCTACCTTCCTCGTCCCTGATGTACTGCGAATGGAAAGTCCTCTTTCCTTCCACATTCATCCCCTTAAGGTGCTTGTAGAACCCAAACTGATCACCTTCTTGGATACGCCTTTCGAGTTGACGGACGTATTCCTCGAAGAACTTCTGCACTCCGTCCGTCCTCGCACGTTTGAGCTGTTTAGTGGCAATCTTTACAGCTTTTCGCAGATTTTTGTCTTCCGGGTTAGCACGTAGTTGCGTCCTCGCATTTTCCTTCTCCTGCCATCGTGAGTGCACCTCTGCTTTTACCTCTTCGGGCGTACACCAGCCCAGCGGCCCTTGTTTTCGACTGGTATGAGGTGCTAGTTTAGCAGCAGTCGACAGCACGGTCTGCACTAGAGCAGTTGCCTTATCATCGACACTCCCAATTGTACCAGGCGGTGGGGGGGTAAGTTTGGTTATCTCCCTATTGAGGTCCGCTCGGAGACCGGGGTCTGCCATCAACCGTTGTAGATTAATAGCTCGTTTTACGCTGCCTGCTTTTACCCTCCGATTCGGCGCGAACCGACCCAAGAGGCGAATATTGCAGACCACGAGGTTGTGGTCAGATTCATGCCGATCCTCTGGGGGTTTCCGTACTGTCATGTTGCGGACCAGGCGTCGATCAACTTGCCGAGTAAGGATGTAGTCTAGCCTACACTGACCCTTCCCGGAGTTTGGAGATTGGAAAGTGTACGACACTCCGCGAGTAGGTGTGGCAAAGAACGTGTTGAGGAGCGCAAGCCTGTTGTCATCTGCGAGGAGGAGTAGTCGCTCTCCGTTGTTGTTCAATTCATCGCGCCCGTATTTACCCATCACCTTACTGCCGGCACATCCGCTCTCTCACTTGCCGGTGCGAGCATTTGCATCCAAGAGTACAAGTAGGTGATCCCCACTTGGGACCCCCGAGACGACTTTGTTCAGTTCGTTCCAGAAGTGATCTTTCTCGCGAACGGGTGCATCCAGTATCGGCGCATAGCCGACAACAAAATAAACAGCATTTGATTTGCCCTCAAGTTGAATGCGAACTTTCATCAGTCTGGCACTAACGCACTCCACCTCGAGACCATCCTTGCCCACACCTGCCACAATAGACTCCCTGACAGCTAGTCCTACACCATGGGTGCCCTTCCTCTCGTATTTGCTGCCGTCTGCTCCAGAGCAAAAAATCGTGTATCCAGCTGCTGTGAACGTGCTATGCCCGTCTCGCCTAGTCTCTTGGAGACCTACGACATCGCATCCTAGTTCCTGGCATACCTTCATGATGACCTCGCTGTGGCCGATGCCATTTTTGCCGTTGAAGGCGAGTGTGCGAACATTGAACGTACCCACGACGAGTTCCCCAGCTCTGTACCTAGCCCTAGCATCTGAGCGTAACCTTCGAGCTTCTCTGCGACCTTTCCGACCTTGCCTCCTCTTCTTTCGTGCAGCGTGTTTTTTCTCCTCTACCCTCCGCTTTTCCCAGGCGGTGGGTTTCTTCCGTTCCGTGTTTTTTCGCCCGGCCCGGTTCGTGCCGAGGTTCCGACGTGCTGGGGGCAGCAATCCCAACGCGCCTCGACGCCCATCATCTCCTAGATGACGTCGAATGGGGTGCTTACTCACGTGGATCCTAGCCTCTCTTCTCCGTTCGCTACGAGTTCCACGCTTTCCGCGACGGTGATACGACACGGCTACCGCAGGCAATACTGCCGCGTGGAAAAAATCCGCGAGAAAATTTTCCGCCATATCGCTGGCCATCACCGCCGGCTCGACCATGCTCGAACGCTAGTTAGACGCGCAAGCAAGGTCAAGGCCGCGCTCCACTGGGAGCTCTAGCACGTGTTGGGGAAGCCGCAGGCCGGAGCTCCACCCCGGCCGGGGAGCAGCCGATGGTACTATGTATAGAAATACCCCACTAACGCACACACGCAAAATTCAGACCGCCGATTGATGGTATTATTATTACGGGGGGCCATAGTTAACAGGGCCAAATATTGTTGGTAAAAATGGTTAAACATATAAGTTTTTATGTACACCATAGGTCCTGTTAACTATGGTCCCCCGTAATAGTACGATACTATTGAATAGGAGCATCTCGCTGGTGGGCGCAAAACAAAAAATCGATGTACTCTGGGTCACCTCATCTTTGTGGAGGTGTTTCTTCGCGAAATCGAGCAGTTCCGGAAAATATTTCTCCGGCTTGCTTCCAAGCTCCTCGACACGCCGCAGAAACTCGAGAGAGAAATCAGGCGCCTCCGCCAAACGCATGCCGGGAGGAAGTCGCTCCACCTTGCCGTTGCGCTTCAAGAAGTAGCCACCCTTTCCCCGAATCCAGTTGTACGCCCGGTAGAGCACTTTCTCTCCGAGCGCGGTGGCAAACTTGGCGTGCACGCGCATCAACGGATTGTTGAGCATCACATACGGTTTACTCCAATAGTTCATAAAAGGCGTCCCGAGAAGCTTGCTCGGTGCCCACTGCCAAAAAATCCACGTGACGTAATCCCAACGCCTGTCGAGGATAGTCGCTCCCTCCCACGTAACCATCCAGCGTGTTTCAGCAGGCCTGATAAACTTCTCGCTCCACGCCACCCCAAATTTTGCGAAGATCAAAGTCTTGAACTGCGACCATGTCGTGTTGGAAACATCCGACTTGCTCGTGTTGTACCAGACAGAACCGAGCAAAGAAACGAGGTGCTGTTTTGGCCATTCGTGCCATGAACCGGTTCCGAGAGGGCCCATGAAACTATCGGTCTGCATCCCCGCGCTAATGGCGAGGTGGAGGACATGCAAGAGACATCCGATCCGAAACGCGTAGATAATGGGAACATATGCGTCAGCAGTCGCCTGCGCAGCTTCGCCATCCTCCATCCTCTTTCGCCCCTCTCCTTCCCGCTCCAAAGTATGTAGTTTCTATCACCTCTCTCGCAGGTGGTACGCCGCAAGGCAACACTTTTTTTGTTGTTTCCGCTTTTCACCTCTCTCGCCGCAGGTCGCCAGGTATTTTCTTTGTGTTTTCGCGCTGGGGCTGTTGACATTTTGGCCGCTATATAATGGAATTTGTTGATGGCTGGTGTATTTTTGATGCGTCGTCATTGATTGGTGAAAAAAAAAACATTTCATTTTTCTCGTAATAATAACGACCTTCGGACATGAATTTGGGTGAAATCGGCTATAAAACACCCCTAGTTTCTGGCCCTAACTGTAGACCAGCTTCCCTGTACCAGGTATGTATGTCATTGCTTGTCACTCCGGGCAAAAATAGGTGCAAAAAAGGAGCGTATAAAAATATATCTTAGCACCGCAGTCCCATATGTGGGGGCGTTGCACTCAAATTGTAAGTAGTTTGTCCCCAAAACGGGACTGGGGTCCTAAAAGGGTTAATACCAAGTTAAAAAGACCAAACGTATCCTACATTTCGATCTAAACAAGTGGTTTTAATAATGCAACTAACGTACGTGGCACTTGAGTCCTTTACCGCACGTATTATTACACGTACGTACTGTCTGTTGTAGCTTCGACCGCTCACCCCGCCGCATGTCGTGTGAGGGAAAAGTGTCATGTATCTTACCAGGTATTATATACGGTAACACAGCAGTAGTAGTAGTGTGGCGGTTCCTCTCGCATAGTGCCGGTGTGCCGGTGTGTGCGCCGGCCAACCATACCGACACTGCGAGTATACGTTGCGGGAACCGGCTCTACTCCGCACACTGTTGTATGTACCACACTATTTACGGGGGAACATAGTAAATAGGGCCTACGGTAGACACAACAACCTACTGCAGTAGTACATGTTTCCGTATTTTTACTCTTAAATAATACCAGGTACCTGGTACCAGGTACCTGGTAAAAAAAATAACACAATAACAATATTTATTTGGTCCTATTTTACAATTATTGTGGTCCCCGGCAATAATAGTGAATCCGATCTGTACCAAGCGATTCCACAGGCATTGCATCGCATACATATAGCGGCCAGCCAGCACTCTACTCAGCCGGCACTATAGAGAGACCCCTGCTGCTGCTGTACATAGCCTCGCTTTGCTGAGATACGTACGAAAGTTAAGTTTCCCCTCCAATACAATGCAATATGTCTCTCGTCGCCTGGAGAGAGGCCCAAGTTTTTTCGAGCTGAGCGACCAAGTGGCGCCGTGTTGCCGGCCAGTATCTTCCCCTTCGACGTTATATACTGTAACTAACTGCTGTAACGGTACGTTCGATGTATTGTCATGTTTCCCGCATCTATCTGTGCATGCAGTAATAGGATTATTTAGAACGTGTCTTTATAGTTGGATATTACACCTTTCGCTTTGCCGTACTATACAGTATAATATACGATCTACTGTGCAGTAACTAAGTTGTACATACCTGTTGTTGTTGTTCTCACATTAACTCACAATACAATGCAGTCCGTGGTCGCAGGACAGGCTCCAATAACTCTGGAGTGGAAGAAATACCTCAAGTAAAACAGAGGCAAAAACAAAAAACAAGCACACGCACTCCACCACTGCGGACACCAGGGAAGCAAAAAGGATAATAATAGCAGACAAAAACCTAAAAAAGATGTGTAATAGTATGACAGTGGCTGTACGCAGGCTATTAATATTCCAAGCAGCCTGAACAGACGCGAACGTACGCAGGAGTTGTATTCATCTACTGGAAGCAGATGGCATCTTACCCCAGACGGTAAAGAGTAAAATCCAAATATAAGATACGATCTTACAACGCTAGAGAATCCTACGGTTTTATTTTTCTGTTTGCTGTGTGTATAACCGGCCCGCCTGTAATTTTCTCAGGCTAGGGAAAGGACGTCGCACGAAGACAACTCTTGCGCTATTATTGTAACTGCCACCGGTGCGGTACGAGCGGTTTGGGAGTGTGGTATGTTGCACGCGCTGTGTGTGGTGCTCTGTAACTTCTAGCCCCGCCGTGCCACCCTTTGTATGATCTCCCACTACGACCCTGCCGCCTGGAGTGCTCTATGTATGTGCGTTCTTCACATTAAACCGTTCTTGCTGCCCGTCGACATCCAGCACTTCGTATGTCCGTGCCGACTCTCCAAGAATTCTAGAGAGATACAACAAGCTATGTGGCCACGAAACTACAACAGCACAGAGATTCTACATTGTTATGCAGTAAGCAGAGCAGACGATGCAACGCCACGTCATCGTCGTACCGTGTACCAGAGGGTAAAATATAATACCGCGAACGCCCGCTCGCGAAAGCATGTCAACCACCAACACTCGTGGTGCCCGCCCACCTTTTCACCCGAGAAAGTGTTTGCAGTGGTAGCTCCGTTATGTCTCGATCGCCTTCCGCCGGGGGGAGGGGGGCTGATTGTGTACGTACCACCTTTCCCGGATGACCCCAGGCTCGTGTTCATGCCGAGAGGGGGACCTGATGATCGTGTCCCACTTTTTTTGCCGGATGGCTCAGGTTCGTGCGCCTCGCTCTCTGTCTCTGTCTCTGTATCTCTCTCTCTCTCTGTCTCTCCCTGCACCTGTTGTTGTTGTTGCTGTTGTTGCTGTTGTTGTTGTGCCTCTCCGCTTCCTTCGACCCCGCTGTCTTCTGCGTTCTCGAAATGCAAGCCCGTGTTCGAATGTGACTGGTCAACATTGACGGTTACATCCTTGTTATCTTGATGCATCGCCCTGGGCTTCGTACGAGTACTGCGCCTTACGAACGAACAACCTGTTTCAGGCGTTCGGGTTCGTAATTCGTAACTGCCAAAATCACACCCGATTATCGACGATCGAAGATGTCGGTTGACCATGTATTTGACCCGTCAACCTTAAGGCTTACAGAGGTGTATTATATTAGTTTTAGTGTGGGAAGTACCTCGACGGCTGTCCGTCAAGCCTGTCAAGCGGCACGAGCGCCACCAACCGGCATATTTTCTTGTGATCTTGTGGCGTGATGGATGGCTCACGCATGAAAGCGGCATACGAGGGCGGTTCTGTACGAGGTATTGCATTGAGTTGGTGCTACCGGAGTGCACCAGGTTATATGACACCGGTACAGCATCATACCACAGCAGCAACAGTCGTTGAGGCACAGTCCATCAGGTTGTATTGTCGCCATATAATAAGACATGTGCATTATTGTCCTTTTCCGCGACAGGCCGTGGCATGCCGTGGCACCACCTGCGGCAAAACCTTCCACGGCATACCACGGAACCTTCCTCGGACCTCCTCGGCATACCCTGGAACCCTAACCCTATGCCTAACCCTAACCCAACCCTAGGTGCCGTGGACATTGGGGTGCCGTGGGGGTTGCCGTGACATGCCGTGGGATCGCCATGGAGTGCCGTGGCGGTTGCCGCGGTGGTTGCCATGGTACCACCCATGCCATGCCACGGCACCCACCATGGCGCCATGGAATCCTATGCCACGCCATGGGATGCCGTGAGGATGCCAGTATGCCATGGGTGGTACCATGGTCATGCCACGAAAAAGTAAAAATAGTGTACGTAGTACCCTGTCGAATCGTCGGAGCTACGAGTACCAATAACCTTGCGTAGCTACTGGTACGTTCGTATGAAGAAACTCTGCCAGTGGGTAAGAGCTACGTACGTACCAGTTTTAGGGAGGACATATTACATACATGCTGTTTGCCTTTCGCGGCGTCGTGATGTGGCCTGCTGTGACTGTTGTTTGGCTTTTTTTGCTTTGGTGGACCTCTCTGCGAAGATCAAGTTTCATACCAGTACATACGCATACACATCCACGTACCGTACCTACCTGGTGGTATCGGCGAGGTTTCAAAAAGCCACCTTATTATGTATCATTTCATGTGTGCAATATGCCATGTACTCCCCCTTGCTTTTTTCGCCCATCCCATATACCTGGTATATATTATCTTCCTTTTTACAGTAGCCGTAACTCAGATCCGGGGTCACACCCGCCCCGTCATCCCCACCGCGGTTCGTGCCCTGCACTTCTTCGCGAGAAGATTTCATCCAGCCCTTCCCTCGTCGGTTGGCGTCGTTTTTTGTTGAACAGCGGCTGGAAAATTCGTCCCAACTAGGGGGTGCGTTGTACCATGCGTGTTACGCGGTACCGTAGTTATTCGGTGTCTCAGGCACTTGGAGAAAAATGTTGTTTATTCGCTTCCCGGACCACTCGGGCATCCCACTCAACCCCACTCATCGACAAAATCCGGACCAAAAATGTGGGGTGGGACACTCCAAACTGGAGATCATCTTATCGGGAGAAAAGCCCACAATTCAAGACCCGACACGCGTGTTCGCGTTTTGGTGGGAAGGCGGGGACGTGCTACTGTAGCACTCATTCCTTGCTCGCCTCAGTCATTTGATCATTGACCACGCACCCCTTTCGAGACGGAGCACCGCTCCTACGCCTAATAGAGACACCTCCTGCAACAGTTGGGCGCTCCGCTCATTACGTTGTTTCCATATATTACACTCTGCGTGGGGGTGGGGGTGGGGGCGGGGCGGGGGGGGGGGGGGGGGTAGCGAGAACTCCCCACATATGGGACACACCCTGCCTCACAAAACTCCCCAACTTACAGGGGTCCTCTATGGCGGAAAGCAGAAATACGAATAAGAAGCCCACCAGAGAACAGCACGGCAACGCATATCGTCGCCGCTGCGGTCACATTTAATACTAGTCGCACACGAATAAAACATGATTCAAGACAAAACTGACTTGATGTCAAATAATATATAGAGATATAGAGATATCAAACCATAGGTACTCCAGCGCCGATCACGCAGCGCAGGCTTTGCGCAAACTCCACGTTTCCAATGGAGAATACAAAAACTGCCGCGCCTCCCTCCCTGCTTGAAAAGAAATGTTCTCCACCACATCGCTTATAGCAGTGGTAGTAGGGCTTGTACTTTCTACTGAGCACCAGGTATGCGTGCCGGGGTGAGCAGCTGCCGGGAGAGGTTAACCCTTTTAGGACCGCAGTCCCGTTTTGGGGGCAAACTACTTGACACTTGCCTGGTTTGTCCCCGAAACGGGACTGCGGTTCTAAAAGGGTTCCTGCTTGTGTAAGTTACGGCGCGTCTTCCCACCGGGCGAACGCTAGACACCTAAAACAAAATACGCACACAAACAAAACAAAACACAGCAACGTCACGTCGACAACAGCACCGCATGCACGTACAACATACCTGGTATACGGGAATGTCCAAATAGACTCCGAGGGGAGGGAACAACAGCCTTGAGATTCCTAATCGTGCCCACTCTCCCCCACCCCCCCCCCCCTCCCACGGCCAAAAATCAAAACAACAGGGGGAAAAAAAATCGAGGAGGTGTGTATGCCGTCGTCGTCTGCTGACGGCACTTGCCGAGAGGAACACCCTACTTTGTTTTCGCACGTTTGCATCGCGGTGATGCTGACTGCAGGGCGCGTGCGTATGCATGTACGCTGGGACGTTGTGAGTGTAATTTCGCCCCTGCCACAAAATTTACAAAAATTGAACCCACTGCACAAAAAAATCTCGCCAACCACGCAAAACCCTGAAAAGGCAAGCACGAGGTCCATACGGTGGTACCACGTATGCTGCGTCAGACACCCGGTTTATTTTAAGCCAGGCAATGCATAAAAACATGAAACATAATACGTAGCAAAAACAGGCAACACCAACAAAAATAGTCAAAAGCAACAAGAACAACAGCAAACGTCTGGAGACGGCCGGAGGGGCAGGCGTGTCGTCACGCCGAGGCGGCCTAATGCCCATTGATCTGAAAGGGGAACCACTATCTCGGGGAGGCGATCAACTCCAGGTACCATCTACACCCCCCCCCCCCCTCCCCCCGAAACCAAACGCCTCAAAAACAATTATTACATGTGGTACATGTAACGGTCACAACAACAATCCAAAAACGTCCAGTGGATCAAATAAAAAAGAGCTCTTGTAGGAGCAAAATACGTTTTGAGGGCTCCGCCGCCACCCTCTGTGACGCGGGCGACAGCGGTGCCCCCTCCCCTCCCCTCTCCAACAGACACAACCGGGTAGCAGTAGCGACGGTTATTGCGGCCACCGGTTACTCGCGTACTCCCTCCTCTACCCCCAACGGCGGGAGGTCTTGTGGACGTCAGATGCGCCCGCCCCCGCGGCGGCGCCAACTCCGTCCGCCCCGCGGCTCGCCCTTGACTCGCTCTTGCGCCTTCGAGGGGCTACCTGCGCCAAGGATATCTTCACCTGCGTAAAGGAAGATAATCGGAGAAAGGGGGAAAAACGTGTTTGATAACAAAGGGGGAGAAAAGGAAGAAGAGGGGGGCGGGAGGGAGGGAGGGAGGGAGGGAGGGAGGGAGGGAGGGAGGGAGGGAGGGAGGGAGGGAGGGAGGGAGGGAGGGAGGGAGGGAGGGAGGGAGGGAGGGAGGGAGGGAGGGAGGGAGGGAGGGAGGGAGGGAGGGAGGGAGGGAGGGAGGGAGGGAGGGAGGGAGGGAGGGAGGGAGGGAGGGAGGGAGGGAGGGAGGGAGGGAGGGAGGGAGGGAGGGAGGGAGGGACGGAGGGAGGGAGGGGGGCACAGAGGAAGTATGGCGTGCGTTGTCAGCAAGAGGCAAACGGCACACAACGCAGCGGTGGTGCAATTCCACACTTTTTTGCGCGTTCAAATTGCAGACGAGACGAGGCTGCACTCAGGGTCAGCGAGTAAGCAAGCAGGGCACGCTTGGTGCCTCTTGGCTGGCGCTACGGGGGGGGTACCGCGTCAGAGTCGGGAGGATCGAGACGGAGTGCATGGTGCTGGCAACTCGAAGAGCCTCTATCAATAGTAGGCGCAACCAACCTCACCAACAACCCTTCGTGTAAATCGCCATGGCCATCGCGGGGAGTTTACAGGTGCGGCTGGTCAGCATTTATGGGCGCAACGAACAATCACTCGACCCCACCCTCCATTTTCCGTTCTCTTCCAACCTCTATTTCGAGTGACGGGGGGGTCGCGGGGTGGGGCGTATTTCACAATGTGAGGTTCGACTACCGTCAAGTGTCACTGCGGGCATGTAGCGTAAACCGTACACCAGAAGGCCTTGAAGTATGGAGATATGACGATGACGGGTACCGACCCCCCCCCCGCCGGTCTTTCCTCTCACCATCAGCTTTCCGCCGGTGTTGATGTCCAGCCACCATGAATTGGAGTCTGGGGTGGAGCCGCCGTCGCCCCGTGTCTCTGCGGCGCGTGCCTCTATCTCCGATATCGTCATACGGCGGGTCGACCCTACCAGGGTGCTGGCGAGGGTGCCGCTGTGCCACACCTACAAGGTGAGGAGACAGGCACCAATATATTTTATTTGACGTTTGGTACGGGTGGGCGAGTGGGTGGGTGGGTCGGTTGGTTGGCACGTGGGTGAGTGCCTGCCTGCCTGCCTGCCTGTGCGGGGTGGCCTTGTTGTTTGCTCTTAGTCTTGTCGATGGGTCGGTGGAACTAACGATCTACTGCGAAAACATACACACATACACGTGTAGAACACGCAAAGCTCACCGTAGAATATCGAGAGTTCTTTGGTAGAGATTTCAATGTTGGGCCAGGAAAAGCCGCAGCAGTCGGGGCCAGCGCAGCTAGTTGTTTGCTACTACTATTGTACGGGCGGTGTAACGTACCCAAGAGTGTCGACCGTAGCACTCTGGTGTGGTGGACGCATTGGAGGGTAACGAGGGTCGGCGGGAGAGCAGTACACGGCAGCAGACACGCTCACTCGCACGCATGCACGCATGCACGCACGCACGCACTGCACAAAAAAAAAACGGGCTTGACTATAGTGAGTGTAAACGTATTGGCGTGTGCCCTCCGCGTCGAAAGAAACGACCATAACTAGAGCACGAAACCTACACGGCCTGGGCTAATTATCGATATCGGAGATGGGATATCGAACGGGGTTCGAGTTACTGAAGATACGATAGCGACAACCAGACAAATAGAATCGCCACGATGTCGATAGTCGGTACTATTCGTCGACACATTTCATGCAATACTAGCTTAAAAAAATAGGGATGTGAAGCGATGGAGGGCAGAACGCGTTTGATATGATATATTAAAAACGAAAATTCGGTGCACAGTACTATTTCGGAACATGCGGAACCACAAAACTTTCGATACAACATCCCAACACCATGCTACATATCAATACAGCAGTCAGGAGGCCAGCCACGCTCCGATCACACACTGCGCTGTCTTCCCATACAAGGCACACTGCAACCGGCGCACCTCGAACACCAAGCAGAGCGCAGACGGATCGTCCTCCGGCAGGTCGACGGATAACTCTACCGTGCAGGCAACCCAGCACAAAAGCATGCAGACGGGGGGAGGGGGAGGGGGGGTGGGGGGGGGGGGGGGGGGGGCAGGTGGAGAATGAAGCGTTGCGTCGATAAAACGAGGATTTAGTCACATTCTGTAAAACTACTGCAGGACCGCCCCCGCCACCCTTCTTTCTGGCAAACCCTACTTGGAATTAGAGGAGGGGTACGTTAGTACATGTTTGCGGCAGCAAAAGGGGCAACTACAGCAGGTGTGGTCGACCTTGACCGTCTAGCTGATAGGCTGACAACTATGGTGGCGCTCACTGCCCTATGCCCCTGCAGTCTAAACATCACCTCCGCTCGAACGTGCGCTCGTCGTCCCTCCCGCACGGCGATCGCTCTGGGCGCTGCTTGCTACCAGGGGCTAGGTAGATCACGCTTTTTTGAGCCCGTGTATACATATGCCATTTTTCTCCCCATATACCAACAAAACCCGGCCGGTGTATATCGTAAAATTCTGTAAGTTCTCGCTCTACAGCAGTAGTCACATCCTAGCATTTAGTAGCAATCATATCTGCTTCGATGTGAATAGTCCACCGTACGTCTCAGATGTAACCGTCAAACACGAGGCGTCAGGGAAGAAGACACAACTAACCACATACTAGTTTGAACCGGAATATAGTAACCATTTGTGGTGTGATATATAAATTAACCGGGGCTTATATTACCGGCCAGAGTGGTAAGTTTCTCTCTCGCTTCTGTTCTTGGTCTGGGCCCATTTACCGAATCGGGTGTGCAGCGATGCTGGCCGCAGACTCCTGCTGATCTCAGGAAGGTATGCTGATTTTTCACTGTAATATTTGTATCTACAATACTCGTAGAGTGCTTGCGAAACTGCTTTCTTGGTTACTTTTCTTCCCCAAAATAAACACCGAAGGCAGGATTTGAGGTAAATTCTTGAAAAAAAAAGGGCAAATGTACTTTAGCGAAGTCAGGACTTTGACGAAATGTACGGCACACTTTGGCTCTCCATATCATTGCCTAATAACCGCCGAGTACCTTCCACGCCCCCAAGCACAATGCTGCGTGCTGTACACAACACGACAGCCGCTGGGAGCACAGATGCTCGAGACGTGTAGATGGAGTATAACGCGGACGAGCGGTGTTGGATTGTGCCAGCGGGCTGCCGGCGGTCCGCTGCTACGGTACGCTCTCGGCCGCTTGGTGTCGTGGAGGACGCGACGTCCCGAAAGGACTCGTACCCGTACTCGTGCTCGTACCGCCTTACTTGTAGAGTCCGACAGAATGGCAGCTCGTGTATCATTTCAATTATATCATAAAGCGGTAGCAGCGGCGGCGACGGCGGCGGCGGAGCGGAGCTCGCCGCCGCTGTGGCGAGCGTAGGGCAAGCGCGCCAGCAGCAACAGCAGCAGCAGAACAGCAGCAGCAACAGCAATAGAAAGAAAAAAACGCTGGTGCTGGTGCTAGCGCTGATGCTGTTCATCGATGTTGCTCAAGCTGATGCTGTCCCCAGCCGCGGCTAGCGCAAGCTAGCTGCCGCTTGCTGTGCTGCCGCTTGCGGTCGTGGGAGGGCAGTGACGGCACTGAGGTGAACTCTGCCGCCGACACCGTTGCTGGGCTGCCGTTGCTACTCGCACGCCGGTTTTGTTTTTTCGCTGTCTTTTAGGTGTGCCGCGTTCGTTGCCGTACATCCCCACTTCCCTCCTCAATTTCGGAGGCGTCGCCTGCAAGATTTGATTTGC
Organism: Nereocystis luetkeana; assembly: GCA_031213475.1. Classification (NCBI taxonomy): domain Eukaryota; class Phaeophyceae; order Laminariales; family Laminariaceae; genus Nereocystis; species Nereocystis luetkeana. The sequence goes on from JARUPZ010000007.1 coordinate 2,614,011, forward strand.
CTCGTCCGCCAACACACCAAAATCATGATGGGAACGAAATTCTTTTTTTTTTCAGCGGAAGGAAAGTAAATTTTATGAATACACTTTTTTTGCAAACACTCCAATGTGTACGCGTTATTTTTTTTGTTTTTTTCCTGAGGCGTTCTTCCACTCCGGTGTTATGGGAGCCTGCCCTGATGACCACGGACTCGATTTTGGCGACAAGTTCCCATGTGACAACAGCAGCAGCAACAAAAACAACAACAGCAACAACAACAAAACCAACCACACGAAAAAGCAAACAAAAAGAACAACTCCTCAATTCCAACTACAACCATTTTAGCGCCACTTACTAATAATACCACCTCATAGGACCCCATACCACCACTCCATCGCCATTCACCACCAACCTATCGTCGCTTAGCCCCGCTTGTCACCATCTCTTCGCCACTGGGCAACTCGCTTCCTTCGCGACGACACTATAGATCGAGCCACGCCACACGCCCACACTCTTATGACTCGTCGCTTCGACGAACATGACAGCGGCGACAATTGTCAGGGGGAGATACGTGTGCATAAGCGAGTTCTGCGCATTTACCGGGGGATCCACACGCACGCAAACAGACCCTAGCGGGGGGAAGCAAAACGTCGGCTTCTCACACTCGATGTTAGAGAGGTCTGTGGAGAGGAGGAGAGGGGGGGGGGGGGGGGGTGTACTCATGTCATGCATGGCCGTAGTCGTATGACCATAGACCCTCGCATCCCTACAACACCGTCACGGGACACGTCGGGTTATCACCAACCAGGCAGACATTGCTTGCACCAAGCGCGAAGCGCCGTGGGGTGTTGGGCGAGTCACATGAAGGGTGAGCTGCATCCCACCAAAGAACCGCTCATGAGCCGGACTTTCGGGGGGGGGGGGGGGGGGGGGTATACCGAACGTCATTCAAGGTCGGTGAAGGGGAGGGGTGGAGTCCCAAGGCTCACCATTATGGAGTTCCATCCAGCAAGGACTCCGCGTCGCGATGTCGTTAGCGTTGTCGCCAGTTGTCACGCAATGCCGGGCTTTGTTAGGATCGAACACGGCTGTGCTACGCTTGGCCAGCTGGGTGCCATCCGCTCGAAGCAGGCGCACCTGTGTGTAGCATGGGGGGAGGGGGGGAGGGGGGGAGGGGGGGGGGGGGGCGATTACCATCAGCATGGTGAAGTTTGATGATCATACAGGTGTATAAGTTTACAAGGGGGGAACATAATTACTTGTATTTTGTTTTCAGGAAAACATTGTGAGCAACGGCGACATATCTTTCCTGTTTTTCGTGTCTCTATGCGGTCGAGGCGAGACGAGCGCGAGCCCCCGGCCCCTTTGCCCGGGCATCCTTAAAAAACGCGCCGAAGATTTGCTCCTCCAGCAACCGCCGCAAGTCTTCCTTTCGATGGCGCAATGGCCAAAAGCAACGCTATTGCTAAATATTTGAATCGAATCGCTTTTGCTGTAGTTAGACTTACCCGCCGTTGCCCCCCCACACCACTTGACCTTCGGGCACTGTCCGTGGATGCACCCTTGAGGCCTCCCATAAAACAGTCCGCACCGAACCACCCCCCCCCCCCCCCCCCCCCCCCCCCCTCCCCCTTTGGCCGTAGGACGACGGCCATGTATGTTATGATAACATCCCAACCCTCTACTTCATTTCCCTCCTCTACCCCCCCCCCCTTTCCCTCCGCTTCCCTCTCCCCCCTCCGTACCCCCCCCTTCCCCCGGCCTATGGCCACAGCTATGCCTGACAGTGAACACCTCCCCCCCTGAACCCTCTCACTAACCTTAAGGTAGACCTCCATCTTCCCTTTTCCGACACCTTGAGCGACAGCCGCCGAGCACACCACCCTGCCCGGCTTCTGATGGCACCAGGCATCGAAACCGGCAGACGATGGAAGAAAAAGCAAGGCACGCGGCGGAGCGGCGGCGCGACAAGGGAATACAAAAGGTATTCAGCAAGTGAGCCCAACGTTATGATACTGTTACGGGGGACCATATTAAATAGGACCTGCGGTAGGCACAACAACCAATATATTTACCTATTTTTACTAACAATACTCGGTCCTATTTACTACGGTCCCCCGCAATAGTAGGACATCACTTCTAAGTGCGTGACTCTGGAACGGGGTGGTGACGCTGGATGGGGAGCAGACGGGGGTGGACGGGGTGTACTGGAGGGGGGGTGAATGGGGGAGGGTGACAAGCCGGGCGCGGTCGCAGCAAAATTGACACCCCATCGCAAAATTGACACGCAATAGGGATTCGCGATGGGGGTGTACTCGATAGGGGAGATGTACTCGATCTCATGCATGGCCGTAGTCGTATGATGATAGACCCTACTATGCCGGGACGGAGCATGTCGGGTTTTAACCGACCAGGCAAACACTGCCTGCACCAAGCGCGAAGCGCCGTGAGGTGTCCGGCGAGTAGCATGAAGGGTGAGCTGCATCCTACTAAGAACCGCTTTTGGGGCGGACTTGCATATGGACGACAGCTTCAATGAGTTAATTTAATTTCCGGTGTAGCCACTTCCAGAGACAGCAATGGGAGTACTATGTAACTGCCTCTTGGGTGCCTCACCATGAACACTACGTGATACCTGGTACAATCAATTCAAATGTGCGGAGTAAAGGTTGTTCACCTCGCACAAATGATCTCTGACTCGACAACCAACTGTGGGCGACCGCCAGAAAAAAAAATGGGGTACCATGGTTGTCTAGCTCACGTAGTGAGCGGCATGGTTTACAGTGTCGTTGATAACCGACGCCAACCTAACCTATATAAAATATAGGGGGGGGGGGGGTGTACTCGATCTCATGCATGGCCGTACTCGTGTGACCGTAGACCCTCGCTTCCCTACAGTACAATGCCGGGACGGAGCACGCCGGGTCTTCACCGACCAGGCAGACATAGCGAGCACCAAGCGCGAAGCGCCGTGAGGTGTTCGGCGAGTCGCATGAAGGGTGAGCTGCATCCTACTAAGAACCGTTTGTGACGCGGGCATGCACATGGATGAAAGCTTCAATGTGTTAATTTATTTCCAGTGCGGCCATTTCAGAGACAGCAATGAGGGTGCCTTACCGTAAACATGATGCGATAATTTCCCTTGTGCGGAGTAGAGGGGGGGGGGGACAGGAAGCGCAGGTGGATGCTTTCGTTTTCGAAACATTCCTGGTGGTTCAAACAAAGGGGATATGCGAATTTTTGGGTCAATGGTTAGTTCTGACTAGTACAGCAGCATCCCCTCCCCGCCGCACTGGCCACAGCAGAGCAGCGCGCGTTACCTTCGACTCCTCGGTCGCGATGCCGCTCCACAGCTCCGCGATCACGTCATTGATTGCCCCCGCTAAGTTCTCAATTTCCTCCAAAAATGCTTTTTCCACGGCTTCTCGCACGGCGTCTCTGTAAGCAAGCAAACAAACACAAAAATAGGGGGGGAAATAAGGGGGGGGGGGGGGGGGGGTGTACTCGATATCATGCATGGCCGTAGTCGTATGGCTCATTTGTTGCTCGCCTTAGTCATTTGACCATTGACCACGCATCCCTTCCGAGACGGGGCACCGTTCCTACTTCTACAGGAGACATTTCCAACATTTGGCAGGGGGAGAGGGGGGGGGGGGTGTACTCGGTAGGAGAGACGTACTCGATCTCATGCATGGCCGTAGTCGTATGACCATAGACCCTCGCATCCCTACAATGCTGGGGCGGAGCATGTCGGGTTTTCACCCACCAGGCAGGTATTGCTTACACCAAGCGCGAAGCGCCGTGAGGTGTCCGGCGAGTCGCATGAAGGGTGAGCTGCATCCTTGTACTAAGAACCGCTTGTGATACGGACTTGTATATATGGACGACAGCTTTGGTGAGTAAATTTAATTGCCGGTGTCCAGAGACAGCAAAGGGAGTACTATGTAACTACCTCTTGGGCGCCTTGCCATAAACTCTACGTGATACAAGAATTCCCCTTGTGCGGAGTAAAGGCATTTCACCTCGAACAAATGATCTACAACTCGATCACCAGCTGTAACCGACCGCCGAAAAAAACATTAAAACGGTACCCTGGTTGTCTACTGTAGCTCAAGTAGTGAGCGGCATGTTTTCCTGTGTCGTTGCCAACCGACGCCATCCCAACCTATACATATATAATAGGAGGGAGAGATGGAGGGGGGGGGGGGGGAAAGACGATTTCGGCCGATAACGGTGGACAACAAACCAATCCTTGAGTTCTGTGGATCCCGACTGCACGCGCGACGAGGTTTAACTTGAGCTTTAGTGTGACACTTATCGGCGAACAATGCAGTGGCGTTTTCTTTCCGGGGTTGTTGCTGCTTCGCTTCTGTCATCTCCAAAAAAACAAAGGGCGAAGAAGAGAAGGAGAGGGGGGGGGGGGCAGGCCAGGTCGGGTTTCTTCTGTCACTTTTTGTTTTTTCGTCCTGGTGCATCTAGAACCCCCCCTCACTCCTTCCCCCCCCCCCCCCCCCCCCGAGAAAACAACGGGTGAGCGGGTGAGACAGCTGGATCCTAACTGAATTTGAACTTGAAACTCGACGACGAGCGGCGCTTTTTTTCCGCTGGGTGGTGCGTTTGCTTGGCTTGGCTTCCGTCAACTTGAAAATATACGAGAAGCCAACAGCGCGGGGGGGGGGCGAGGGGGGGTCAGGACGCCGGGTCGGGTGGCGTCTGCGATTTTTTGCGATCAAAATAATGCCCCCGCGAAACTTGGCGGCCACCAAACAGACACACCGACGCGCAGGCACCCAGACACCCAGACACCCAGATATACAGACGCCCAGACACCCAGACACCCAGACACCCAGAAACACAGACAGACAGACAGACAGACACAGACAGGCACAGACAGACATACATACATACAGACAGACATACAGACAGACAGACAGACAGACAGACAGACAGACAGACAGACAGACAGACAGACAGACAGACAGACAGACAGACAGACAGACAGACAGACAGACAGGCACCCAGAAACACAGACAGACAGACAAACAGTCAGACAGACCGACAGACAGACAGACAGATAGACAGACAGACAGACAGACAGACAGACAGACAGACAGACAGACAGACAGACAGACAGACAGACAGACAGACAGACAGACAGACAGACAGGCAGACAGACAGGCACACAAACATACAAGACACCCACACACCCTCACTCCCACACACACCTACACATCCACACACACACCCACACAAGAGAAAAGTGACGACTCCGTCACCACGACGCAAAGGGTAGATCCGACATCGACGCTACGCTTCTACGCCGTGCGCCCGTCCTCCCTGTCCCACGACGCGCTCACCGGATGTTGTCGCCTAGGCCCTTGGCAAGAAAGTTGTAGATCCCATCGTGCTTGCTACCGCCCACCTCGATCCCGATGGAACCCACCGTGCAGTGGCACTGCGTCACCTGCACAAAGTCCAACGGGGGCCAACAACGGGAAGCGCAAGCCGCGTTCTTGAAAAACTTGAAAACAGACGCCTTTGATCAGCCGCGAAATCGAAAAAAAATCGCCGAAGCTCATCTCTGCAAAAGCTGCTTCGTGTGGTACTGCGACACGTACAGCGCGTGCTAATACGGGGGACCACAGTAAATAGGACCTACTATTGTTAGTAAAAATAGCGAAAACAGGTACCTGGTAGGTGTTTGTGTGCACCGTAGGTTCTACGGAGTATTTAATATGCCCCCCCGTAATAAAACAGGTTTGTACTGTGGGTCGGTCACCACCCCCCTGGGTGATACCAGGAGTACTAGGGTCAGCCAGGACGAATTATACACTAAGACGATTTAAAAAAAAAACAAGACACGGGGAAAACAAAACAAAAATACAAATAAAAAAACCCGGACAAAAATAAAAGAGTTGTGCCACTGTAGCTACCGTATCCGCGCATACCCTCTACTCCCTGCCCCCCCCCCCTTCCCCCCTCCTCTCTCTGAGACCCGTCTCGCCGACATCGTCACTCCGTCTGACGCAGGCTGCACCAGAGAGAAGGGCACTGCGCATCGGACCAAAACAAACAAACACACACACATACCGAGGGGGCCGCCGATGCCCATTAATTTTACCTTGAGTTCGTCCTAAAACATAAGGATCATTTGTGTAGTGATTAGAATACCCGAGCGCCCCTTTTACCATTCCGGACAGCTTTTGGCGAAAAACAAAAACTACGTATATACCCACCCCTCGAAAGTAGAGGCCTGCTGGCCGCCACACGAGAGAGGGGGGGGGGGGGGGGAGGGTTTCAACATCCTAAAGGCGGGAGAAAAGCGAGTGAGCGAAAAATTGGGTGCGCAGTGGCCCCACGATCGGCAGCGTCTTTTTCAGTCCTCGGGGATGAGAGATAAGAGTCGCCGCTGCTGCCGCCGCGCATGCATGTACCTGGACCGCGCCTTCGGGCGGGGAAAGGTCTCCGCTTCACCCTTAAGAGAAGGTCTCCATTGCACCCTTCGCGATCTACATACGAGCATGCATCTGGGGGCAGACGTATCTCTGATCAAGTAGGGACAACAACAACAACTTCAACAACAACAACAACAACAACAACAACAACAACAACAACAACAACAAATACAGCCCGAGCCCCAAACATGCGCGCCGGGCAGCATCACAAACATGCACACAAGAATTCAGGAAAATAGCCCACACAACTATTGAAAACTACGATATATCGCCACACTATATCAACATTCGGCAACTTGCAGTCAGCCAACTCACAGCCAGCCCTACCTGGGTACTTGAAAACCGAAAGCGAAAAAGACACGACACGTTTGGATTGGAGTCCCAGATATTAGGGCGGGGTGGGGGGGAGGGGCAGAGGGGGCATACTAAAACCAAGCGAACATAACTCTCGAAATAAATCTAGTTTTGTTAATAATTCGTTCAAAACAATCTCTCCATTCTGACCTTGGGAAGTGATGTAACAATACGTCGTTTTTCTCCTTTTTTTCGGTGTACTCTCGCTCTGATTAAATACGAGTATACACAGTAGTACGTACGTATATTCTGCACCAAAGTACGCACATTTTCCGCCGGCTGGCATCTGTAGGACGCGGGGTCTTACGTACCCTGGTACACGTTTTTTTACGGCTCTGTTGCACAAGCATCTCACCAGCAGAAAGGCGTATCACAACTTCTCACGACGGCAAATCTATATCCCAACATATCGCACGCGGTAAACGTTCGCCACAACATCCCGAGAAGTGGCTTGACACAGGGTTTGGATGAACGATCTATTATTGCGGGGGACCATAGTAAATAGGACCTATGGTATACATAAAAACCTATATATTTAACCATTTTTACTAACAATATCCGGTCCTATTAACTATGGTCCCCCCCGTAATAGCTAGATGAATGATTCTTATGAATGATCGAGCTAGGTCAATGATCCAGATGACTGAGCTAGACTGCTAAGCTACATAAATGGATGGTTTAGATTACCTACCAGGTATCTATTAATAGTAATAGATAAATGTATATATCTGGTGTGTGGTACCGGTGTAGTATACCTTCAGCAATCCTGGCGAGCCCGACCCGAGCGCACCGCTCGGCTTCCACCCTTCGTCTTCCTCTTCGCCCCGCCCCCCTTCCCCCTCTCCGCAGTCCTCCACCGTCGGCGGGGATGCAGCTCCCCTCTCCCTGCCCTTCAGGCCAGCCCGGGCATCGCCATCACCATCACCACCACCACGGAGCCCCGTCCCCGATCCAGACGTCGCCAAAACCTCTAACGGGTCGTTAAATGCGGCGGCGTCGCTGGGCGACGATGGAGGTCTGCTCGTGGGCGACGTGAGAAGCGCTTCTGCCGAGGAGCGGACGGAGGAGTCCGCGGAAGCGAAAAACGAGGAGACCGGGTGGACGGACGTGGTGGCGGTGACCGCAGCCTTTGGCTGCCTCAAGCGGTTCTTGATCCTGCTCCTCCCCTTGGCCAGGGCCGCGGTTACCGAGCTCCTGAAAAAAAAACACACACACACATACGGGGGGGTTCATGGGTTACACAACCGAGCGGTAGCTGTGGTTGCGCAAGAATATATGCAGCGCATGCGAGAGAGAGAGAAAGAGGCCACGCGCACGCGTGGGGAGTAATTCGTCCCCCGGTACGCATACGACCCCCGCCCCTTCACAAAGTCCGTCTCACAAGCGGTTCTTAGTTGATAGGATGCAGCTCGCCCTTCACGCGACTCGCCGGACACCACACGGCGCTTCTTGGCGAAAGCAATCTCTGCCTGGTCGGTGAAAACCCGATGTGCTTCTTCCCGGCATTGTAGGGGTGCGAGGGTCCATAGCCACTACGGCCATGAATGGCACCAGTACACCCGCCCCCTCCCTCCCTCCCCTCCCTCCCTCCACCATATATGCCGGCTGACGCCCTCGCTCCCACCTCCGCCCTGGGCCCAACCTCTGGAACACCGCCCACACAACACCGTGACGCACGGCACGGCACGCCACGCCCCAGCGTTGTGGAGACGGGCTCCCGAAGACGCAAGGGACAACCATCCACGCCGCGAGATCAATAACAACACCCAACGCTCACAAACAGCAGCAAACCAACAAACAGCAACAACACTCCAGCGCCAACAACAACAGCGGCAACAACACCACCACAACCTCCTCCATCAATAAAACAACAGCAACAACGACAACGACGTGTGCAAACCACAGCACCCACATGGTCTGCCGCTTGGACAAACCGCCACCGCCAAAGCCACTAAAGCCGCCGCCGCCGCCGCCGCCACCGCCGCCGTCGTCAGGTCGTACCTCTTCCGCGACCGCCCCATCAGCCGCGCCGGAAAATCCGGCGCGCCGACCACTTCCGTCGCCGCCAGCAACGACAGCGACGGCTGTCACCGCAGCGACGGCAGCAGGACCCGCCGCGCGACCGGGGGCATGACCATGCAAAGCTTGGCGACCACCACCGTCGATAGGGCTACTACCCCCTCTGCCTCCAACAGCTCCCAGGTCATCACTTCCACCCCCCCACCCCGCCGCGTCGCCGCCGCCTCCGCCGCCGCCGCCGCCGCCGCCGCCGCCCCCCTCGAGGCCGCCGCGACGTCCTCGCCGCGCAGGCGTCGATGGCTCGAAGGCCTTAAGCTCGTCCTCCGACTTGTATCCGGGAGATGAATGGGACTCTTTAACCGCCGGCGACCACGACCGTGACCGCGGGGGCGTGGGCGCCGGCCGCAGTGACGACATCGTGGCGGAAAATGGTGAGAGAGAGCTGGCCCCGGCGCCGGGGTCGAGGGAGACGGAAAGCGAGATGCCCTTCAGCGTAACCCTGTTCATGGAAAGCGTTTCGTGTCGGGGGTGTCAGGTGAGAAACAGGGCGACGGAGGAGAAGAAGGAGGACGAGAGGCGGGGGGGGGGGGGGGGGGGGCGAGGAGGAGAAGGAGAAGGAGGGGGGCAGGAGGGGGGGAGAAAACGGGGACGAGGCGCGGGGGGGGAGGGGGGAGGAGGGAGGAGGAGGGGAGAGAGGAGATGGAGAAGGAGGAGGAAGGGTTGGGGGTGGCGGGAGAGGAGGAACTTAGTGTCAGTAACAAAGCAACGGTGCGTGGGGCCCACCGGGCTTTCCCTCGAACTCACTCGGCGCAACACACGCCAGCCCCCGTGACACAGCGGCAAGGGTGCTCTGCGGTTGCGAATATTCCGTGCCAGGCAGAGGCCGATATCTTCGGCAGCATCCGAGGGAGAGCGGTCAGTGTGCCGCGCGCGGTTTCCGCCTCTTGGTGCAACGTACCACACCCCTTCAAACTGAAATTCAAACATCTTTTCCAACCGACCATTCCTTGCCCCTCTCTTCCAGATCTGCGAATATTTCACGCTGCACCGCTGCTACAGCCGTAGCGACGCCAAAACAAATCGCCCCGGCTCCCGCATTCCAAAGGGCCGGTCGGACCCGGCGGCGAAGCGACCGTGGCACCACGCCTCCGGGGGCGCTCGAATAGCCCACTACTACATATTCAAGTCGTCCCCCTTCCCCCGCTCTTCGCCACGCGTCCCGTCAACGGCAGCAACAATTTTGAGCAGGGGGGTGAGCTCCCAAGACCTGACCACAAAGAAGCCGCACCCACCTGACCGAGCCGGAGTCCTCAATTCTCAAGAACCTCTTGTGTTGCATTTGAACCGACCAACGAACGTCCGGGAGGAACCCGCTCACGCCTCCTACCGTGAAGGACAAAAACGGAGGTCTCTCTCTCCGCCTCTTCCCTCTCCCCCGTGCCCCCTCCCCCCGCCCCTCCTCGTTCTCGTCCTCGCCCTCGCCCTCCTCCTCCTCCTCGCTTTGCTCCTTTTCTCCGGGCTCACTCCCCTCTCGCTCTCCGTCGTCCGCCATGCCGCGCGAACCTCTCCGCCTCGATTTCCTATTCCTGCGAGCACCGCCTCCTCCCCCGTTCCCCCTGGCGGCTCGGGTCGCTGGTCTTCCGGCGCCCCCCTCCGTGTCCGACCCGCCGCCAACCGCGGCTACGGTGGCCGCGGCCTTTCTCCAAGCTTCTTTCCCGGAATCGAGGACGCGCGGCAGCACACCGGTGCCCTCACCCGAAAACAGCCCCTGCATGGTAGTAGCGCCGATGCTCTTGTCGTGGGACGTCCTCCTCCGACGCGTTGGCCCGGCCGCTCCTCCCGCTCCGACGCTGCAACCGACGCCCCCCTCGCCGTGGTCACGCGCTGCCGCTTCGTGGCCACCCGATTTCGGCCACGTATGTCCGGTGTCAGACACGACATTCGCCAGGGTGGGAGAAAGAGGAGGAGCGGCGACGGCGGTCAAGGACGTCTTCCTGTAGCCCCCGCACGAAAAACAAGACAGAGACGATCAAGCGGGCCGCAAAAGTACCAAGGGTGGAGTGAGGGGGCAAAAGTCGTCGTTGGGAGGGAGGGGGGGGGGGGGGTGTACTCGATAGGAGAGATGTTCTCGATCTCATGCATGGCCATAGTCGTATGAGGGGGGGGGGGGGGGTCGATTGCTCTTATAACGCAACCAGAGCGCCGCACACCGACAACAGCAATGCTACCCTCGTGGGAACCGTTCCTCGAACCGGCGCAGGCGCGCCGACACATACAGTCTTTTGCGCTTGGTAAAATCTCGTCGTGAAATCACGACGTCTAAGACCCTGCGTATGGTGCAAGCTCGCGGTAAACCTCAGACCTTGCGGTGCTCCCCAAGCTTTGGCGTCTCCCCGCAATATCTCCATCTCCACCCCCCACTGCGCTGCAAGGCGGTCGAAGCCCGGGGTCTGTGCCCCGGCGCTGCTTCTTCCCCTGCCCGAACTCCCGTGGGTCCAACGCGTTGGCTGTAGGAGGCGATTGCCAGACGCCTCCAGCCCGCCGCGCTGGGCTAAAGCCACGATTCGCGGCCCCCTTCACCCTGCCTGTTTCGTCCTTCGTTCTGCGCTCGGGCGTCGCGGGCGAGGCGTCGCTGTCGGGGGGGGTTTCGAAGTGTTTCTCGGCATGGCGGCTGTCGCTGTGTAGGCTCTTCCGGTCGACCACGCCACCACCGACGGCGACGTCCTGCGCTCCGGCAGCACCTCTCATGGAGGTGGGTGCAAGCCTTGCTGCGCAGTTAGAACCACCGCCGTGAAGATGCTCTTCCTCTTCCTCGTCCTGCTCGTCCTCACCTCCGTCCTCCCGGCGCTCCTCGTCCTCCTCGCCCTCCTCCTCCTCCTCCCCCCCCTCCTCCTCCTCCTCGTCTTCGTCATCTTCCTCTTCATCACCACCCTTCTCAATATCCCCCCTCGCCTCGTCTCCCTCTCCTGTCCCCCCTACGTCTCCACTTCGCGAGCGGCGAGAACGACGGCCTTCCTGCGGTCGCTGCCGCTGCTGGTGCTGCTGTCGGGCCTTTCCCGCCGCCGCCTGGAAATCCCTCCGCCCTTTCGCAAGAGAGGCCGCCAAGAGCGCCTTCGTCGCGGACAGCGGGCGCACGGGAGAGCGCAGCGAGTACTCAGCGCCGCCGCCGCCGCCGCCGCCGCCGTCGACGGGGCTGGAGGAGATCGGAGATGGGGTAGTCGGCGACATGTCCACGCTAACAGACGCGGGCCTGTTGGCGGTCCTGACGGCCCTCTCCTCGTCGGGATCGACCACAACCGCGTCCCCCGGCGGTATGAAAGCCCTGGCGATATTGGGGAGGTTCGACGGAAAAACGTCGGGGAGGCGTTATATGGAGTGGCGGTTCCGGTGAGCGGAAGAGAAGGGGGGGGGGGAGGGGGGGGGGGGTGGGGGAAGGGTGAGGAGTCCGTCTCGCTCGCTGTTTGTCTTACGCCCATGCAGCGCTGAGGACATGTGTTCGCGGGGCAACCCGCGGCGCGCGTCCCCCCTTCCCTCCCGAGCGCGGGTTTTCCTGCATTCTGTGGACTTTGCGTGATTGTTTATCTTTCAAAAGGTGCTTAGGCCTGTCGGTTCTTTTCCCCTAGGATCTGCGGACGTTGGGGGATGGTTTACGTTTCCAAAAGGTGCCTAGAAGCTACCTGGCATGTCTTTGGCCCACCTTCCAATAGGAACTCCAAATGGCGGTCCTGCCCACCCGGGGGGGGGGGGCAGGGGGGGACGGGCTACGAGTACGTGGCGAGGTAGTTCAGAGTTGAGCCATGCATCGTAACCCCGTCCTTCATTTCTGCCTGTCTCTATACGATATTACTTCTGTCTACGTCCGCCGCTATCTCCGGCCACACGGGCAGCATGCGTACGTGCACACACCCGTACACCTCCCTGATCCCCTGTCCCTCTTGCCGAGCGTCTATCTCAAATTATCTTTTTGCGCCCTTCTTCCCTAAACCACTCCGCCCTTCACCTGGCGAACTTATGATGCCCAGAGAGCAAAGGCCAGGACAGAAGCTCGACACAGAGGGTGCGCGTTCTCTTCTTGTACCGCACCACTCTCCCGCGACCTGTCCAAGGGGTGTGCACCGGCATCGGCAAGGAAAACCGGCAAGTTTTTAGGGCGAGCAAGTCGTACCCTCGTGGGGCTGTGGGGGAGGCGGTAGTCTTGTGCGCTTGGCACTCTGCCAGATACCGGCGAGTTTTAGGCCGAGCAAGTCGTTTTCGCTCGATTTCACCGCCAACCAACTTGATTTTTAAAGTCATGCCACGGAACCCCCCACACACACAACAACAACGCCACTCGCTCCTCACCCCAAACCAACCCACCCCGACTCAAGCCAAGCCGAGCCAGCAAAGCCAAGCCAAGCCAAGCCAAGCCATGCCATGCCAACCTAATCCAACCCAACTCAACCCCTACCCAACCCAACCTAACCCAGCCCAGCCCAGCCCAACCTAACGCAACACAGCACAACGCAAGCCGACCCTAATGTCTTTTTTTTCTCCACCCTTTTTTTTCCATCTCAAGTCCCAGATTGGCAGAAACGGCCTTCGAAGAGAACCCGTGCCATCTATTTACATCGGCGTCGCTCTCACCGAAGCAGGTGTTCGTCTCGACGATGCTGCCGCGGGGAGGAAGGCTCGTCCCTCGGAAGGCGAGGTGGATCCCGCTTCGAGGAAAGACGATGCCCGCCAGGTTCAGGTTGGACACCCTGATGACGAAGCCTTTCTTCTGAATCTGTCCCGAGTTTTTTTTGGCGCCCAAAAACGGGGAAATACACCCCCCCGCCCCCCAATAAAAAACAAAAACAAAAACAAAAACAAGGACATTTGTCAAAGCTGACAGGTTAGTGATAGTTTTCCCTCCCGGCGCGTATTAATAGTATACGGGGTGGTTGTCAAGTGCTCACAAACGGATGAACGGCCCTCCCCTCCGCCCAATGAGGGCATTACAAGTATCACGGGGGGCCATAGTGAATAGGACCTACGGTACACACAAAAAACTATACCCTGGTATTATTTAGCCATTTTTGCTGACAACATGTGGTCCTATTTACTATGGTCCACCGTAATACGAGCTACAGCAGTACATGACGTCGTGTGCATGACCATGAGAAAAAGCAAAAACAACGGCGTCTTCTGCTCGGGCGACTACGCACACGCCATGAACCCTCCGATCCTTCCGATCCTTGGGACGGACGCTTTCACCTTTTTTGCGGTTTCGGCGCCGCAGAGTAGGCTCGTGTCAAAGCGAGGAGAGCGCCCGAACAAACATCAGCATCACGAAAAAAACAACAGCTTGAATCGTGTCGGCTTGGGTAACCACATTTTTGCCTCAAAATACATCGGATCGACCGGCCTCCCTCGTATAGCCCCAACAGCGTCGGAATACCATGAACTACAGTATTTTCTACATGTTTCGTGATACGCCTAAGCTTTGGGACTGCCTACTCATCGGAAGGCACTCGTGAGCTCGCCCTCTCAAAAAAAAAACAGATTTTGGATGCTCACAAAAAAATAAGCCGCCTGAGAAAAAAAAAAAAAGGTGCTGCGTCTACCGTAGACCCAGCCACGTGTTGACTTCGGCGCGTCGGAGCGGCATCATCGAGGATGGCAACGCATGACAGCGTGAATGCACCCCCCCCCCCTTCCCCCCCCCCCCCCCCCCCAGCCCCTGTTTATATCGCGAACAGCTACCCTCGACGACCACGAACAAGCCGAACTACAGCAATGCAATGCGCCATCCATCGCTGCGGAAAATATGGGACGTGGGAACACACCCCGCACAGCTTCCTAAACAGCAGCCGCAGACGAGTTTGTCGAGCCGACGCTGCTGGTGGCGTAGAACCGTTTCGAGACAAACGGCGCGTACGTACCGTACCGACATGACGATAGGGTTCGGCACTTCTCAGCACGGACGCCGAGGGGCATACAGCGCTACTGTCACATTCTCATTGATAAATCATTAAAAAAATAAACCCGCTGCTCTCGCCAAAGACAAGAACAAACATGTATCCTCCTCCCCCGCCCGCTTCAGCCCCTCCCCGCCCCGTCCCCATCCCCATGGCGCACGCAGAAATGCCTCATTACATCGCAAACATAAACGCCTGAATACATCTACAGGAACCCCTCCACAACAATATAAAACGTACCGTGGTTTGCACAACGGGAAGGAGTCTCGGGAGCCGCTGCAGCAGGTTCCCGAAGGCGAGTTCCATCAAGCTTAGCACCAGGTACGCGTCCACGTAGACGCCTCCGGCTTTAGCCACCGCCGCCAAGCGGCTTATCACGTGCTGAAGGCTCTCTGCCGCGGCGGCATCCTGATTTTCGAGGCCAGGCGTGAGCGTGGGGGGGGGGGGGGGGACTCGATAGGAGATATGTACTCGATTTCACGCATGTTGGGAGGGGGGGGGGGGGGGGGGGCGTACACACGTGCAGTGAGGTTGCCCGGAAAGCAACGTGAGTGCTTCGGGGTACCGGGGCCGTAGACGAAAATGGAGACGGGGATGGAGGCGAAGGCAGGGGTTGGTGGGCGGCGAAGCATGGATGCACGTTTCGCGCGCGGGCGCATCGCCGCAAAACACATACGGGTGCGGGTGCGGGCGAGAGGGCCGGTCGAAACGACGGCAACATTGCACGCAGCAGAAAAGACAGACGATCGGCGTGTGGAAAGCCCATCGTCTTGGAAGGCATACTTGAAGCCGAAGCTGGGTAGGCGGTGGGCGGGGGGGGGTGTACTCGGGGAGTCACGTGACCATAGACCCTCGAATCCCTGCAATGCCGGGACGGAGCACGCCGGGTTTTAACCGACCAGGGGAGGGGGGGTGTACTCGATATCGTGCGTGGCCATAGCCTTATGATCATAGACCCTCGTACCCCTACAATGCCGGAACGAAGCGCGTAGATTTTTCACCGACCAGGCATACATTGCTTGCGCGAAGCGCCGTGAGGTGTGCAGCGAGTCGCATGGAGGGTGAGCTGCATCCCACTAAAAACCGCTTGTGAGGCGGACTTGCGTATGGACGACGGCTTCAAAGAGTGAATTTATTTTCCGGTGAGGCCACTTCCAGAGACAGCAATGGGGTTACTATGTAACTCTCTCGTGGGCGTTTTACCATAAAACACCACGTGATGCGATCGTTCCTCTTGGTCCGGAGTAAAGGAGCAGGGGGGGGGCGGGGGGGGGCGCTGTTATCCAGATTCTCACGATAGCCCCGAGTCTGTGTTCTCGGTGACCGTGGAAAAATACAGCATCGCAGTGCGACGCCTCCTTACCCCCCGTACCACCACCCCCCCCCCCCCCCCCGGACGAAAAAAAACGCGGCGGAGGGGGGGGGGTGGGGTGGAGTGCTGTGCGGTGGAGTGGGGTGGGATGGGAGGTAAACGGCCTCACCTTTGACAGGAGCTCGATCTCCTGATCCAGACGCCACGGCCCTTTCTCGCCGCCCTCTTCATCATCCCCGTCCAAGGCGCTTTCGTCCTTTTCGTTCGCACCCGTCGACGTCGCCGCTGCTGCTGCTGCCGCCGGCGGCGTTCGCCCCTCCGATGCGGCGGGAGCGGCGGCTGCGGTAGAGGCGACGGTGGCGGCGACGGCGGCGGCCGCGGCATGCCTAGCGGTCTTGGCTACCCTGGCCCTGACGGTGGCGGCCCGCCGCTTGCACATGCCCCGGAAAACGTTTAGAACTTTGGAGATTGCCGCGAGGTCCTCTGGGGTGAGGGCGGAGGTGAAGGCCCTCGCGTGGTCGGCGGCCATCGCTGTCGTGACGGGAGGGGCGATAAGAGCGCGGCAGAGCGGCAAGATAACCGGGAAAGCGAAGGGGGGAGGGGCAGCGGGTGTACTCGATATCATGGAAGGCAGTGCTGTGGTCGTATGACCATAGACCCTCGCATCCCTACAATGCCGAGAGAGGGGGGAAGGGGCGGTAGAGGGAGGGCACGTGGTCGGGGCAGCAACCACCAGAGCTTACGAGCGACCAAGAAAATGGCATCCCGGCATTCGATTTGGGTGGACGATCGGCGCGAGCTCAAGGGAAAATAACGTGGGCATTGCACGTGTCGGGGGCGCTTCAGGAAGACATTTGTGAGGCAGGAATGGAGGAGACTGACGGGAGCCCCTTGACAGAGGAACTAAACAAATACGGTCGGAAAACAGATGCTGTTCTATGATATAATTCGTGATACACGTCGGGCGCGGCATTAGTCATCGGGTTAAGTTCCCATTCTATATTTGGAAAAAAAAAAACAGTTTTTACTCACTAATAGGAGAGAGCTCCTGAAGCAAGGAACCTCAGACAAAATTCGGTGCAACAAACCCTGCCACAGCACAACATCGGAAGCGCTTCTTTCGCCGGCAACGAAAATAGGCGTTATCCCGAGAATCCGGGTTAAAGCTATTGCCCCGAGATCTTACGGCACTCAGCGTTTACTCAGAACTGCAGTAAGTAGGTCAATGAGTCATGTCGCCTCCTTGCGGGGCGCGACGGGGCAATACATTTTAGCCCGGAACAGGCGCCCTTCAAAGAGCAAACACCCAGCAGAAAAACAATGCAGCGACGAACAGCACAAGGACAACCGAGGAGAGCAGAGCCGAGAAGAGAAGAGCAGAGAAGAGCAACCGTCCATGTCCCAAAAAAGTGTGCGGGCGTATCTCAATGCGCGTGTCTGAACACAGCCCGCCGCCGCCCTCCACCATTTTCCACCCGCAAGGCCCTCCCCGCACACACACCTGCGAGATGACGAGCGTCTTCGATGGCCGCCGGTGCGCTAGCGGTGAGGACGGCCTCCGTCAGGTCAAGCGAGATGGGGCGGCTGGTCGAGCCGAACCCGGCCTTGGCCTGCTCCAGAAAAAAAAAACAAAAACAGAAACGGTGGGCCACGTGGCGCGTGTCGGTCGTCAATGAACACAACACACCTACAAAAAATAGTGTTTGCGATTCTACTTGATTTTTTGTCCCGACCCCCTTCCGCAGGTTCACTACGGTTGCAACGATGTAACCCAATTGTTCTCTACAGTAGTTTCTGCATGCTTCTATTCCTCCCCATTCCCGCAAGATGCACACAGAGAGCGTGTTCCGCCTCGCGTTTTTTCCACATTGCTGCCAGGGATCTGCTGCCGGTGCGGCCTCGGCGATGATGGCGAAGGCGGAACGGGGGGGGGGTAGCTAGGTGGGAACCCGAGCAAAAGAGGCCGGTAGATTCCTTTGCCAGTCCTAACCGATGTGTTGCAGTCGCGCGGCACACACTCGGCAGCAGCAACAACAGCGGCAGCGGCAGCAGCAACAACAGCGGCAGCGGCAGCAGCAACAACAGCGGCAGCGGCAGCGGCAGTAGCAGTACGACAACCCCAGCAGCAGGAAAAGTAGCAGCAGCAGCAGCAGCAGCAGCAGCAGTACGACAACTCCAGCAGCAGGAAAAGTAGCAGCAGCAGCAGCAGCAGCAGCAGCAGCACAAGCAGCAGGAAAAGCAGCAGAAGCAGCACCAGAAGCAGCACCAGAAGCAGCAGCACAAGCAGAAGCAGCAGAAGCAGAAGCAGCAGCAGAAGCAGCAGCAGAAGCAGCAGCAGCAGCAGCAGCAGCAGAAGCAGAAGAAGCAGAAGCATCGCTGGAGGTTGTCAGACGAGGACACCCCTCAAATGGTTGGCATCCTCGGCGGCGACAAACGTTCACAAGCACAGGTCCGGGGCAGTAAAAACCGAGCACTACGCCGAACGCCCCCCGCCCACCCCGACCCGAACGGCAACGGACCTGTTGGGCAGGAAGGCAGGTCGAACGACAGCCGCCAACGACAAGACAACGGCGCGAGCGGAGCACCCACCTTCAGTCGGCTGATGTCGCGGGAGGCCTTCGCCTGGAGGCGCTTGAGCTGCTGCGAGCCCGTGAACCCCACCATCTCCAGCTGGTCAAGAGCCTGCCGCAGGGGAAACGGTGACAGTCGTGCAGCTTTAGAGCCGCACCCATGCTGTTGGGGGAAAACTACTTGAAGTTAGCGAAGAGAATTTATTGCAGTGGTTTAAGGGTTGACGCTCTCGTTGCTAGTTATTATCGGTTAGAAGGGATACCGCGCCATTACTAGCCTAGGCTATCGACTATTGATAGCTATTGTCGGCTATGCAATAGATAACTGCTGTACCAGGTAGGTATTGGCCTACTATCCACTACATAACCAACGATAACTATCAATAGCCTAGGCTATCTATTCATAGCACGTTGTGCCCTGCTGTACCAGGTAGCTATTGACCTACTATCCACTACATAACCAACGATAACTATCAATAGCCTAGGCTATCTATTCATAGCACGTTGTGCCCTGCTGTACCAGGTAGCTATTGACCTACTATCCACTACATCACCAACGATAACTATCAATAGCCTAGGCTATCTATTCATAGCACGTTATCGCCCTATATAACAAACAGAGCGAGTCAGCAGTAGGCTACTGACAGTCAGTAGGTTTGATGACGGCTGGTAGGTCATCTCTTCTAACCAACCACAAAACACGTACGATACTTTGTGAGTTCGACGCGGTCTCGGCGTTGATCTCAGGAGCGCGTGTCCGCGGGGCATCGAACCCTCAGGCCAGAGAAGAGGCAACAGGAGAGGAGGCCGGGGGGTGGGAAGAGGGAAAAAAAAAACCCGAAGCCGAGCTTGAGGGGCGACGCCATCTCGGTCCGGATGGCACCGACTCATTCTCTCGTGTCTCTGTCCGCATATTTTGTCCGCTGTTTCTTTGCAAGTTTCCTGCACTGCTCCGACGCTGCCGCAGCGGCCGGCGGGAAAAGAAAAAGAGCCTCGAGGGGGCGTTACTGCTGTCGATCGATCGCTGCACTATATATATATATATATATATATGTCCAGGTGCTGCTAATTGCGGTTGGTCGTTCCGAAGGTTTGGACCCCCGCTGACAGAAGGTCGAGCTACAATATGTACCGCTCGTGTGAGCCCGCAAACGAAGAGACAAAACAAAATAAAGAAACGAGGGTGCATGTTCCGATGAGAGGTGCGGGCGTCTGCGCAGACAAGGTGCGTCGACGCCCTTTGCGGCCCTTTTATCTCTCTAAGGCAAAAGGCGGGCCGATTCATTGCCCCAACGCCCCGGCTTTCAATCCACCTGGTTCATGAGCTTGCCGACCGTCATTCCTTCCGTCGTGGCAATGATATGGTCCACGTCTATCTTGCGCTTGCGCAACGCCGGCCCCAGCACGGTGTACGACCCTAGCTCCTCCAGGAAAGGGGCGACCTGTTCAGGAGGGAAGGATTGAGGGGGGGGGGGGGTGTACTCGATAGGAGAGATGTACTCGATCTCATGCATGGCCGTAGTCGTATGACCATAGATGGAGGGGGGGGGGGGCAAAAAAATGCGAGCACAGGACTCTTGTCAACCCCATCGTGAGAGCAAAAAAAGCTGCACTATCGTTCGTGACTTGTAAGACCAGTGTGTAACCAGACTACCGCACGGATGCTTCATGCCCCCCGCGCCCGTTGACATGAAGCCGCGCCGCGCCATTGGCCACTCCACCCCCATAGTCCAGTGCCACGACGAGCGATCAGCGCACACGCCGGCTGACGACGGCCGACTTCTCCCGCGCTCTCCGCAGGCGCCCAAAAAAATGTTCTGTGAGACTGGCGTAGCGGGTGACGCTTCTATGGAACCTTGCCCCCCCCCCCCCCCCCCCCCGCCCACTGCAGAGGGATGGGTGCGAGAGGTACGCGCCCCTCGCAGCAAGTAGCACGCGCGACTGTCGTCACGAGAGGGAAAGGTTTTGAAATCGTGCGCGGCCCCCGGTAATTACAGCGGCAACTGGAGGCACCCCTGCGCGCTGCTACCGGCGACAACAACAACAACAACAACAAAAACAACAACACCGGTCCCTTCCTCAAAAAAAAAACCGTACGGCGCAATGGTTGAGCAGCGTCCGGAGAGTCGCCACGATTTCCCACCGGGTTCGTTGTAACGGAGGCGTAAACCACGATCGAACAAGCTGTGAAAGACATGCCTCCGCATTGAATGAAAAACCGTAAACTCCGAGTAGTATTAAGACATGCCCAAACGTCGTGGTTCATGCTCTTTCGAAAGCAGCACTCAACACACCACGCTATTCCCGACCTCGTCGCTCTTGTTTCGGCGTTATTTTCTTTGGGGCGTACCGGCCTAAAGCGTACCAGGTACCTGGTAATCATGATTCGCCCACTCACGCCGGGTCGGGGTCCAAGGGGTAGATCGCAGCAGTAGAGTGCTGACAAGGACTCGCATCGGTAGAGTGTGCTCAACACCCTCGGCACATACCTTTCAAAAGGGATCCGTTGCACGTTTTTGTTTTAAAACGCGCTTTCATTTCATTTTGCGACCTATTTCCACCGCTCCCGCCAACGTCCAACATCGCACGCGGTCTATTAGGTACCTGCAGGCGGTGGTGGCTTCGCTGAGTTCTGATCCGCTCGCGGGTTGGCCTGGGTTACGCCCGACAAAGGCCTTGACAGACACCCGGCCAACACAGCCCCTTGCCTCGCAAATCTCCCATCTGGGCCGGGTGTTTCAACGGTCTATATATATATAGATACCTGCACGACGCTAAGAACCTTCAGCGCCTCCACCAGGTCCTTCCCCCTTATGATCTCCGACATCTTCGCCGCCACCTGAATAGCCTCGCCTTCCAAGTCGCGGTAACCCCTCGGTAGCACCACATGTCGACCGCTACCGCTACCGCTGCCACTGCCGCTGCCAAAACCGCTGCCGCCACCACTACCCCAACCACCGCTGCCGCCGCCGCCGATACTTTCAGCCTTAAAGCCTGCACGACGATGCCCCCAGCGAACGCCGCCAGACTCGGCGGAGACAGGCGCGGGTGAGTCGCTCCAGAAGGCGCCGTCTCCCCGTCCCAGCTCCTCCGCAAAGGAGCCCCGCATCATAGACGGCTCACCCCCCCTTTCCGGATTTCCCTCGGTTTCAGACTGAAAGTGGAACGCGACCACGGCCTGCAGCGGGGGGAGGGGGGGGGGGGGGGCGTACTCATTTAGCTTGCCTTGGGGGGGGGGGGTATTCGATAAGGAGAGATGTACTCGATCTCATGCATGGCCGTAGTCGTATGACCATAGACCCTCGCATCCCTACAATGCCGGGACGGAGCCGTGTCGGGTTTTCACCGACCAGGCAGACATTGCTTGCACCAAGCGCGAAGCGCCGTGAGGTGTCTGGCGAGTCGAATGAAGGGTGAGCTGCATCCTACTAAGAACTGATTTTGAGGCGGACTTGCATATTTTGAGGCCTGCGGGGGGGGGGGGGGGGGGGGGGGGGTGTACTCGATAGGAGAGATGTACTCGATCTCATGCAACCGCTTGTGAGGCGGACTCGCATATGGATGACAGTTTCAATGAGTTGATTTAATTTCCGGTGTAGGCACTTCCAGCGACAGATATGGGAGTACTATGTAACTGCCTCTTGGGTGCCTTACCTTGAACACTACGTGATACGATCAATTCTCTTGTGCGGAGTAAAGGTTCTTTACCTCGCACAAATGATCTAACTCGAAAATCAGCTGTGGGCGACCGCCAAAACAAAAGAAAAAGCGGTACCCTGGTTGTCTAGCTCACGTAGTGAGCGGCATGTTTGACAGCGTCGTTGCCAACCAACGCCAACCCAACCTAGGTAAAATAGGGGGGGGGGGGGTACTCGGTTTTTGGGGCTCGCCTTATCATTTGACCATTGACCACGCATCCATTTCAAGACGGGGGGGGGGGGGGGCGTACGTATTTGTTGCCCGCCCTACTAATAGTCATTTAACCATTGACCACGCATCCCTTCCGAGACAGAGCACTGTTTCTACTCCTACAATAGCAAGGGACACCTCCAACAGTTGGGTGCTCACATTTTCTACATACACTACATGGGAAAAAAATGTATATAAAATCCCCTTGCTGTTTCGTCGTCTGTGGCCACCATCTTTTTCCTTGGATGGCTTTCGTTTTCTTGCTGGGGCTGGGGGGGGGGGGGGGGGGCGGAGGAGGACACCACCCCGTCGGGGCGAAAGGAAGGGGGAGCTTCGCGAACGGGAATGATTTTCGCGTATTTTGATCGAATCCTATTTTGTGTCGCAGTTGCTCTGGCAAGAACACGCCGCGCGAGGCGTACCAAGATTAACCCTCCGATAACGCCTCACTGCGCCGACGCGCACTTTCACACAGTGGCTGCCGCCGTAGCTCCGACAACGTGGAACGGAGTCGCAGGCTCTCTGTTGGAGCCGTGCAGTTGCCGGGCGCGCGAACGTCCCCCCCCCCCCCCCCCCCCCCCCCCCCTCCACCCCCCTCCGCGCCCCCGCTCAAGCACGCAAGGTATAAGCAACGTACCGGTAGGCAGCGGGGTCTTAGCGCAACTATGGCGCTCCCGAAACAACAAAAAAAATGTGGTTTAACGGTCGCCCGGGCGTTTGGCGCAGGCAGCGGCGTCGCAATGTGTTATCATGCTTCGTAGGACAGCACAAAACATGCATCTAACAACCGTCCTAGACTTGCCTCATCCCATCTCACACGTCACGGCCCCTCTCACTCCTACCGTATCACACTAGGGTGATAACATATCACACCCCCTATAGCGTATCACGCTAGGGTGATGAATATAACGCAACCCCTATTATGCCGTGTAACACGTGTGAAAATATAACACACTCCCTATGCCGTAAAATACGCGGGATAAGTTAACACACCCCCTACACCGTACAAGACGTGTGAAATTAGACGCGTAACACGTGCGATACGTTAACATACCCCCTATACCGTACAACACGGGTGATAAGTTAACACCCCCCCCCCCCTATACCGTATCACGCGTGTGATCAAATAACAACCACCCTATACCGTATCACACTAGGGTGATACGACAACACCCCCCCCCTGCGTAGGGCGAATTTCCAACCCGATATTCTCGACAACGGGGAGAGTGCAAACGCCGAGCGACGCGCCTATGGAGCGACCACGACCGAAATCTTTCCAAAGTCACCATTGCGTGTGTGCGCGAGTGTCGCCGTCCCCCCTTGCCTTAGAGAACCCGGGGTCGGAAAATACTCTGAGGGGGCGTGTTCTCTCAAGTGTCATCACACTGGACGGAAACATAAGGACCGCTTGGGCGTTAAGGTGAAGACCGAGCGTTCTTCGTACTCACGCCCAGAGTAGCGCGTGGTGATATATAGCTCCCCGCCCCACTCGCGCCGCATCGATCGAGCTGCAGCCACGCACCTGGTTCACTTCGTCCGGGTCTCTACCGCCGGCGGCGATGTGGATCGCCTTGTAGAGCGCATGCCTGACTGCCGCGAGCACCTCCGCCACCTTCTTTCCCTGCGCGACCGTAGACACACCCTTAGCGAGCTGCCGTGTGTCGAAACATGGCAACAGCGCACGCAAAACAGAAAGGGGGGGGGGAGGGGGGCATTTAAGGGGGGGAGTGTACTCGACATCATGCATGGTGGTAGTCGTCTGACCATGGACCCTTGCAGCATCCCTACAACGCCGGGACGGAGTACGTCGGCTTTTCACCGACCAGGAAAGACATCGTTTGCGCCAAGCGCGAAGCGCCGTGATGTATTCGGCGAGTCGCATGAGGGGGGGGGTTAAAATCGAGGAGGGCGCAAAGTGAGCCCTGCCTCGGACCGAGCGCCGTGATGTATTCGGCGAGTCGCATGAGGGGGGGGTTAAAATCGAGGAGGGCGCAAAGTGAGCCCTGCCTCGGACCGAGCGGTGCACAACTCAGAGCGGACCAGCTATCCGTCAGCCGCGGCCCACCCATTCTGATTAAAAGCCGTGTCAGCCTTGACGCACGTCCCCTCGATCCCTTATTAAAGTGTGTTCCAGACGACACGCGTCTGTCGGCTGACTAGATGGGTGGGTCGCTGCTCCGCCACCACCGCCGAAGTGCAAAGACGTCCTACGCATGAAACCTATATCCCGGAATCGGGGGGACGAAGTCTTTCAAAAAATATTTTCCATGAGAAACAAGAACAAAACAGCTCACCTGGCGCCTGGCAAACGCTGACGACCAAAAGAAACAACAACAACAACAACAGCAGCAATAACAACAGCAGCAACAACAACAGCAGCAACGACAACAACAACAACAACAACAACAACAACAACAACAACAACAACAACAACAACAACAACAACAACAACAGCAACAACATTTGTTTCGCGGACACCGATATCTCAGGACGGAAAGCCCGTACGAGCGTGGTGCAGCTGTGAGCCAATTGTGCCAAAGCGTTTCCAGGCACTCTCTCACTCCCGAGCGGGCAGCTTCGCCACGATGCGCTACCTGAAACGGGCAGTTAACTCGTTCGACGGGCTGTACTACATGCGCCAAAGCAATTAAGCGCTAGGCTGATCAATCCCTTCCTTCCAAGGCGCCGCAATTTTTCCGCACTGAAAATGCCACGGCACGCCCCCCTCCTATACCCGCTATCAGGTTTCTCCTGAAATGGCAGCAGGCGCCGCCACCCTGCGCAATATGCAACATCGGTTCAACTACCTAAAAGCCGAGGCGCCCACCGCGTCGAATGGAGTGAGCGGTCGACCCTCGCGGCGTGTCCGGAAACAATGGCGAGCGAAGAGCACGACTGAACTCGGATACACTTCCACAGATCTGACAGATGATCAACCCCCCACAGTTCACGATCGAGATGCTGTAATTTCAAGGCGGATCTACTGTTCCTTCCGACCTTGTATGACCTACAGTTGTAGCTCATGTCGCCGGGTGGGACCCGTAAAAAATCCGCGTAATCTAGCGCATGTTTCTTGGGGTCGGATCTTGTGAACTATGCAGACCCTGCGCAACCCCTTCACTGCGGCAGGCGAGGAACCAGATGATCTATCTGTAGATGGTTTATAGTAGTCACCGCGACAGGCGAGGAACCAGATGATCTATCTGTAGATGGTCTATAGTAGATCGCGATTTGTCTCAAGTGGGAAGTACGCTCACCACTCCGACTAGCGTAACCCCCACGTCGCCGGTCGCCCCGCTCGGGCTGACAAGCCCCGTTCCCCCCGTCTTCACGCCTCCACCTTCCTCTACACCCATCTCCGCGGCGGCGGCGGCGGCGGCGGCGGCGGGGGGGGGGGGGGGGCGGCGAGGTCCCGTCCGGCAAGATGAGCGGGTCGACCAAGATATTGATGACGCTCTCGCGGTTGAACAGGGCCCGCCTCGCCTCCGACATCACGACTCTGGGACAGCAACGGTGAGCGGAGCGAGAGAGTTGATTTAGGGATCGCTGCAACGCCCTTCGTGTCGACGGGCCGGTATTGTTTTGCAGCGCATCACCATGGCCGGTGCCATCGCCGGCGCCCGCCGTTGCGTGGCGCACGCACAGCGCCCGGGGCGGTTGGATAGGAGCGATCGCGTATCAGCTGAAAGAGCGAGTTTCCACTTGAATCCACGGCATCGTTGCTGCTGTAGTGGTGCCAGCGGCAGCAGCCTGCGTGAGGCTGAGTTGTCTACCGCGATGCCGAAGCAGCAGCGGGCTATTCCAAAGGTCCGCGCGTGTGCTTCTGGGGTTACAGAACAAAAGTAGTTGCATTAAGCTGCCGCTAGAGTATTGGCGCCCCCCTGTCCAACTGTCCTGGTACCGAAAGCGAAAGGGCCTGCCGCCATCAACGTACGTACTGTAACACATACCGCGCGTTGGTGGGGGGCTATCATAGCAAGCACCGGACACATCCTCATGGCCAGCTACAAGAGCAAAAAAAAAAAGCTTACAGCAGAAAGGCGACAGCATGATGGAGTCACCCCCGCAGCAGGACTCGCCTTCGGCCCCGCGGAGAAGCGGCGCGGTCATCAATCAATTGTCGCAGATTCAAAAAAAAAAAAAAACAACAGCGACGACGACGACGACGACCGAGGCGCGCGAGAGGAGTACAGCAGCTCATCGCCGGGGGGCTCGACGCTTGGCTCGCGCGTCGGAAAGCCGTCGAAGGGTAAGGTGCGGCCACGTTCCAAGCGGTACGCCCACATTCATTGCACCCCTCACCTGCCGAGCTGCAGCATCGTTCGCTTGGTGAGCGCGGTGACGATGTCGAGAGCCGTCTTCGAGCCTGAGCCTTCTCCCATCTCCCCTGCAGTCAGGGACACGTCGAACCGGAACTCCACCCCGCGCGCGGGCAGCTATTTGTTTCGGTTGTCCAGACACGCGAGCGGCGTCAACGCGGACGGTTCGTGCGGCACGCGCGCAGGGAGCCAGAGTTCCGTGAGGCGTTGCCCATGGTTATATACACATTGCGCATTCCGAGCAGAGGTAGCGCCGGAGGGGGAGACGGGGGGAGAACTATATGGCCGATTAAATGCTCTTGTGAGGTACCTGGAACATAGGTATGCACGTAATCTCATTTAATTCACGTCAATCAAGCCGTCATACTCGTAGCCTACTCGTAGGCCTTGTCAGATTCCTCCTCAACGCAGCCACATTGAAACGGTCTCCAACATCACGCCAGGCCACAAACAAAAGTGTAGAGCAGGGGCGAACCCCGACGGACATAGCCCCACTTTTCCGGGGCAAGTCTCCATCGTGACCACCGAAAATAACTACCTGGTAGCATGTTCTTGTAAACAAATAACGCGTTGCACACGCGCGCTGCAACCGCGTCTTGGTACATGCGGCCTGGTGCGCTCCCGCGGAAAACAAGGGACTCCCGGGTAATTTCCGCGCGCGCATCGGCGAACGTCGTCCTTGCTAGCCGCTGGTCACCACGCTCGGGAGCGGGGGCGGGGGGCGGGGGGGGGGGGGGGGGGAGAGCGACCGTGCACATGCTCCAAGCGCCACACGAACAAGAAGCCGGAGCTTTGCCTTTTCGTAGACGTTTAGGCGTCACCTCTGGACGAAAAAAGGGCGGCTACCGCTAGCTCCTCTTACCATCCGATTGTACGCTGAAACAGACGAAAATGAAAGCCTGGCAACCGTCCCGAGGGGGCTGGGGAGGGGGCAGGGGACCATAGGAAGTCGGGTGCCTCGCGCGGCTCACGGTTCGCGGTATGTACGCCGGTCGCCCATGACAACCCCGCTCTCTCACCAGCTCGCGCACCGCCGCAGCTCCGCCCCACTGGAACGCCGACGACGTCAGGTCTCTCCACACGCCCGCCGAGAGGTGGATCGACATGTCCTTCAGCACTATCTCTCCGATAACGTACCGCTGGGTTCGGTCGGCGCAGGCAGGCAGGAGTCAAGATGGGAGATCATGAGCGCAATCCCAAGTGCGCGAGAGAGTGCGGTTGGGAATATGACGGGTTTGAGGGGGGTGGGGGGGGGGGGTGTACTCATATCATGCATGGCCGGAGTCGGGGGCTGCGGGTGGCCACACGATTGTGTCGGGGCGGGGGGCGCCGGGTAAGTCTTATCATAGGTGGGCGGTAGGATAGGTGCAACAACTGCGCGAAAGGCCGGGGGAACCGGCCCCTTCGAAGAGAAGGGTCGGTCGATTCGTCCGAACATCATCAACCGTATCTCTCAGACTCTCTCTCTCTACCTCCGAACCGATCCTACCGAGCGTCCCCGGTGGCTTGGTGGGTGGTCCGCGTGCCCATCAAGATCAATTTCGTGGGTTCAAGTCCCACCGAGTGCATGCTCGTAAGGGCTTTTTCTTGCATGAAAGAAATTGATTAGCGGAAAGCGCGAGAGCGTGAGTTAGTTACATTCGATGAAAATCGATGAGCAGTTGGAATGCTGAACCCTATGCGCGGCAACAAGTAAAGGCACGTACCGGGGGGGAGAAAGGTAGACACCGGAGACCACGGCTTGTCCAGAAGGTCGTTGAGGGTAAAACCTCCTACGAGCTATAGGCTGGAAAGTGGAAGTGATGATTAAAAAAAAAAATCGGGGCTACGACGTTACGAACGTGGAGGCGGATCCCTTTTTGACCATATCGTGGCGCTTATCAGAGCCGATAAAGACCACCCCCCCCCCACCCCCCTCTCCCTCCGACCTGCGGCTTCTCCACCCTCCCGTACTGACCTTCATCAGGTTGAAGAATATCTTGGACAGGCGCCGCATCACGCTAGATGCTTCTTCCGCGTACATCTTTCCGTGAGGGCAGCCATCCGGAAGCACGAAACGACGCGGCGGTGATACAACTGTTAGCCGTGGCATGCTCGAGACAATTTGGGTGCGACAACATGCGCAAGGTGTTTACTGCTGTGGGTCGAAGAGGGAGCTTCGGCGCACCTGAATTCGAACCGCGCCCGCTCTTGTCATTTTTTTCGTCGCGAGGAAACGCTTGGTTTGGACCCTGGGCCGGATTAAGCGAAGCTCGCTCGACAGCTAAAAGTCCAGGCATGAAAAAAGACAACGCTGATATCGCTGGCAGCGCAGCAGGGGCGGCCGCAGCAGCAGGAGGGGGGGGGGGGGGGGGCTGCGGCCTTGACTTCCGTAACTTCTATTCTTCTGCCAATACCACGGAGAGGAAACAAACCGCACTAACATCCAGCGAAGCCGCGCGATGAGGGGGTACGACGGCCAGCAGATTTTCGATCGAGAGCAGCGTATCTTGCTGCAGACAGTACATATCGCTCGAAGGGCACGCCACGCGGTAAGCGCGGGAAAAGCAATACCAGGGTAATCATGTGTGTGCGTTCCAAGAAAAAGCCACCCGAGCTAGAGCGGTCCCAATTAGCACCCTTGACCTTTGGCGAGAACCCCCCAAGATAGGGCACATCCAATCACACGTTGACAAGCGTGATCACCTTATACTTGGCAGCAAACTCGTGTCCGAGGACGGATTCAAGAGTCGCCTGCGCCATCCTCTCCAGCTGGTAGCCGTCGTCACCCCAACGACCACCCCCGCCGCTGCCGGTCTCGGTGGGAGAACCGCGGGGCAGCGACGCTCGCCGGCCCAGGTGAGTCCACGAGTCGTCGTCACCCCCCTCGTCCCTGTGTTCTTTGACGCCGATAGCTGCCTGGTCATCTTTTCGCCATTTTTCCCCCAGCACGTCTCCGCTAGACCTATTTCGCGTTTTTCGTCTCGTGTCGGCCTGGTCGCCGTTCCAGTTCTTACCATAGACGCCGCCGATATCGCCGCCGGTGCTACCGCTACCGCTACCGCCGCGGCTCTCGCCGCTCCCGATGTCTTTGGCGCTGCCGCAGCCGCTCCTGTTCCCCACGCCACTTCTATCGCTACCGCTGCTCTTCGTCACACCCTTCGCGCTGCTACCGCTGATGCCGCTTCTCCTCCCGCTGCTTCTTACGCCGGCGATGCCTCTTTTCCCGTGACTGTCGCAGTCGCCGCCGCCGCTGCTCTTAAGGTCCTCGGTGATGTTGATGGCCATGCCACCAACGTGGACGAGCGGGATGCGGTGGACGTCAAACCAGGGCATGAAGCTCATGGCTTGGAAGCGTAGGACAACCCACTCCATCTGTTTGGGTTGGGGTCGCGGCCGATTGCGAATCCAGAGTCGGGGGGGCGAGGGGGAAGGCGCGGAGGATCAGGCGGGCAAGAGAGAGGGGGTCGACTTGGGTGCTCGATGTACGCGATAGTTCGGGGAATCCAGCCATTACTCACCATCATCGCCAGGCACACATACCAGCAGTGACGATGCTGCCCCCGGCGGCCGATAAAACTTTTCCAGTCATTCAAAGGCAAGCGCGCTTGGCACCCGTCGTTCGTCCAATCACTGATTAACAATAACGCCTGGGTTGTAGCATGACGTATCTACTGTACGTAGCACAAGAAAAGTATTGCTGGGTAGTTCGCGTCTCTGCTGCGCCTTTGCGGTGCCAGGAACGATTTTGGCGTGAGAGAGTCGCGAGGCACCCGCGGCAGTGTGGTGTAAGCTCTACCGGTGCCGTCGCAGAGTGCATGCCGCGCGCGAGCTCGACGAACCTTACCCGTGCACTACGTAGCTCTCTTCCCAATCACAGAGCGGCGGCGGCAGCCACAGAGCCGCATAACTGCGACACGCACGCAGGCAACGTGTTTCACGACGCGTCGCCCTCCGTGCAGTACCCAACCTGCTCTCGCCCAAAAACGGTAGGACGAGCGCGCATCATCCGTGATCGGGTTCCTACAACGTCCTGCCACGTGAGGCTCGCAGGAAGACATCTGCTCGCACTATGGCAACATGCCGCCTCTGTGACACCAGCACCGCTTGGTCGGAATTTCGCACGTGTGCAATTCTGTACCCGCGACGTCTCCGACCTACGAAAGGAGTAGTGTGTACCTACGACTTGGCGGAAATGTAAGGCTTACACGGACAATCTCAACGATAGCTTGATTCCAGGCAAGTTTTTAGCTCACAGTCCCGTTGAAGACGGAAAACAAACAATTTTTTGCACGACTTCGGCACCGAAGCCACCGATTTCTCGGCTACCGCATGTTACGTACGTGTGCAAGGCGGGTGGCGCTCGGGGTTAGGGTTTTAGAGCTAGGGCTAGGGCTAGGGTTAGGGCTTGTCGAGTCTGCCTGAAAAGTGAAAATCACAATGGCACGATTGCATTTCTTGCACATTTCTTCGTCAGACATGATTCGACCAAGGGGTAAGCAACCTCCACAGAGCTACTTCTTTGGACATGGAGCTGCGTGCACGTCGAACACGGCGGCGACGCCGTCCGCACGGCCATCATGATCTACAGCTATTATTGCAGTGATAAAAAGTGCCGTAATATTGATATTATTGTAGCAGGTCGTCCAGTAGACATCCGCGGCCCCATGAGTACGTGCGTGAAAGGAATACCTGCCACTGAAATTGGTGTACGAGTACAACTACCATACGCATGTTGGGATGCTGCTCGAGTATGATAACCGTGTGTATCAATATCCATCAGAACACGAGTGACCGGCAAGGCATACCTGGTACATGCACGTATGTATCTTGCAAATCTGAGTATCCCAACTCACACCTGACGTACCGCTATTACGGGGGACCATAGTTAATAGGACCTGTGGTATACATAAAAACCTATATATTTAATCATATTTACTAACAATATTTGGTCCTATTAACTATGGTCCCCCGTAATACTATTAATGCTGCAAGTACACTACTACTATGATGTATATAAACCCGATCAAAAACGAGAAGAACCTGAAACTTATGTAGAGCTGTTCGTGGGCTCTGCAGCAGCAGTAAGCTCTAAAAGTTCGAGTGCTCGTACGTACGAAGAGCTTCGAGCTTCGAGCTTGTCAAG
Source organism: Nereocystis luetkeana (assembly GCA_031213475.1). NCBI lineage: Eukaryota > Phaeophyceae > Laminariales > Laminariaceae > Nereocystis > Nereocystis luetkeana. Next base: position 2,645,990 of record JARUPZ010000007.1, read on the forward strand.
CAGTGCTGCTGCCGTACGAATGAATACCTTGGGTAATACTTGCTGCCTGTAAAGCAAAGAGTGACGACCAGCTTTGTTCTGCCAATCGCGTGCACACTGCGATGCGGCTCAAAAGTTGCTTGGCACGGGAGGCAAAAGCGATGTTTCTCACCGCTAAGAGTGTCGGACCGGCGGTATCCAGGGCGGCTCCATCAGCAGCAGCAGCAGCAGCAGCAGCAGCGCCAGCGTCCTCCCCATCCTCCGCCGTCAAGGTGGCAGCAAGCGAGGCAGACACCTTGACAACTCCCAACACGACCTTGGTCTCCCACCCCGCCCGCACCCACGCAGCCTCCACCCACGAGCGGTGCTTGAAGGAGTCCTCCAGCTTGTAACGCAGCTTGCGGCGCACCACTAGCGCTAGCTTATCTTCCACCGCTATCTTACACATGCACACCAACAAGAAGAAAAGTGCTAGGAATTCGCACAGCAGTCGGGTGCCGTAGTCGACCACCGGCAGTCGGAACCCTGTTGACGTTGTACCTGTAGTCCGGGGCGCCGCCTCCGGTGTGCTCTCTCGTCGCATCATCAGCAGCTCCCAAAGCAGCGCGCTCGCGGCGACCATCACGGCGCCGAATAGCGATGACTTTAGCTTCGGGGTCCATCGGTAGGGTGCTGGACGCTTGCCCAGCCCCGTAGATAGGGACAGCCGGCGAGTGTGCTGTTGGTGGCCGCTGACAGGGCCTGCAGATGCTCCGGTAGCAGCAGGCCTCGCCTCGGATGAGCTGGCCTGAATGTTGGTAGCATCGGCAATTCTAGCTCCGTTGTTCTTGTTCACATCGAGGTCCTTTATTTTTTGCTCGAGCAAAGCCCGTTCGATCATGGAGCCCTCCATACCTTTCCCAAAGGAAGGAGGGAGGAGGAGCACCCCGCTGGATACACGAGACACCCAGCGGGCCTGACTGGGTACCGACGACTGTCAAAGTGTCCCTTGTTCGTCGTTCTCTGCAGTGAGCTTTGCTACTTGCGGATGGCATCACAAAAAATGCGGCGCAACCTAGTCCATCGTCCTTGAAAAAGACCCACCTGCTGCCTGAACGTAGAACAGACATTTTTTGTTTCTTCGTTTCCAGAAAAAAATCAAGAAAGTTTTGAAGGCACAAGAGATAGAGGGCACAGGGCACGCAGGCACGCCTGGTGCAGCACCCTCTCATGGACGGAGCCTCTACAAAAGAGGCTAGCCTCGAGCTACAGCCAGACGAAAACCACCGGCCGTTCTCAGTTGTGCTTGCTCCAGCAGCTCTAGTGGCCGTGCGAAACCAACAGCATGGTGGTTGCGCCGCCCTGATTCGACACCTCCCTGTCCGACAACAGAGCAGCAGCAACAACAACAACACTGAGGGTGGTCGTGCACGCAAGCAATCCCCTGCCCGTCGCTCGTCTCCCCTGTCCGGCGTTGTCGTGGCAGTCAGGGCGCAGCCTCGGGTTCTCCACCTCTTTCGCGGACGTCGACTCTGCAGGGTAGTCGAGTTTGCCTCTCCTATTTCAGACTTCGCAGGTGTGCCTCCCGGATGTCCGCGCCTTTCGCGCTTCGGCATTCTGTGCGTGGCTGTTTGTCGGGACGGGACCGCGTACGCCCTCCCGATCGCGAAGGTACTTGACCCCGAGCGAGGAGACACTAGCAGCCATCGGGATACTACCGAGGGAGGAGAAGGTGTCGCCGTCAGCGCTGTTGGCGACAACGCTGTTGGTGGCGTTGGTGGGCCAGCCGAGAGCACTACTGCGCGGGAGCAGAGCGGCGCCCGCCCCTGTACCACAGCGCCACTTGGAATCTACGAGGAGTTGGCGCCTACGATCCTCGCCCAAGACCCTTCCTCGCCGCAAAAGCAGGTACCGCACCAACAGCAACGCGGCAAAGGAAGCGGAAGCAGTGGCAGCGGCGGTTCCGTGGGCGGACTCGTTCTGCGCGTCCAGGAACGCTGGGCCGTCTTCAACCATCTCGGTGCGAGCACGGTCGTCGCGTGCCGCGGGTTGACTGCTGTGGCCGTCGCCGGCATCATCGACCGCGCCACCGTGTTCGGGCTCGCTGGAAGGGAAGGCGAGCGCGGAACAACCCCGGCGGGGCGGTGTCTTGCTTCGCTGGACGGGGTCGACGGCGCTGCGCCCACGACATCGTGCATGGTCTGGATGGAAGACGGTCGCGGTGCTTCGGGCGACGGCAAGGGCTTCTCGTTGCCCTCTCGAGTGTTCCGGGCGCTTTTTGGAGCCGAGCTGGCCCTGTCGCAATCCACCCCGTCGCCGCCGTCGTCGTCACCCCCACCGTCGCCGCCGCCCCCCCTAACCGATGTTAACGGCGAAACCAACGACAACTTCGACGCCGCAAGTTCGGAGCCGCCGATGCAGCCCTCGGTGATCCTGCTCGGCGACGCGGCGGGCGCGGTGAGATGGGCTCCGGCGCGCCCGCACCGCGGGGTTTCAGGCGGAGCCTTCGCCAACCTCGCCACCTCGATCGTTGGCGTGTTTCCACAGCTTAACGCCGCATCGCGGGCTATCGGCGTGCTAGTTGTCGGTGCCGACGGCGCCGTGCTGAGCCTCACGGCCGAGAGCGCGCCGCCGCCCCCCGCGGCTCCCCGCAAGCGAGCGAGACGCGACGCCGCAGGGGAGAGCGGCCGTGGCGACCGGGACGGGAACGGTGGCGGGGCAGGCGCGACGAGCTCGGAGGATAGCTGCCGTGGCTCGGCCGATAATATCGAGCCGTCTTCGGCCTGTCGACGTGCTCTCAGGCTTCCCTTCCCTGTGTCCGCGGCTTGCTCCGCGCCCGGTTTTCTCGTGCACTGCCACGCCGGCGCCCTTTTCGCCAGCGCTATCCCGGCGGGGAGAGGCGCGGAGACGGGCCGGGGGGGTGGAAAGGGGAGGGCTTCCAGGCGGCCACGAGAGGGACCGTCTGACCGCTCGAAATCGGCCGGCTGGTTGCACGGTGCTGGCGCCGCCCATTCCGCCCCCCTCCACCCCGTGCGCTTGCCGTTGCCTTGTGACGTGGTTGGCGTGACGGTGGCCGTGCTCGCCGAAGATGAGGCGGACGCTGCGGCCGACCCCTCGAGTGCTACCAACCGGACCTTGGTCGTGTCGCTGTCAGCGCAGGGCAGGGTTGTCGGGTTCGTGGCGCCCCGGTCTGCCGAGGAGCTGGAGGGCTGGGCGCTGGACACCGGCAGGGGGGGTGTGAGGGTCGGCGGCACCGCAGGCGTGGAGCACCGGGTGCGATGCCAGCTGGAGCGACTGTCGAGCCTCGGAAGGCAGTGCGCGGCGCTCTCGGCCGAGTCGACGGAGCGAGACCGCGAGATCCGAACCCTTCGGGGAGCCACGGAAATATTCCCGCCCCTCGTGAGGAGGTCCGCGCGGCGACGGCGGAGCGGCGCAGGTCATCACCTCCACGAAGCTTCGCCCCCTTTAGAGCACAGCGTCGCGATGGCTGCGGACGCGAAGGAATCTGCGAGCTCCGCAGATTGGTGCGGCGCGGCTGGGAGATCAGACGCCCTCCGCGTGCGGCTTTGCGTGCGACTGCAGTGGCCTGCCCGGGCGGGTTGCTTGAGGTCCCTGATGGCCACAGGGGAAGATGGCGCAGGGCGTTGGTTTGTGGTTACCCGAATCGTGGCGGGGAGCGACGGGGGCGGCAGCAGTACCGCGGCGGGGGAAGGGTGGGCTTGGTCGACGTCATCCTTGCTGCCGATGGCTTCGCTGCGCCAGGGGCGGCCGTGGAGCTCGTCAGTAGCGCTCTCGTTGCCCTCCGCGCGCCCGGTGACAGCCACCTCGTGGTTGCAGTTCTCGTTCGGCGTAAAAGGCAGCAGTGGATGCGAAGGAGGGCTCGGTGGAGGCCCGCTCGACAAGGCTGCTGGAGCGTGCGTCGAGCTCGGTAGCTCGCGTTTCGACTTGCTAGACTGGGGCGTCAAGCTTTCCTCGGTCCCCGGTAGCGCTATCGCGGTCCGCGGGGCGGCGCGCGGCCGCGGTACCTGCTTCTGCGGTCCCGACCTGGCTATCGCTGAGATCTGTGGGGCTGTTCCTTCCAACAGCGGTGACGGTGGCGGCGGCGGAGGCGGCGGGACTAGCAGAGCACCAGGAGACAACGTTTCCCCGTGGAAAACTGCACCTGCTGCTTGGAGGAGCTTCCACCTGTGCGTGGCCAGCCCGGGTTGTGACGCCGGCACGCTGCTGGGGCTTCTGATTCCATCTTTGGCACCGCCACCTGCTACTGCCAGCGGCAAGAATGGAGCTCCGACCCCAGCTAGCGACGCGACGCCGGAGCTCGCAGTTCGGGTGGCAGGGCAAGTGGCGGTTATTCGAGCGAGGGACTACGGGGCGGGGTTGGAGGTGGGGGTGGGGGCAGGGGGGGGGATGGCGGGAGGGACGGGTGACCAGACAGATTCCAGGACGGTCGAAATTTCGGTGACTTGCTCGCACGAAGCAATGTCGCCCTTAGTGCGAGAAGCCCTCCTGAGGCGCGCGTTGGCGCTGACCGCCTTGAACGGATGGGACGGGGGGGAGGGTGTCGGTGGTGGCGGTGGCGGTGGCAAGGCGAATGCTGGGACGGAGGAAGCCTTTGGTGGCGATTTACTTGCGCGGGGGAATGCCGCGGCGAGGCTGGTCCGACAGATACACCCGGCCGCACGAGCCGTCGGCGACCTTCGCGACGCGGCGAGGGCCTTGGGCGCGGCGCGCGCGAGCGACGGGCCTTCCGTTGAGACCGCGAAGGAAGCCCTGGCTCTCATGTATAGGGTTGGGGAGGTCTACCAGGCGCTACGGCGTCAGCAAGAAGGTGCCGGTGTCGTGGTTTAGCGTGATGGCTGCGCGGATTGACTCTGGCGTAAGCTTCTGTCTGCGATAGCGTGAGTCTTCTAGATCTATCTGCGAATTGAACTCGTTCGTCGCGTGGAGCATCACCGGCAGGAGCGCACGTGTCGTTTTTGGGGGAAGGTGTAGGACGTCCGCTGTACTCTCGTTGCAGTTTCGTTCAGAGTAGTGCTGGCCTGAATAAATTGAGACCGCCCTGGTGACTTGTGGACTGTACGAGTGTATCGGTTTGGTGTGCCAACACGCTTTTTTTCTGTGTTCCCGTCATGCCTGGCGCCTCTTGGACTATGAATGAAACTTTTGGGAACAAAACTGAAGGATGAGGGATTCTCCCGCATTCAAGGCTTCCCACTCCAACGAAATGCTCGGTGCTGAGTGGAGAATCAGAGAGTCGATCCAGCGGAACAGAGTGTGTCCGTGCGTTTTGCGCAGTGCAGCATTTGCGGCAGCCGGCGTTTTGCGACAACTGCGGCGAATCCACCTCTTTTGCTCGAGCTGTTCGTGGCAGGCCTATTCTACGTTATTTCGTGGTGATGGCATATTTCTTCCTTTCTTGTAATGGTGTGGTGTGCGCTCGGTTCCTCCTTGCGAGCCTCGCGCCGTTTCGTTTGGCGTATGCGTGCGCACCTGCACCCCTACCCTCCCCACCATCCCTCACGTTCAATAACATCAGCGTATCTCTACATGCGCGCCATGCTTGCCTATATTCTCGTATTTGCGCCAGGTAGTTGACGTGTCGTGTCTTTCGCAACCTGAAGCAAACTTCCGCACCAAGGAGAAACAGCAACACACAAGCGCTTGCATTGTTGGAGTTGCACGCACTGTACGCGGCTTGCTTGTGCGCGCTGAATTCCATACTCAAGGAGTAAAAATGAATCGCCTTCAAAATAGAATAATGGGTGGCGAAATGTTGGTTTGTAGTACCGGTATGTTCATAGCGCGGCGGCGGCGGTATCGTTTTGACTCCGTAGCCTTGCAAGGTCCGCCCAAACTGCAGTTTCCGCAGCGTGATACCACACCATCATTCGCGACGGTGCCGCTGCCTTCGTTTGGTATTAGTTACTGATGAACGAGCCAGCAGCACAGCAGCGTTAGGGTGCTGCTGCCCGATGTTCTTTGGACTTTGGACTAATATCTACCTGGCAAAAATTATTCGAACATCTACCCGCTCCTCAACCAACCAACCACGAGTTCAAATTTGAACGTTTATCTTTTAATTTCCTAAGTTTTTCCGGTCGACTGTTTGTTGTTGTCCGCGCCTGACAGCGCCTCCCTACTGGGCCGGCGGCGGCTCTTTAGCAAAAAGGTCAATAGTATCACTTCGAACCACGTATACGATTGCTGTACTACTGTAAGTCAACACGCCAATAACTTGTACGGTAGACTGATCGCGGTTGTACCCTGCGGGTATTAAAACCCCAGCCTCCGGTGGACCGATAAATACTCCAGCACTGTACCGCCCCCCCTCATGAAGATGGAGGTGGCCACTCCTTAGAGCAGTACCGTAAGCCCACAGGGAGATGGTGTGTCGTGGAGAGGCGCTACCCCCCATTTTCCCGCGTGCTGACAGTGCTACGATGGCTCGCACGCTTTGAGATGCACCAGCTTGCGGGAGGTTCGTATTTCTTTCGATATTTCACGGAAGGACATCGGCGGCTGTACGATGATTATTACATTACATCATGTACAAGAGTATAATATGCACTAATCCTCCGATTTATATGCTTCCAGAGGGGAGTGCTACGATGTATGTGTACCGCATAAAACGCAAGATAACACCCTCATGGACACAGTTCAGACTCGGTTTCCTGCAAAAAATGGATGGCGGACACAACGAAAATGATGTTTTTGGAAAGATTTCGTCGAGAAGATGTGTGTGGTGCTGCACGATATCGACTTTGCTATCGGCGGCCTGCTGAGTAAGCCGCCATCAAGGACTCCCACTTTCGCTGGCCAGCCAATTCCAAAGCGGCTCTATGAAGTATCACTGGCTCTTGGCAGGACGTGTATTTAAACACCACAGCAGTCAGTCGTAGCGGTGTGGATAATACTCTGTCTGGTGTATTGGCAGCTTGGAAAAGCCACACCGTCCAGTAAGTAAGAGACTTATTAGTCCCTGTTTTCTTGTTTCAGCTACTGAAACATGTGCCGTATGTTCTACGCATTTGCTCCATCTTTCTCTGTATGCGAAGGGACCGCGTGGTTAGCAGCAGCGGCACCTGTAACCGTCTGCCGTAATCCTTCCCGTCGACTCCCCCCCTCTTCCTTCCCACTATTAATAGTATACTATTTTTTCATGGTAAAATGATACCGGTAAGACTCATGGTTGCGTTCTATATACTCATCATGACGCATTATCCACTTGTTGCCCAGGTACAATAGTTATTAATACCAGTAGTATACGTACCTGGTATACATTGTTTCTTTTACTCGGACGCTGAAATTGGCAGTGGTCCCAATGGCAGTTTGTGGTGAATTATCACCACTTGCATCCACTGTGTCCGCGGGACCGCGATTTTGAAGGACTGTTTATGTATACGTTTGTACCCGTCGGTAGTATACACGGATGACCGTTGATCGCGGACTTTGTCGCTTTTCACCCAGATATCACGCCACAGCGCGACAAGCCTTTGCTGATCCGCTGCGTTGATGGAAACGGAATGGATGGCAAGTGCGTTGTTAATACCATGGATTTGTTGATACCAGTCAGGTACGACATGTTATACACTGTGTTTACTCCGCGGACGTTGAACTCGCATATATATCCCCGATACATATATCTATATATCTGTTTTCAACGACGACGACGACGACGCGCTTTTTCTTCGTATAAAAAGGTTGAATGGCGATGATGTGCACTGTCGCCTTTTCGCACGTATCCTGTGTCGTTTCGCCTGCTTCACCCAAACGCTTTTGTTTGCTGTCCTCTTCTTGGACAGAGGGCCCACGAGGGGGAGGCTAACCCTTTGTCGTGGTGCCCCGAGACCGCGACCTTGTAACCACCACCTCGGGGCGTATCCGCACCTCTTTCCTTACGGAGGGAAATACCTACCTCAGGACTACTTCCGCTTACACTACTAAGCTATTAATAGTTCCAGATGCGAGCCAGATATGGCAGCTTTCTTCTGGGCATTATCATACCGAACCGAATGTATATTTACAGGTATATAACTGTAGTACAGGCGTGGTGAGTAACGCCGATCCGGCGCGAATCGACGAGCGGTGGGAAGCGAGGATCCCAACGCACGACCGGCAAGAGTACCGCCGGAGCAAGCCGGGCGGCGGGTGGGGCGGGAGAGGGGGGGATACTCATTTGTTGCTTGCCTTCAGGTAGTCGTTGTCCATTGACCACGCATCCCTTTCGAGGCGGAGCGCCCTTTCTACTCCTAATAGAGACACCTCCAACAGCTCCTTACGTTGTTCCAATATATTACATATTTATAAACTTTTTGCTTATCTCATTATTCCCTTCCTGTTTCGCCGCCTGTGGCCACACTACCTATCTCCCAGGGTAGGAGACGGGGGGGGGGGGGCTCTTATGTTTTTTGGCTTGGTCATTTGACCCCGGGTCCGAGTTGCATTGGAGTAAGGCAATGGTTAGAGCAGCAGCACGGCCTGATATACATAACTGGTACCTGTTGGGTACCTGTACATGTTTTTTACCTACCAGGCATAAAACAGAGTGTTGTACCAGGTATAATATATATTTTAGTTATCGTTACGCGCGGTCGGTAGTGCATTTTACCTGGTGTGTCCCATCATTTACTCCATGGCACCCTTCGCCCGCTTGATATCCTTTCTTTTTACCTGTGCAAATTTTGACATACCAGGCATGATACATGCTCTTCACAGGGCATATATACTCTTCTCGCTCCTCCAAACATATCATACGCACGTACGTGGCGTCGCCGACGGCGGCAAGCAGTCACGTGCATCGATCGGTGGAGGAGCTGTTTAGTGTATCTTCGCCTACGGTACATGCCCCAGCTTATATGACTGCTGAGATCCACCAGTACCACCACCACCATCGCGTGTTTTATTCAATACGAGAGCAGCACCCGCCACCATCGCCGCCAAAACAAGAACAAAGGTACATGCGCGAGAACCCTCCTCCTGCACGTACCATGCCTACCTGAGAAGTGGTGATACCAGTTACCTACCTGGTCACTATGGACGTAAATATAAAGACCGTTTGATCTTCATGTTGATTTATAAAAGTCCTTATATTTCCGTCCGGGTATGCATTTAGGGGTCATACAGAAAGCAGAATATAAAACTGGAACGGCTTCAATCGTACGGCTAGGAACTGTACACAGGGGGATACTAATCTAAGAATGATAGCCCACAGGACGGAATTGGCTGATTTTCGTAACACTCAATACTACCGACGGTACTCCCTACTGGCGACTGCTCTCTGCTTGCTTCCTTGCGTGTGTTGATCCATGCCAGATGGAACAAATTCAAAGTTGTCGCTGGGTTTTGAACTACCGGGTTTCGAACAATGTTAGAAGCATGTATCATGCGGGGAAGTTGTGCTTGGGAATTATGGAGTGCGACGGGGAAAAACCTTCGTGCCAACACAGCGCACGACAAGGGCCGGAGCAACAGCGCCCTCTGCATTTTGGGTTAGCAGGAGCTCTACCTTGTGACAGAGGCTGAGGATCGATCAAACGGGGGAGTGCGCGCGTGTAACAGCAAAAACGAGGCGGGGTTTGAAAAGCATGGCGAACGAGGTTGGTGTTTTTTCGTTTTTCGTGAGCGTTGTTTTTGTTGTGCACGAGAGGTAGGCAAGAGAATGCGTGTTCCTCTTTGTACTTTTGGTATCTTGCCGAGTCAGCCTCGCCGCCATGCCCTCCGGTTGGCGTTGCCGGTCGATCTTGCCTTGGCCGAGGGGCACGCCGAGGAAAAGGCGTTCCTTGCGGCATTGCCTGCTCGGCGGCGGGTCAGCGACACCGTTTGTTTGTCGGGCACCTGTATACACTCTGGCACATCAGACACTCCTTTCTGCCACGACTCGTACACTACAAGCAGTAGTTTACAGAGGGTACTTTATATTGCCCTGCGGGCGCGCCCAACGCCTCGCCCTCGCATGCTGCCTAGCCGCGGGCGAGGTCGAAGCGACACAAGCCCGCGTACTTATCCTACACCGACGTGAGGTTGCACTCGGGGCGCGTGGGCTCTTCTGCTCGATCCTCAGCAGCCGCAGCCGCACTAGGCGGGAAAGGAAGGCGTGCAGACGTCCTGAATATTTAAAACTGGCGTTCTCCTCCCCTCCCCAATGCCCTTGTTCTTTCTCGCTCTTTCCTACCACTCTCTTGCGGCGGCCAACACTGGTCGCAGAAAGAAAGAAGGTGGTATTATTAATAATGGGAAAGAGAGAGACATTGATTACCAAGCTGTCTGATCTGTACTATTAATATTAATGCTGGTCCTGGGTTCTATAATAGTAAATATTTTATACCAGGTACCTGGTATTAAATACAGTACAGATGATGCCAAATTACGGCAGTATGCATACATGATACCAGGTACATACTCCTGCACGTATTCATAAAATATGACACCTCTGGTACAGAATAAACCCACCCCCACCACCCCACTCTGTGCGTATGATATGGCACGTACACTCTCAGTCTCGGAAAATTGAAATCGCTTTTCAACCTCATCTTTCCGCGTGTCCATCGTGGGAGCGACAGAATAATTTGCTGTGGGCCTTCGTTCAGCGGGGCTCTAGGTCGCGCCCTCAGCGGCCCCGACCAAGGGTGCCGCGCCTCCGCCGAAAGCTGGGACAAAGAGAGCGAGCAGGGAGGGCTGGGCAGCAGTCGCGCCAACAACGATCATTCCTCCCTCACTTGTACGGCTCGTATATTTGCTATTAATATTCAAATACAGCGGTGTCAGCAGCACTGCCCTTTGCGTACGACTTACTGGTATATGTGGAAGTACGCAATAATATTGCAATGCAGCAGCGCTGGCATTTCGAAGATAACGAGTGTCTGCTGTGCGCGACTGCTGTGCGCGATTCACAAGAAGCCTGTACACCTTCAGCTTTTCTTCTCTGGCGTTATCCTCAACGCCAGGTGCCTCCCACTGTCACTGCTGCCGCTGCTGCCGCTGCTGCTGCTATTGTTCGTAGTTGTTGGTGTTGTTATGGTTGCTGCTCCGGCTGCGGACTGGGCTTATGCTACTGCTGCTGCTGTTGCTGCTGCTCCTTCTCCTACGGCCGTATGTCCTCCTCTCTCCCTCCCCACGACGAGGAACGAATATCGCGAGCATTCCCGCGGCTTTATGCGTGGCATCGCCGAAGCGCTTGCTGTGTATTTTTCTTCGTTTTTTCGAGGGTCGGGGGTCGGGGGGCCGCCGACGAGCCATGGAATATTAAAGCGATTATATTTTGCGAGAGGCTTGCCGCAACCACAGCAGCATGTACAGTATATGTCATACGAGTAGCAACACGTACAGGTACAGGACTTATTCGCCGACCTGCGTGCGTTTAACAGCAGTTATTCGTACTCGTAGTCCGACAGTATTCGAACGTGTTTTCTCGCTCATGTGTGTTGTGCACGTGCACGCGGCGTGCGTGTATGATGCCTGTTCGGCAATATATCCTGAAGTTTGATTTTCTATGGTATTTCGGATCTTCCTAGGGCTCCGGCACCTTTTTGTGACCACGGGCTCCTTGATTTGAGAGTTGGTTAATGTGAGATCAACGACAACAGCAACAACTGCTGTACTGTACCTGGTATACAAACAGAGACCCTAACCGACACTGGGATGCACAAATCCCGGAACACCTCGTGTGTGTGTTTTTAACATGATACCGTTCTTTCTACCCGTCGACATCCGACGCACCCAGTGTCCGTGCAGATTCTTGAATCCTGGAGAGATATTTGTACATACCCTTTGATGTCACAAAACCACGCCACAGATACTACAGTACATTGTAATACAGTAAGCAGAGTAGACTATGCAATGGCATCGTACTGGATACGACAGACACGGCATACACATTCTAGCATGCGTTGAAAGAGAGAAAAATCTAAAGAAACAAAGAGAAAACAAGAACAAGAAAACAAAAAAAAAGTATCGTGCCCTTCCGGAGATGTGACAGACAAAAAACAGAGCAAACAAAATCCTACAGAGATACTTGTACATACCCTCTGATGTCACAAAACCACGCCACAGATACTACAGTACATTGTAATGCAGTAAGCATAGTAAATTATGCAATGGCATCGTACTGGATACGACAGACACGACATACACATTCTGGCATGCGTTGAAAGAGGGAAAAAATTAAAGAAACAAAGAGAAAACAAGAACAAGAAAACCAAAAAAAGTACCGTGCCCTTACGGAGGAGATTACAGATAACGAAACAGAGCGAACAAAATAAACAACACAACAACAGTCAGAGACTGAGAGTGGAAGGAAAGGACACGCGGACCGAGGCACAACAAAAACACCCTCCAGAGGCATCCACAGCAGTTTGTGGTACGAGTAGCATAGAAAGGTTCTGCTGTACCTACTATTATTACTGGTAGCCGGTCTGGTACCTTGCTACCTATCTGCCGTCTCCTTGCTGCCTCCCCTCCCCATTCTGTTGGACATCCTTGTAGAACGGATGTGTGGCGCTTCCTATTAATAGTCATTTTGGCCTCATGTTCGTGCCAAACACGAAAGACAAAGAAACGAAAAGAAAGTAAATAACTAAAATATAGAAGTGAATAAATACGTGATTCACACAAACGAAGAAAACTTGACGACTTCACGGGAGGACAGAAAGCAATGGCAGGAAGCGGTCTCAACGACAAAACCAAATAACCCGAGCGGTTGTACTGCAGTATCGCTGTCGTGCCTCCCCTGGGGGGAGCTGCGACGGACAACACATCAAAGGTGTCAAGAGTCGAAAGGAAGGCAGAAAGACCCACCAAATAAAACACCGAGAAAAGCAAAAACCAGGCTCGCCACTCGCCACCCAGCCAGGCATGACTTCTTTCATGTTCGTGTGACGCTGTACAATGATTTATAACGTGATGACACTGACTGTTTTTGTTTTTCCCCCTCAACCACCGTCACACCGTCGCTACTCGTGATTTTTCGTACATATAGATACGAAGTATTTCGTGCGTACCTGGTATAACATCATACTCGTGCACAAAAGTATTAAAAGCAGAAAAGTGCGAGTTGCCACAGGTAAGTACGAGAGAGTGATTGTGGCCGCCTGTTGGGAGAACATGGAGACGGCCTGCGACCGAGTCGCTCCTGTAAGTGCCAGTTCTCCCGAGAGAGCGATCGGAGCGTGGTCGTCGCTTCCTCAGAAGACAACGTCATACGATACAAACCTTGGCGCGTGCCTTCAAGCGTTTTTGTTGGCGCGGAGAGGCGCAGGCTCCGGTTCGCGCGCTACATTTTTTTTTTTTTTTTTTTCCTGAACGGTTTCGAGTTTCGAGTTCCTTCAACCGTCAAAAATGTAGGTGCCCTCGGGTACAGTTCAGTGTCATGCCGGGTACTTACGTTCTCACGTACGTACATCTGTCCTTATTACAGCACGTCTACGTCTCACGTGCTCAATACAGTACTAATAGTGTAGGTATCGGGTACTGATGCTGTAGATATTCTGTTGCTGCTAACATGTACCTGGTTCGTGTTGAGTTTTCATGTATAGCTCAGGTCCATATGTGTACGTAATATTTTTTTCCCCCAAATAAAGATACACAGCTATTATATTATGATAAGAGTATACTATTAATAGGTATGATACTGACTGTACGTACTGCTGCTGCTGCTGCTATGTGTGTACGTGTGTACTGCCGTCGCGTGATGCGTGTAAAAGTCAGCAGCAGCAAAAGAGCTAGGCTATCGCAACACCACAACGTTTGTTTTACGACCGTTCTTACCAGCTCTGCAACCTATTAATACCAGGTTGTAGGCGTACTGTTTGCTGTTCTTAGCCCTTGCTCACGTCAGCCACGCCACCCGGACGGAAACTCTCCATACCGACCACCCTGGTATGTATCGTATGTACGTAGAGCAGCTTGTGCTGCGTCTATGCGGATAAGTACCATTAACCCCGAATATATGTTATTCTACTGTTGTACTGCTGCTGCTGCTTTGGTGGCAACCACTGGCCCGAACACTCGCACCGCGTAGCCGATGGTTCAAGCTAATAGGTCAAGGAAGCAGTTCACGCAAGCACTCCGAGCAAGCAAACCAAGCGTACAAACTAAGCGCGCAAACCAAGCAAGCTGATAGAGGCAGACGGTTTCAAGCAAGTACTTGAAGCAAGCAGAAGGACGATCGAGCAGGACAGCCTCGCCCGGCGCTCGCCTGCAGGCCTGGGCCGGGCAAGGCGTCCCGTGCTGTGCAGTTCTGTGCGATCATGTGATTGTACTGTTTGGTGCTGTGCTGTGGTGTTTGATGCTTCGCTTTGCGTAGCTGTGCTGCGCCTTGCTGTGATTAGCTGTGCTGTGCGGCCCTGTGTTGTGCTTGGCTGTGTTTAGCTGTGTTTAGCTGTGGTTAGCTGTGTTTAGCTGTGGTTAGCTGTGTTTTGCTGTGTTCAGCTGTGCATAGGTGGCTGTGCGGCTGTACAGTATGGGCCGTCTGTTTGACGACGCAGAGAGCCTGGTATTCGGCTAGAAACCGTCGGCGTTCCCGCTTTTCTTTATTGGTTTTTTTCAGCGGTCCAAACTTTACTGCATACCGGTACTGCTCGTGAGCGGGACACCTGCTGCCTGTGTCTTTTTTTCTCGTCTGTCTTTCTGATTGTTCGTTTTTGTTCGTGTCTGTCTGTCTCTCTGTCTGTCTGTGTTTGTCTCTCTGTCTCTCATTGTGCCGCGCCGACCGTCTGCCTGCCTCTGCCCCGTTTTATGGTTTGCCCGGTTGGAGCAGTCGCCGCCACCCCCGCCGTCGGGTGGCGGGTTCGACTACCCGGACAGGGTGTCCAGGTCCACGTCGACTACGCGAGGCACTCTCAACTCGGGCATGGGGTACTACCCCAAGGTAGGCCACTTTCGCCAGTACAACCGGTACAGAAATACTGTAGTAGTATTTATACGTACTGTACGGGGCGTGTGAGACTACTGTACAACGGGTACACTAGAGTAGTATTTATAAGTACTGCGCGTGTGAGACTGCAATACGAAGCGCACTGATGTTTCGCTACCACTGCATGTGGGTGTCCGTCTGGTTGGGAGGGCTATTCCGTCGCTTTGTCTGTGTGTTCATGATGGGCAGTATCGGTTCGTCGCCCATAACCGTGGCGAAGAAAACAAGCTAAAGACGAGGAGGCGGGAGGAGAGGGGGCGAGGGGGGGGGGGGGGGGGGGGGGTCACTATCGGACCCTAGTGTTGGACACTGCAGAATGGCGTTTGCCGTCCGTCCTTCCTTTCTTCCTTTCTTCCTTTGTTCCTTCCTTCCTTCCTCCCTCCCTCCTTCCCTCCTTCCTTTCCGCGCACGCGCAAGAGTAAACCAGTGTGTGTGTTGAGAGAGAAAGCCTTACCGTACCCCCCTCCCCCCACCCCCACTCCGTTTGACCCTCGCACGTGGTACCGTGTCCTCTCCGTGTCCAGGACAAGGAGCCAACGTTCATGTTTCCTGTGAACGACCTCGAGGTGAGCGTGTCGCCGCGCGGGAGGCCCTTCGCGCCCCCCCCGCTGGCGCGCGGCTCGGCGACGCCATTTTTGGCGACGGCGTACGACGAGTTCACCAGAGATTGGGTCAACCTGTCCATCGGTCGGCTGTCGCAGAAGACAGTGCCTTGGTGAGGAGAGGGCGGTCGTCGTCGGGTTAGCGCCTGGGCGTGCTCGTTAGTGGTGATGTTTTCGGTTGTGGTGCTGTTAGTTGTGGTGGTGGAGGTGGTCGTGGCAGTGGAGGTGGCGGTGGTGGCTGGAATGGCGGTGGCGGTGGTAGTGATAGTTGTTGTGGTTACGGTGATAGTGGTGATAGTAGTGGTGGTGGTGGCGATGTTGGTCGCATTTGTCGCTGCCCTCGACCTCTCTCTTTTCCTTTCGCTTTGTCGCTTCAGACGAGGACGAAGATGTGGCTTGTGGAAGGGGAGTCGAAAATACGCACGCGTCGGCCCTCTCACCCCCCACGGCCGCCCCTTCCGAAACATCCTGCCCCCCCCCCCCCCCCCTCACAAGCGGACCTCAGTAGGGTGCCGCTCACTCTTCATGCGGCTCGCCCAACGTACCATGGAGCTTCGCGCTCGGTGCGAGGAGCAATGTCTGCCTTGTCGGTTCAATCCCGACGTGCTCCGTCTCCCGGCATTGTAGGAATGCGAGGGTCTGCGGTCATGCGATTACGGTCATGCATGATGCGAGTAGACCCCGCCCCCCTCTCTCTCTTTATCTCTCCCCCTTTCCCCCCGCTCCTCACTGGCTGATCTATTCTGACTCCACACCCTGCCCCCCCCCCCCCCCACGCTGCCGCCTCTTTTGTGACTCGGGTCTCCTCTCCGCTCAGCGTTAAGTATCGATCGGACGAGGAGCCGCCGCAGTACCCCGCTGACGACTACCGCGGGCCGGAAAAAGAGGAGTTTACCGTGGGGACGGACGACCCGGAGGAACAGGTGTGGGAGCTCACATTTTTGGCCCGGCTCGGTTGGAGTTGTCTTGACTTTCGTGGCTTTCGTTGTCGGGGCTTTAATTGGTTTGACTTGGCCCGTGCAAAGCCGGCGCTCGAGTGGTGTTACAGAGGGGTTGAGGGTGAGCGGTGTCGTGGTTCAGGGGGACTATGAGGAATGGGAGGGGGGCGGAGGGGAGGGGGCAGGGGAGGGGGTGGAGAGGAGGGAGGCGGAGGGAGCTTCTCGGACATTGATGAATCAGCCCGCACCTTGAAGTAGGGGTTTTCACTTGGTCCTCGCAGAATTGCATCCGCGTTTCTATGGGCAAGCTGCCTGGAACTATGGTTGAATGCATTTTTCGGTGGCCAAAGTTTTAGAACCGTGGTCCCGTTTTGGGGACAAACTACCTAGAATTAGACTGCTTTGCCCCCGAAACGGCACTGCGGTCCTAAAGGGGCTAAGGCGACAACGATATTCATCCCTAGAAGACCTTGGCGCCGAGGGTCTTTTACCCGGACGGTCAGTCGTGGAGGCAGATGGAATAGACGCCTCGTCATTGTTGCCGCTCGGCTAGGCGGGGAAGGCCCGCGTCGGGTGTGTAGCGCGGAGGACACGACGCTTTTGTTTTTGTTGTCTTGAGCTGCGGAGGGCGCTGGCGCGGGGGGGGGAGGCGCGAAGGGCTAGCGAAACGCCTGTCACGCTCGTGGGTGTGGGAGCTCATAACTATTTTGTCACTGCTGGCGGCGGCGTTGGTGGTTTGTGTTGGTGCCGTTGATGTTGGCATAGTTGTTGGTTTTGTCGGTGTGTCGGTGGTTGTTGTTGCCGTGGTTGTAGTGTTTCCACCGTTGCTCATTGTGTGATTGATCCCTCTACCGTCCTGTTTTTTTTTTTTTCATGTCGTGTTTGCGTCTGTTTTCCCGCTGTTCGTTTTTTTTTTCTTCAGCCGGGGAGCAAAGAGGTCAGAGTGCTCCACTACTACCGACCGCAATACAAAGGTCCCCGGAGCACCTACCGAAAATCGCCTGATTTGAAGCTGCAACTCCTGCTGCTGGATAGGTGAGGGCTGAACGAGGTGTTTTTCGATGCGGAGTCATAAGACCAGCTGATTTTCTGCGTTTTATGGTCGAGTATGTTTTTCTTCGACAATTCCACACCATGAGACACTGCAAACAAAAACGACGACAATATATATAGAGTATTCTCCAACAACTATTGATACAACAACTTTTAATACAACAACGACAGTGTTATTACGGGGGGACATATTGAAGAGGACCTACGGTACACACCAAAACCTATATATTCCCCTATTTTTACTATTAATAGTAATATCTGGTCCTATGTACTATGGTCCCCCGTAATAGTAGCAGTAGCGCTAACACTGGCAATATCTTCAGTAGCAGTCGAATAGTAGCGGTTGCTGCAGGAAGTGACAGTAACGGAAACAACAAGAATGACATAAAACGACAACGCCGAAACCATCACTACAACCATTGCTACCACTACTATTACCACCACCACCATCACCACCACCGCCGCCGCCACCATCACCACCACCGCAATCACCCAGAACAAACACGAAACACGTCATCCCGGTGTCTCCCGCCCCCACCCTCCCCACCTCACCCCTCCCCTCTCTCCCGCGCACTCGACACGCTTCCTCTCGAACCCCCATCCCCGCACCTCCTTCTTTATTTCTCCTACGTCTCCCATATCGGATCACCACGAAAATTTGCTCCTTTGACGGACCCGGCCACTATCTGTGGATGGAGACTGTGACCAAGGCGCTGATCCACTGACGATGCCTCCTCTCGAAACCCCGTCCCCCCACCGCCTCATTGCTTCTTGCACCTCCCGTCCACCCCCCCCCCCCCCCCCCCCCCCCCCCTCTCCACTAAACGGTGTTCGCCCATCAGACCCGCCCACTATCTGTGGATGGAGATTGCGGCTAAGGCACTGACCTTTAAGGTCGGCGAGCTTGAGCCGGTGTTCGCTTGCCTCACTCTTTACCGAATAATGTCGCGCGTGGGAAAAAAGGGGGTGGAGGTCGACCCGTCTCGCAGCGGCAGGGTGTCGGAGACGTTCTGGTGAGTGGCTTGGGGCGTGGTGGGGGTGGGGGTGGGGGGCGGGGGGGAGGGGGGAGGGCGGAGGGCGGAGGGAAGGTGCAGGGGGTAAAGTGTGGGGGGGGGGTGCATCCTTGTAGAAAGTGCTACTCTGAAATGGAGTGCCTTTTTAGAAAGGTGTTCGACGTAGGAGTTCAACGTGAGTGTTGCGGTGTGTACCGGTAAGCTCGATGGTTGGGGAGGTTGAGGCAGCAGCAGGTTTTTGGGTGTGTATGTGTGCGTGAGTGCGTGCAAGAAGACATGCCCGCAGTTCCCGCCTTGGATAGGGAGTGTGCGTTGCCCAAGAAGAGCAGAGCAGTGCAGGAGGTTCTCTGCCTGAAGCGCTGGAGTCAGTTTGCTTTCGCGTGTGGGCGAGCGAGTGCACGCGGGAATCCCGCCGTTCGCTACCTGAACGAAACGGTCAGTCCGGTTGATGGCTGGCTCCTTTGAGAGGATTGCCGAGGGCACCTCGCTGCCAGGAGCACGACCTATGACACCGTAGCTGGCAGCCGGCACACGTCATGAGGCACCCTCCTCCACTCCGATAGCCGCCGCGCCGCCGCTACCGCTACCTCTGCCACCGTCACCACTGCCGCTACGGCCGCCGCCGCTGCTGCTGCTGATGCCCCTCCGCCGCCCCCCCAACCCCCCGCTTTCAGATTCCCAACGTATCGCCTTTACGTTAACCCCCACCCACCCCCCCCATTGTAGGGATGCGAGGGTCTATGGTCATACGACTACGGCCATGCATGAGATCGAGTACATCTATCCTATCGAGTACACCCTCCCCCCCCCCCCACACCTTTTCGAAAGGGATGCGTGTCCAATGCCCAAATGACCTAAGGCAAGCAACAAATAGTGAGCACGCTACCCCGACCCCCCCCCCCCCCTCCCTTCCCAACCCGCGGGCTTTCACCCCCCCCCCTTCTACCCTCACCCCTTCCCACCCGCACCACTCCTCAACGAAAAGGTTCGACATGAACTCCGGGGCGGTGCGGCGCAAGTTTGCCCACGTGTTCACGCGAGAGAGCCCCACGGGAGACCCGGACGGTGTGGCCGCTCCGTCGCTGATCCTCACGGGCTCCTCGACACGGGCGACGGCGGGATCTGGGTCGGGGTTGTCGGGGCATCTTGGCCGAAGAAGGGGGTCGTCGCAGGAAAGGGGCGTGACGGGGTGCCGGCGGGCGCTGTTCGCGTTACACCCGAAGAACGCCGACGGTCGCCTGTTCATGGTCTTGCAGCTCAGCAAGGTGCTCCAGGGGGAGCCGGAGAAGGTGAGAGGGAGGGGGGGGGGGGGGGGGGGGAAGTGTAGGAGAAAGGAATGTACGGAGGGTGGGGGGTGGTGGCCGGGGGTAGGGGTGTGTGTGCTCATGTCGTGCATGTCGGTAGTCGTATGATCGTGGACCCTCGCATCCCTACAGTGTCGGGACGGAGCACGTCGGGGTTTGACCGACCAGGCAGGCAATGCTTGCACCGAGGGCGAGGGGGGCAAGGGAGGGGGGGGGGGTAGGCTTGATGTCGGTCGGTGGGAACACTTTTTTCTCGGCTGGCATTGAACTTGGTTAATCCCGAACATGCCGCAAGGGCGGGACGGCGGCGGCGAAGGGAAGGGTGAGGAGGGGGGGATACGCTGAGTACGGGGTCAAGGCTCATGTTGTTCTGAGGGACGTTTCCTTCCGTTTGGCGTGAAGCCCCTCTTGGTCGTTTTTTTTTTTGTGAGGACAGTCCCTTCTGTCCCTGTTTGTCGATATGCTGCTAGGGGTTTCCAGTTCACTGCACGTGACGCTTTGGGCGAGGGGGGGCGTTTCTCGTTTTACCACCGCCTCTGTAGCTCTGTACACACGGGTCTGTCGGAAACACTTTACGTAGGGGTTTCATTTCTTTTTGTGTCGTCTGTTTCTCAGTTATCTGTCTGTCTTTGCGTCTGTCGTCGTTTCTCGCTCTCTCTATCTCCCCGCCCCGCCCCCCCCCCCCCCTCCCTACTTGCCTCTACTTCTCTACCGACAACGACGGTTTGAAAAAGGTGCTTGATGCGTACTCCAAGGGAAGGAGCAAGGCTAACGCCGACACTGCAGCGGAAGAAGCCGCTCAGCGATTGTGGAGGTGCGTTCGTTTTCGCCGCGGCTTGTGGACGCGCGGTGGGGGCCAGAAAAATAGCGGGAGTGGTTTCGTTTGTAGTGTCCAAAAATGCGTTCTGATTTTTCTTGTCTGCGTGTTTGTAGGGGGCATAGGTGCGGCTGGTCCGCCCGGGACCTTGCTGGTGGATAAAATGGAAAAATGTTGGGAAACGCATGATGCTTGGAACAGATAAGGCTCTCTCTTGCTCTGTGTCTCTTCCTCTCTTTTATCACAGTCTACTACAAGCAGGAGTGCGTTTTTTTTTTCTTCTGTTTTTTGTTTTGTGTGGTTCTATTTCTGAAGGAAAGGTTGTTTGCTTCCCGGCGCAGGCAGACCTCCCGGCCTTTCCGCTGTTGTTGCGTTACGTGCAGTAGCTCATCTGTTGTTTTTTTTTTGTTCGTGTTGTTTCGTTGTGTGTGTTTGTCTTCTTCTCCTTCTCAACTTGTTGGTGCCCTCTTCTCCTCCGTCTTCTTTTCGAATTGCCTTTTTTTGTTTTTGTTTGTTTCTTCGATTTTTTTTTTTCTTGTTGTTGTTCTGCCCCGGTGGTTCAAGTGGTTAACCTCGAATTCTGCTTGTGTTTGAGTCCTGGGTTCGAGCCCCAGGTGGGTCGGACATTTGACTTTATTTACAAAAATAAAAATAAAAAGGATTCAATTGTTGAGAACGCCTTGCAGCGTGGGTAGGCACAATTCGATGCGAGTCGACGAGGGAAGAAAAAGCTGAAATCTTCTCGCGATAAAAATGAAGGCACGCACCGTAGCGGGAAGGGGGTAGAAGAGCCTGCTATGTGACCCCGGATCTGAGTTACGAGTTGGAAGGAGAGAGAGAGAAGAAGATGTGCGAAGATAATAAATGGGATGAGCAAAAAAAAAAAAAAAAAAACTGGTCGACTCATATAATACGAAGTACTAACGTTGCTAACTATCGAGACGAGCGTTATTTCGAGATGTTTTTTTTTTGTGTTTGACCCTTGTTCGGGGCTGCCCTTGCTCTTGTCTCTACGGTGGTAACTTGGCTCGACGATGTTGCACCAGGTATCGACAGCCGCTGGCGTTCGGGGTTTACCAAGCGGCGCCTGAAGGGCGTTTGCTTGGCGGGGAGGAAGTCTCGATGTCCCTCTATAGACAGAACGACGGCCTGAGCGAGGAGTCCCTCATGCGACATGTAAGTCCGGCGATACCGCCCTCGTTACTTTAGTACCGCTATGAATTGCTGCTCTAGTGATGGTGTCCACATACACATATCAGGTGCATTGATATTTATTGTATCAATATAAGAGTACCGCTATGTAATAATGGTGTCTGCATATACATACACATATGTACATTATTTATGTATCTGGTATTCGTTAGTAGTACACGGTGAACAGAGTGCTTTGTGTGTTGGTGATGCCGTGATTCATTTTTTTTTTTCTTGTAATCGTTTTGATGGTTGTAGCTTTTTTTCTTGTATGTTTTGTAATTGGTGTGATTTTCGTGATTTTTGTGGTGTTTTGTGAGTTGTGTGACTGGTGGGGTTGTTGCCTCATTTGAGCCTCATTCTTGTTTCATGACATTTGGTGATGTTGATGTTCCCCCCCCGGGAGTGCACGGCTTTTTTCCCGTTTTTGGGTTGTGGGTTGTGTGTGCTTGCTTGTTCTCTCCGTCTATTTTTTCTCTCCGTTCCTTTTTTTTTCTCCTCGTCTCTTAACTACAAATGTATCTTTGGTTTCGAATCGCTATGTTTCCCACTATGCCTACCCCTGTCTCTCACTTTCCCTCGCCCCTCCTGTCCGGATTGGGGTTTGCATGTCATTGGAAGGCAATTGAGGTGACGGCGGTGGAATCTTCTCGGACAAAAAGCTCGAATATCACGCCGCTCGACGGAAAGTTTACGTTCGCGTGCAAGCCCCTGGGGACGACGATGGAGCACCCTCACGTGCGGGGGGTGGCAAAGTAAGTGCGCCGTTTCGCCCATTTCGACCGTTTCATCGTGTTTATGCGCGATGCTATGGTTGTGCCGTTTCGCATGTTTTGCCCATCTGACTCGATTTTTGCACGAGTATACAACTATGCCGTTTCGTGCGTTCCGACCGTTTCACCCGGTTCATGCCGTTTCGACGGTTCCGACGGTTTCCCCCGTGTAATACACGTTGTGATGATTATGCCGTTTCGAGCGTATCACCCGTTTTATTCTTGATATCATGATGTGTGCCGTTTCACCCGTGTATTGTACTGTTGCGCGATGTTGTACTTGCTCCGTTTCGTGCGCTTCGACCGCTTTACCCCATTCATGCGCGATGTTGGCGCTTGTGCCGTTCCACCCGAGTTGTTTGCGATGTATTGCATGATGGTGGCGTTTTTTTTTGCGCGATGTGACAGGTTACGGTGCGGGTAGATTTTTGTGCGCGGTTTATCGCGTGACGGTTAATTTCGCCGCATGTAACGTGTATCCGTGGCGGTTTATATGTAGGTCGCACCGCCATCAGTCCTTAGAAGTAGTCCGTGCCGCGCGTCGTGACAAAGACAAGAGGCCCAAACTCTTCTGCGTTGTTGTTTGGTCTCGTGTCTCTTGGTTGGGAGCGAACCGGAACGGAAGCAAGCAACCGCCTCCGCTGCTCGAACCCTGCATTCACGCGTCACTCACAATGGCTGTGCCATACCGCTCTGCCAGGGAATATATACCGTACGACACTATTACACGACCAATGAGATAGAGCACTCCCTGGGAATAATTTCAGAGCCGATTTCCTCCCAAACCAAGCGGGCGTACCCAACGAAAATGTCGGCCTTCGGGAAAACGACGTCGAGATTTTCCATCAACGCGTCCCTTGGCGAGAAAAATGAGGTTCATTAGGAGTTCGTCCGGGGGTGGGGGGGGGGGGGAGGGTGTTATCGTAAGTGTGATCACTGTTGGGCGGAAATGTAAGAACCGCTTGGTATTGATATTAATGTCTAACTGTTCCTTGTATTTCCGGCCAGGGTTGGTATACGGTAATCTGCTCGAGTCATGCATGCCTTCATGTGTCACTCTCGCAACGATTGCGCCACACCGCTCTGGCCGGGAAACATATGATCCCCGTTTGATTTTCACGTCGGACTCGAAAACGGGGGCTACCGTATGTATGTTAGCGTTGAACTCGTACGCACAGGGGGGGGGGGGTGGGGGCGATCGTTTTTGAGCGCTCGTTTCCTCGCCCACGGCAACAAGGGTGCTCAATGAAGCTCGAACGGTGTATTATTTCGGAATGCTCTCTCTCTCTCTCTCTCTCTCTCGTTCGCTCTCTCTCGATTTCGATCCCGATCTCAATCCCGATCTCTCTCTCGATATCTCGACTATCTCGATATCTCGATCTCTCGATCTCTCGCTCTCCCGATCTTGATCTCGATTTCTCGATCTCTCTATCTCTCGACCAGCATTTTTCCGAACACGCCTTTGTTCGGTATGTTGTGTCGGCAAAAACCTCAATCCCGTTCTTACAGGGGGAAGAAACAATCGAGCTCTGAAATAATACCACCCCTGTGCGATTTCTATCACGGGGGTGAGGACGATAGTAATCAGGACCCACCATAAACACAAAAACGTTTATATTACAGCATTTTTACCGAGCATGTATTCGGTCCTCATCACTCCTGTACATTCCCCAGCAATACGCCCTTTACGTTATTTTCATACCGGTCTGACCAGGAATGTAGGGGTACATTCGACGTTAGTGTTACTACAGTATCTAAAGTCCCCTTATATTTTTACGATTTACGATCAGAAAGACTGGTATCAAGACTCCAAGCGGGTGTTACAGTCCCGGCCGGGGCGATAGTTTGCTTCGTGAAGTGGGTGGGGCTGAGACCCACGAGCAAACCACAAGCCTGCATGGGAGTGGTCCCTCATTAGTGCCGGTGTCGTATCACGGGAGACCATAGTTAATAGGACCTATGGTATACATGAAAACCTATCGATTTAACCATTTCTACTAACAATATTTGGTCCTATTAACTGTGGTCCCCCGTAAAATTAATATTATTATTAACTCCCACGTATAATACAACATACCTATCGTGAGAGTTTTTGGTTGCCCCACAGCAACGCCCGCTATAGTGCCGCTTGCCCGCTATAGTGCCGGTAGTGCCTGTGGAATCGCTTGGCACACATGGGATTGACCAGTGTCGTATTGCAGGGGACCATAGTTAATGGGACCTATGGTATACATAAAAACCTATATATTTAACCATTTTTACTAACAATATTTCGCCCTATTAACTGTGGTCCCCCGTAATAGTGCCTGTGAAATCGGTGGGCACCGCTGATGGGATTTACCCAGTTTGGCGGCGTGCGGAACAGTTAGCACCGGTTGCCGCCATAGTGCTGGTAGTGTTGGCTGGCGCATATATACCGGTACTCTACGTAAGGGACTATTACGGGGGACCATAGTTAACAGGACCTATGGCATACATAAAAACCTATATGTTTAACCATTTTTACTAACAATATTTGGTCCTGTTAACTATGGTCCCCCGTAATAGTCATAGTACTGTACATGACTCTGACCGTATGTGTACGGGTCGTTTGGACGAGGGTCCACGAAAAAAAACGATGCTCCACTTTTTTTTCGAGTCCCAGGCAAGGGGAGGAAGGGGGGGGGGGGGCAGGGGGGGGGGGGGAGTTTTTTTTTCAAGAAAAAAAAACAAACTGAAGAGAACTAAGATGTTTTTTTTTCAAAAAAGTTTTCTGATGAACTTCCCAACCCGCTTTACACGTGCTGTAGTTTGTTTTCAATTCCGACGTGGTGGCGAGGAGTGTGGCTCGTTTTTTTTTTTTTTTTTTTCGTTTTCGCCCTGGTTTGTACTTCAAGATTTCATCCGTACGATCCTAACAGTCAGGGAGAGAGTGGTTTAACCCTTTTAGGACCCCAGTCCCGTTTGGGGGGCATGCTTCTTAGGGTTTGACTGTTTTGTCCCCAAAACGGGACTGCGGTTCTGAAACTGAGGTTCACTTGGTTTAGAGACTCTACGCTAAGCGAAAATGTTTTTTTTTTCATTTTTTGGTATCGTGCAGCAGCAGCAGCAGCGGCCACGGGCGTTGCTGTTTGACCGAAAACTCTCACGATAGGATGTTGTATTATACGTGGGAGTTAATAATAATATTAATATTACGGGGGACCATAGTTAATAGGACCAAATTTTGTTTGTAAAAATGGTTAAATATATAGGTTCTTATGAATATCGTAAGTCCTACCTGGTATTAACTATGGTCCCCCGTAATAATTGGTGTCACAACAAAATGTCTCGACCTTGCTCAGATGCCCTTTTTGTTGGCGGGGCGCATAGTATTAGGCTCATTCTTATCGGAGAGCGTTTTTTCCAAAATTTGGAGATATGTATCAATATACGGAGGCGTTCTGTCACTATTCGTGAATTTCTCCAGAAGCAAAAATATCAAGTTTGTTAACATTCCAATATTTGGGGAAAAAAAACAGGAAAATATGGAAGATTGAAAAATTGCGCGAAAAAAATGCCGAAAAATTGTGGAAAAAGGCTCTCCGATAGGAATGACCCTTAACGACCTATTGCATGTCTTGAAACTGCACCGACCTTTTTGAGGCACAAATTACATGTATTTCGAGTGTGGAATTATTTTTGTTTCAGCAGAGGGACGGAAGCTACTCGAAATTCATCTGGAACATATTTTCCAGTGGTGGAGAGAGGGACGCACGTACGAGTACTCGAAGTTTGTTGTGGAATATTTTTTCGAGTGGTGGAACACGGGACACACCGTATGTATGAATACTCGAAGTTTGTGTGGAATAGTTTTTTTTTCGGTGGCGAAAAAGACTGAAGCTCCACCAGCACTTTTTTTTTGTACTTGCCCGCCCGCCCGCCCCCGCCCTCCCGCCCGCCGGAGGGTAGTATTAAAGGACACGCGTATGATATGAATGAAATGTGCGAAGGACGTATAATGTTATATAGTGTTGGAATTCGATATCGGAACCGAGGTGGACACGATACGGAGGTAAACGGGAAAACAACGTAATCGATACGATTTCAATATTTAATGAGATATGTATGTGGAAGACTTCGTTCAGTACCGAGCGTAAAAAACATGGGAGTATGGACATGAGGGGATGGAGGGGAAAACACGTAACGTTCGATACAAGATTATACATCGAAAGCGCTGTTTCGATTTCGTTCGTTACGTTTTCCCAAAGCTATTACCATGGTATTCTGTTGATGTGCTCCAACCCCGCTCGCCCACGACCCACGACTCGACCGGATGAAATGCAGGGGCGCGGAGGGCGAGGGGGATGTCCTAGTGGACAGCAACCTGTCGGTCCTGTCGCAGCTCCCGCCAGACGTGGAGCAGAAAAGGTGCGCTGATTCTGCCGTCAAGGGAGGCTGGTGCAATGCAGTAGTGCAGCAGTAGTTGCAGTAGCAGTGGGCGTAGTGGTTTGTTGCAGTAGCGGTTGCAGCAGAGGCTGGTACAATTGTAATCGGTGTACGTAGTACTTGCAGCAGTAGCAGCAGCGGCAGCAGCAGCAACAGTAGTTGCAGCAGCAGCAGCAGCAGCTGTTGCAGCAGTAGTTGCGGTAGAGCCTGGTACAGTAGTAGTAGTAGTAGTAGTAGTAGTAGCAGCAGCAGCAGCTGCAGGAGTTGCAGCAGTAGGGTGCAACAGCAGTAGTTGCAGTAGTTGTCGCAGCACGACTTATTTCTACTGTAATTGCAGTAGTTAGTCGTTCGTCGTAGACCGCGACCCCGTCTCCGGCCCGACCCAGAGTTGGGTGTGGTGTTTGTGTTATGTGTCCTGTGTGTGGTTTCTTTGTGCTGTTGTTGTTGGTTGTTGGTTGTGATGTTGGTGTTGGTGTTGTCGTTGTTGTGGGTGAGTGTGCTCTATGCGTGTTCGGCACGCGTGAGCGTGTGTTTTCGGTGCCGACGCGTCGGCCTTTCGGGGCGGTGGGGGGGGGGTGGGGAGAGGCAGGGGGAATAAGGGGTTGCCCCGGACCGCATTTGTTTTGCCTTTTTGATATTCTGACGCTGCGTTCCGCCCGTTGAGCGTGTGTGTGGCCGTTGGTGACGGACCGATCGTCGCGGCACGCAAACTGCGCGCGAAGGGCAGGCCCGCTGCCGTTTTACTTCTTCCCAACAAGTGCAACTCCTGTAAATGTTACTTTCGTATGATTTGTTTAACAACATCAGCTGTGGGATTGAGGATTTTGTTCAAACCCCACTCGTTACAGACTGTCTCCTGTGTGATATTTGGGATGTGATTGAAAACGTTTCCCGACCGAGTCCCTTTTGTCAATCTTGATTTCTCCCGCGGCCGTTGTCTTTCGTCTCACTTTTTTTTTGGGGGGGGGGGCGGGGCGGGGCGGTGGTGTGCAGCATGGTGCGGGAGGTCCAGGCGCTGCCGCTCATTTCGGCGAACATGGCCGGGGGCAGCGGTCTGAACAGAATGTACACGTTCCACACGAACGTGATGTATGTCTACGTCCAGGCAAGTGTTGTTGTTGTTGTTGTTGTTGTTGTTGTTGTTGTTGTTGTTGTTGTTGTTGTTGTTGTTGTTGTTGTTGTTGTTGTTGTTGTTTTCGTTGTTGTTGTCGTTGCTTCTCTGTCCCTTACCGCCGCTGCTGCTGCTGCTGCTGCTGCTGCTGCTGCTGCTGCTGCTGCTGCTGCTGCTGCTGCTATTGCTGCTCGCCCACCCCGTTGCGCCGCCGTTTTGATGTTTAGACAACTAGGTGCGGTAGCCCAGGTTTGCGGGTTAAATGCTTGTACTCCACGTATACCAGTAGTGAGGGCACGGGGGCGCTGGTTTGTCGTGGCCACTGTACCCCCCTCTCGGCGCGGCGCGTTGCTAAGTCAGAGAAAGAGCCGAGTCGCCTCTCGTCTCGACATCTTTCTCCTCTCTTTCCCGTTGTTGTTGTTGTTGTTGTTGTTGTTGTTGTTGTTGTTGTTGGTGTTGGTGTGGTGGTTGTTGTTCTTGTTCTTGTTCTTGTTGTTGTTGTTTTTTTCTTGTTGTATGTTTTTGCCGCTGTCGTATTTTGTTGTCGTTGTTGTCTCGTCGTTGTCGTGGTTAATCTTGTCCCTGCTGTTCGTCTGAAGTTTAATCTCGCCTCCCGTTCAACAGCTCTCTTTTTTTTTTTTCCCCTTTTTCTTTTTCTTTTTTCGTCATCTTTTGTTGTGTTGTTGGTGTTGTTGCCTGCTTTATTTTTATTTTTTATTTTTTTCCCGTCTCCAGGGTTTGGAGAGGTGTCAACAGCGGAACTTGGCGATTCGCGTTGAGCTCCGGCTTTACCCTACAGGCTTGGAGAGCCGCGCCAGTGTTGGGGAATCCCTTCCCGCCATCTTCAGCCACCAGCTCGGGCCGACGCTAGTTTCCGAGTGCTATGCGCAGGTGGGCTGGAGGGACGGGTGTACTCATGTTATGCATAGCCGTAGTTGGATGACCGTAGACCCTTGCACTCCTGTTCCTGCGTACAATGCCGGGACGGAGCACGTCGGGTTTTCGCCGACCCGGAAGACTTTGTTTGCTTACACCAAAGCGCGAAGCGCCGTGGGGTGTTTGGGCGAGTCGCGTGAAGTCTGAGCGGTATCCTACTACTGTAAAAACCGCTCATGAGGCGGGCTTTCTCGCTTTTGATGGCAGCGTCGAGTGGGAGGGGGGGGGGGGGGTAGAGGGAGGGGGGGATGCGTTGATGCTGTGTGTTGTGCGTGCGTGGTTGAGTTCGACAATCCGCTGTAAGGTGCTGGTTTACGTGTTTTCTCTTGTGTTCGTCTTTTACCGTTTTGTGTTCACTTGGTGTGCCTGCCCCACGGAGACCCATGTGTCCAATCATTCCCATGCAAGTGCATAACTACCCTGGTACTGCATGCGACGGCGCCCCTAAAAAAGAGAAAACGAGACACGCCTCCAGAGCTCAGAACTGAAAACAAATCGGAGCGTTGTGGTCACAGGACGAAACAGACGATATATATATATATATATATACTTTTTTTTGTAGGATATTTACGTTTACCTGGTCTTAGGTTACCCCCCCCGCCCCTTGTCCAGCCTTTTTTTTTTTTTTTGTGGCGTGTCATTTTTTTTTTTTCCGTATACCCTTGCTGCATGTGTCCCATCTGCATTGAGGTAGAGCTACGTACGCAGTATGTACTATTACGCGGGACCATAGTTAATAGAACCAAATACTGTGAGTAAAAATAGGAGAATGTATAGCTTTTTGTATATACCATAGGTCTTATTAACTATGGTCCCCCGTAATAGTTTGTACCAGGTACGAGCATCGGAAAAAACAACAGCTGTGAGATCAAGGACTTGGTCGAATTTCATCTTCGTAAGCTGTGTGTCATGCTTCGATCGCTATGCATATATGACCTTATGAAGGAGATACACCATACACGCGCATGTGAAGAGGACTGAAGTCTGAGGATGCAGAATTCAGGGAGTGTGTTTTATCTATATTAAGTATATAAAGGATGCTTGATACGGTGCATACTCAATACAGGAGTTGTATAAGCAGCAGTGGTGTTATTAATAGTGACATTAGTATCAATAGTATAATACCTGGTACGGTATTATTGGGCTACACTATTACGGGGGACCATAGTAAATAGAACCAAATATCGTTCGTAAAAATAGGTAAATATATAGGTTTTTGTGTGTACCGTAGGTCCTATCTATGTTCCCCCGTAATACTCTATTTTCACTATATTTACTGAGTGAAAGCATGGACAACATGCCATCTGAACAACTCAAATGTCCCTCCGAGATGTGAGAGGACGCTGAAAGTTTCTCCGCCAGTGGGTCTCTTCCCCTTGGAGACTTCTCCGCCTTTTATCCGGCGCTTCGGGCTCGAAGGGTCAACCCCTCAGATCAACCAATCCCTAGGGCCAACCCAACCCACTTGTGTACCACTGTGTCCCGCAATATAAACACTTTTTTGTGGAACATTTAGTGTAAAAATGGTGCTTGTATTTTGGGGACAGAGTGGTACGTACCGGGTATGTACAGTCAGCAGTATGTATGCACACGTCTTGGCGGGATTTTGCTGCATGTTATGCCTTTGGTTTTCTCCAGCGCTGACAAGTCGATGAACACGCGTTGCTCTTGCTTTTGAGGACAAAAGTATGTACCAGTATACGTTTTCCTTTTTTCTTGCGTGGTGTATTTTTTTTTGCGGTGTTTTAGACTCGTAACGGTGTCTTGAGTAGAAGGGTTACTTTTCACATTCCGCTGTACAGAGTAGTTTGTGTGTTACGATGATACCAGGTTACCCGGTACCCGGTACCAACTAGGTACCGAACCACGGGTTAATCGTTTTAGAACTACAGTCCCGTTTGGGGGACGAACCACTTACGTTCTAAGTAGTTTGTCCCCAAAACGGGACTGCAGTACTAAAGGCAAGGTGCAGCAGTAGTACAGGTACATATTATACGTCCCCACGTTTTTTTCTGCTTGGATCTTTTTGGGAGGTTCGGGAGGACGTGTTTCGTACCCGGTGTCACATCATACCAGTGCTGCTGTATTTTTTTTTGTTTCAGATTGAAGGGGAGCTCGTTGGCTGCCATCATATTTATCATGCAGTTTTCAGGTCCAGATCACTCACTGCGTTTTAAAGCGAAACCCTTTTCCCGGGGCTGTTACTCGTACTGTGATGCATGTCTTAGCTCTGATCCCTCGCACATCCATCTGTCTATCTATCTATCTATCTAACTATCTATCTATATATCTATCTATCTAACTATCTATCTATCTATCTATCTATCTATATATCTAAAGGCATATCAGTATGTTTTTGCTCGGCTTTTATTCTGTTTTCGTGTCTCCGCGCATTACGCAGTACCTGGTGTGTTTGTGTAGCAAGGATGTGCCATGTGTGGTACGCGCGTAGGTGTGCGTTTTTTACACGGGTCTCTGTGGTGGGCGGTTGTTGTTTCGGGGCATTATTAATAGTATGCTTCTCTCTTCATGTTCATACTGCTGTGTACCAGGTACAGGTCTGCGAGCGTGTGCACTACGCCTGTCACACCTGGTGCTATGTACGCTGGGGTACCCTGCTACCAAGCCTTTTTTTTGTCGTACATGCTCGAGTATGTATCCGGGGTACTCCTATAGTATACCTGCTACCGCTACTAATCACGTCCCTGCTCAGGATTTCATACCAGGAACCGGGTATACCAGGTGTGATACAAGCTACTCGTAGAATGCGCTTGTCGTTGACTTTTTTCCCTTTTTTTTTGTCTTGAACACGTTCCTCCTCCCTCCCTCCCTGCCTCCCTCCCTCCCTCCCTCCCTCCCTCCCTCCCTCCTTCCCTGTCTCTGTCCGCGTGTCTTCGCACTCTCGCCCCCTCGCTTGTGCGTATGTATACGTTTCCGTGTGCTCTGCTGCGTCTGCTTCGTTTCTCTTGTTCCCAAGACCACGTATCACAGCCGAACGCCGCAAATCTGCGAAGAGATCAAAGTGCAGCTGCCGGAACACCTCACGAGCAGGCATCGGCTAGTCTTCACGGTTTTTCACGTCCACGTGAAGCGGAAGACGGGGGGGATGTTTGGCAAGAGTGGAAGCGTCGACGAGCAGGTTTGGGCCGCTTAATTTTTTTTTTTTTTTCTTTTCGGGGGGGGGGGAGGGGTACTCGGTCGGAGAGGTGTACTGGATCTCATGCATGGCCGTAGTCGTATGGCCATAGGCCCTCGCATGCCTACAATGCCGGGACGGAGCACGTCGGCTTTTCACCGACCAGGCAGATATTTGCTTGCACTAAGCGCGTAGCGCCGTGAGGTGTTCCGGCGAGTCGCATGAAGGGTGAGCTGCATCCTACTAAGAACCGCTTGTGAGGCGGACTTGCATATGGATGGCAGCTTTAATGAGTTGATTTATGTCCGGTGTCCAGAGACAGCAATGGGAGTACTATGTAACTGCCTCTTGGGTGCCATACCATGAACACTACGTAATACGATCAATTCCCTCGTGCGGAGTAAAGGTTCTTTACCTTGCACAAATGATCTAACTCGACGACCAGCTGTGGGCGACCGCCAAAAAAACAGAACACAAAAAAACGGTACCCTGGTTGTGTAGCTCACGTAGTAAGCGGCATGTTTTACAGTGTCGTTGCCAACCGACGCCAACCCAACCTATTTAAAATAGGCGGGGGGGGGGGGCTGATGCATGACCGCAAGATATACCCCCCCCCCCCTGCCCTTGGACGGATTTCCAAGCTGGTTTCCTTTACATCGGCGAGGGCGCAACTGCCGAGCGACGCATCCATGGAGATTTTTTTTTTAAGATCTCGACATCTTCTCCAAGCCGCCTTTTTTGTTGGGTGCCCCCCCCCCCCCCTCCCCCCTGGTTCTGGAGAAATTCGGCTCTGAAATCCATCCCAGGGTGTTGTTTTATCCTATCACCCCCGTGTGATTCGGTACCATGTCGGTGTGTGTGCGGGCTAGCAGTGCTATCCTTACGTTTTCTGGATTCGCATAACTTATACCAGGTACCGGGTACGATTGCGCTTGAAAGTTTGATTTGGGCGAACACGAGGTTCAGGAAAATTGTACTCGTGACACAGAGGATGACGAGACCTATTTATGTTGGCAAGAGGACGATGTCGGTATTATAACGGGGACGTGAACGGTGTGGGTAGTGGTGATGGTAGTGGTTTCGGTAGCGGTAGGTACTGGTACCGGTAGCGGTAATGATACTGTTTACGCTAGCGGTAATTATACTGTTTACGCTAGCGGTAATGATAGTTTTTGCGCTAGCGGTAATTATAGCGGGAATGGTACGAGTAGCAGTACGTGTGGCGTTGATGGCAACGGTAGTGGGAGCGACAATGGTGACGGCCATGGCAACGGTATGGCAACGGTAGCAGTGCAAGTGGTCCCCGCAACGTTGATGGTAGCAGTAACAGTGACCGACAACGAAAACGGTTGAATGTCGTGTTGATGTAGCGTTGACGGTAAATGCGTGAGGACTAACAATGGCGGCAACAGTATCGTTGACCATGACGACAGCTATGCAGGTAACGCTAGCGGTGACGATGGCTATCGTCACACGGCGATGGCAATGACAACCGTTGGGGCAACGTCAAAAGGTAACAGTTACCGGTAACATTTTACGGGTAACTATTACCGGTAACATTTACTTGTAACATTACGGGTAACAAGTACCGGTAATATTTTTACGGGTAAAAATTACCGGTAACTGTTACGGTAACAATAACGGCATCTCAGTAACGGTGACGATAACGAGTAGTAGGAAATGACGTTATCGTACATGCGACTCGTTTGTACGACGTATGATCCCCCCCCGTTTCTGTGGAAGGCCGCGTTTTTTCGTGTTTTTTTTTCATTTTTGTTTTGTCGGGTTTTACTCACTTCGACACCCGGGGACTGCCAGTGTCATAGCCCCTTCTCCTCTCCACCCTAGTCGCCTTCTCCTCCTTTTCTCTGCCGCGTCTTCGACCGTGCTGTGCGGCGGGCGGGCTGTGCTGTCGGTACCGTGCGGTGTTGTGCGTTGCTATGCGTTGCTGTGCTGTGCTATGGTGCGCTGTGAAACGCTATGCTGTTCTATACTGTGTGGGCTACGCTATCTGCTACGCTGTTCTATGCTGTGCTTTGCTATGGTGTCCTGTTCTATGGTGTGCTGTGCTGTGGCATGCTGTGCTATGCTATGCTCTGCTGTGCTCTGCTGTGCTCTGCTATGCTCTGCTGTGCTCTGCTGTGCTGCTGTGCTCTGCTGTGCTCTGATGTGCAATGCTGTGCTATGCTATGCGGTGGTGTGCTATGCTGTGCTATGCGGTGCTGTGCTATGCTCTGCTGTGCTCTGCCGTACTCTGCTGTGCTATGCTGTGCTATGCTGTGCTATGCTGTGCTATGCTGTGCTATGCTGTGCTATGCTGTGCTATGCTGTGCTATGCTGTGCTATGCTGTGCTATGCTGTGCTATGCTGTGCTATGCTGTGCTATGCTGTGCTATGCTGTGCTATGCTGTGCTATGCTGTGCTATGCTGTGCTGTGCTGTGCTGTGCGATGCTATGCGGTGCTGTGCTATGCGGTGCTGTGCTATGTTGTGCTATGCTTTGCTATGCTGTGCTATGCTGTGCTGTGCTGTGCTGTGCGATGCTGTGCTATGCTGTGCTATGCGGTGGTGTGCTGTGCTGTTCTGTGCTGTTCTGTGCTATGCGGTGGTGTGCTGTGCTGTTCTGTGCCATGCGGTGGTGTGCTGTGCTGTTCTGTGCTATCCTGTGCTATGCTGTGCTATGCTATGCGGTGGTGTACTGTGCTGTTCTGCGCTATGCTTTATCCATGGTCACCGGTACACGAGTACACCTCCCTCCCCTGACACCACCACCACCACCACCACCACCACCACCATTTCGCCTGGGTAGGTGGAGTTCCCCATCGGAGTGGGAAGCCTTCCTCTGATGCGGGGGAGCGCCCTGCTTCCCGACGACTCGCACATGATCATTCTCAGCCCAAACGCTAACGCGGCGACGATGTCGATGGAGGACAGCATCAGAGATGACCTGGGCGGCGACCCAACGTGAGTGAAGAGGTGGCGTGCTGTGTCCGCGGACAGATGTCGCTTTGAGGGTACTCGTGCTGCCTTTTCATTGGTGCTGGTTGGGGTATGTTATTGTTTTTCGGGGTTTCCTTCTCGTTATCGATTGTGGTGGTGGTTCCGAGTTTTGTGTCTGCGGCAGCTGGGTTATCAGTTGCGTGTGTTTTGGTGTTTTTTGTGTGTTCGTGTATTTCTGTGTGGTTTTCTTTGTTGTGTATTTCTGTGTGGTTTTCTTTGTTGTGTATTTGTGTTGTGTTTCTTTTGAGTTTTTATTTATTTAGTTTTTGTTTCGAGGTCTTGTTTAGACCTCGGTTGCGTGTTGTATTGAGTTGCTTGTGCAGGCTGTGTGCTTGAGGGTGTATTTTGAAGTGTTTGGTGTACGAGTAGGTTACCGTTTCTTTTTCTTCTTCTTTCTCTCTATATCCTCAGGGGAAACGGTGAAAAAAATTAGCTTGATGGTCTTCCTGGCGTTGGTGTTGGCCTTGGCGTTGGTGTTGGGTGCGTGCGTTTTTCTTGTTTTGGTATTGTTGCTTTTGGTGTCGTCGTTGTTTTTGTTCCAGTCGACTGCCGTGCCAGGTGTACCGTTTTTTCCCCTCATGATCACTCAATGCTGCTGTCATTTTGGTCTACGACTTGGAAGGGAGTTACGTATTGTTTTTTTTCTTGGTTAGTGCGCGGGGTCGATAAGCGTGCCGTTTCGCCGACCCCGTACGTAACTATCGGTTGACTAACAATTTCAGAAAACTGCGTCTAAAACGATCCTCACTTTTTGCGTGTTTCACTCATTTTTTATTTATTTTTTTCTTGTGTGTGCTGGGTGTGCTTTTAGTCCGTGCGTCGTGTATATATATATATAGATGCATGGCTTTTAAGTAACTCGTTGCTTCTCTTTTTTTTGCTCAAGGCTGGTACGGCACGTAGTATGCTATACAACGCTGCTGCTGTGTTCATACCGGCTTTTTAACGCTTCTGTTTCTGTGCCGGGCATTGTCTGGGATGTGGCTCACACGCAAAAAAAAGCCGAAGTGTGCCACATACGTGTCGAGCCACATACACTGGTGTCCCTCACCCCCCCCCCCCCCCCCCCCCCCTCCCATCCTTGCCACTGCCGCCGCCGACGCCGACGCCCTCCCCTCCCCCCCCCCCCCCCCCCCCTCTCCCCTCTTCTCGCATCTCTCCGGCGTCACTTAGACAACAAAATACGCCTTCGGTAGGACTCTCCCGAATGTCCTCCTTTTCGCGTCGGTCGCCCCCAAAAAGTTTTGCCCAACAACTGCACGAGGACTCCCAACGTCAAGTTCGGTATGACCAATCCGTGATAATTTGATAATTTTGCCATCGGCCACTGCACTTTTGTACGCATCTATCGGACACCCTTTCGCTATGTTATTTCACGCCACCGCCCCCCACTTTATCTCTCGGAAACCCTGTCATTATGGTATCCCCGTCACGCAACCCCGCCCCTCCCCCCCTTCTGTGTACTAACCTCCAATCAAACAATTGTGTAACTCTTGTCAGCGTGCCCCCCCCCCCCCCACCCCCCCCCTCCCCCCCCCCTCATGTACACTACCCCCCCCCCCCCCCCTCCCGACTACGGCCATGGATGACATGAGTACCCCAGCCCCCCGACGCTGTAATCTCCAATCACACAGTTAGTGTCGTGATGACGTATCTCGTTCCCTTCTCTCTCCCCCCCCCCCCCCGGCTGTTCCCTGTCCATATCCTTACGATATCCGCTCTATGTTTCGCCTTGATTCGTCAGGATGCTCACCAACTCGCCGATGTCGACGTCCAGTGCTACGAGCACGAGCGGTACAATGTGCATCCGAGTTCAGACCCGCGCCGTCAGCTCTCTCTACACGCAGGTGCGCCTCGCAGTGCCTCACGGTTTAGATGGTGGGGAGAAGGGAGGAGGGATGGGCGTGGGGTGGGTGATAGTTTTTGGCGGTAGGAGGAGAGGTGATTGTTTGGGAGGGGCGGAGCGGGGGGGGGGGGGGGGAGTTCAGACCCGCGCCGTCAGCTCTCTCTATACGCAGGTGCGCCTCGCAGTGCTTCACGGTTTTGATGGTGGGGAGAAGGGAGGAGGGATGGGCGTGGGGTGGGTGATAATTTTTGGCGGTAGGAGGTGGGGTGATTGTTGGGGAGGGGCGGAGCGGGGGAGGGGGGGGGGGAGGGTTGGTTGATGAAGGGAACGGGGGAAGAGAGGTTACAACATGTTTTGGCTTGAAGGATGCTGCTACCGCTATAAAGCTGTTTTTAAGTCTGATCCCGAATCGTTTGTAGAGGGAGAGATTCATCATTCTAGCTGCTCCCGTGAACGTAACCTCTTTTGACCGCCTATCTTTTTCTCGCCGCCCCCATGTCCCTGCCCCCCCCCCCCCCCCCCCCCCCCCCCTCCCCCGTTTCCCTCCCCCCCTATCTCTATGGTCATACGACTAGGGCCATGCATGATATCGGGTACATCTCTCCTATCGAGTACACCCCCCCTCCATCTCTTTCTCTCCCTCTTTTTTTTATTTTTATTCTTCTTGCTTACCTCAGGACCCTTCTTTGGCATCCTTCCTCGTCAACCAGCCGCCCCCCCTCGGCCACCTGAAGTCGATGGCGCTGGACCCGAGACCCGACCCCGGCATGCTGAAGGCGATGTCTTCTTGCCTGGAAGGGCTGGAGGAGGCGGCGGACCGGCTGCAGTCGGCGTCGGAGTGGGCAGTTGAGGGGCATTTCTTGGTGACGGCTCGAGCCCTGCTCAGGTGACGCGGGCATGACACGACACGCCTGGCTTTGTCTTCAGCTGTCTGCCTTTCTGTTTTGTCTGTCTGTCTGTCTGTCTGTCTGTTGTCGGCCTTGTCTGTATGTCTCTCTGTCTGTCTGCACGTCTGTCTTTCTGTCTTTCTGTCTTTCTGTCTGTCTTATGCTATTAATAGCACATGCCCATCTTGTGCTGGCGCCTGTCTGCATGCCTGCCTTGTGCTGGGGGGGTGTCAACGTGTCTGTCGTCTTGCTTGTTCTGGCGCCTGGCTGTCTGCCTGTCAGTCTTGCGCTAGCCCCTATCTGTATGCCAGCCAGCCCATCTGTCTTATCAATTTGCCGTATGCTGTCTTGCTGTCTGTCTGTCTGTCTGTCTGCCTTTGTCTGTACATGTCTTCGTGTTTTTTTTTGCCTTTTTTCCCAGTCGTGTTGTGTGTTGTTTTGGATTTGTTTTGTTTTCTGTTTCTGGCGTTCCCGGTGGGTTTTGTGTTTTCGTTGTTTCGTCGATGTTTCGGTGGTTTTGGTGGTCTGGTTTGTGTTCGTTTCTGTCTCTCGCCCCCCACCCTTTCCGCCTCCTCCCTCCGACTCTCTTTTCTTCTGTCGCTGTTGTTTCGTGTCGCCGTGCCGCAAAAGGTGCCTCTGCTTTGGCAAGGGCGAGATCGATTACTCATGGGGAGATCCTTACGAGCACCACAGGCTGCGGTGTACGTCTTTCGTTTCTCTGCTGCACGTGCTGCACAAGTGCTCTTCCTATTTCACCAAGGTGACAGCGCTCGGACTGTGACGCGGTGTGATTTGATGGATGGGGTGGGATGGGATGGGGGGGTGGGATGGGATGGGGGGGTGGGATGGGATGGGATGGGGTGGTGGCACGGTCGAACGAGGGGGGTGGTGGGGAGGCGAGATGGTGAGATGGTTTGGTACTGGGATGGTGGTGGGTTCGTGAGATGGTGGAAGAAGGTGGGATGATGCGATGGTGGGACGGTAGGGTGGTGGGATGGTCGGGCGGCGGGATTGTGAGACGGAGCAATGACGGCGGGATGATGGCACGGTGGAGTGGTGGAATGAGGGGGGATGGTGGGATGATGGGATATGGTCGTGGTGGTTTGGAGGGGGGTGGTGGTATGCGTGGGTGGTGGAGTGGTTGGATAATGGAACGATGGGATGGGGGGGCGGCGGAATGGTGATGTTGGGTGGTGGGGTACTGGGATGGTGATGGTGGGATGCGATGGGATGGTATGATGGGATGGTGGGGCGGTAGAGTGGTGAGGTGGCGGCATGGTGAGACGGTGGGACGGACGGTGGGAATGTGAAACGGCTGAATGATGGCACCGTGGGGTGGCGGGGTGGTGGCACGATGGGATGGTGGAACGAGGTGGTCTGCTGGTATGATGGGATAGTTATATCCGTTTTTTTCTTCTGAGTTTTGCTCTTTGCCATGCTTCGGACATGCGTTTCGGGTTCCTGTAGGCGCCCTCCTTTTCCAACATCCTGTTTGCTCCTCGTATGTAGGTGTTTGCTGGAATTGCAACCAGTTTTTGGGGACAGGTTACGTGAGACTAGATTTTGTCAGAAATTTACCAAAACTTTTGTTTTTTTGTTCAGTTGTTTTCACTCGATTTTAGTGAACCCCCTCTCTCTGGAACTACTGTAAAAAAAAAAGTGTCAGTCCGCCCCCTCGTGTACCCTCTACTAGGCTGCGAGTGCATTTGCTGTGATAAAATGGTCGTTAAGGTCGTTTGTTTTTCTCGCCTCGTGTGGTATGATGTGATAGGTGGACGTCTCGAAGAAGTCTCTCCAGCCGTCGCAAGCGCTGCTACTGGCGTGGGTGGAGCACCTGATGGACGAGGAGGTGCCGGTGGAGAAGTGAGTGTAAAGTAGGAGCTGTTGTAGTGGTAGGGGTGGTGGTGTTAGCGCTGGTTGTGGTGGTAATGGTGGTGGGGGTGGTGGTGTGGTTGGTGCTGGCACAGTAGTAGCAAGTAGCAGTGGTAATGGTGGTATTAGTAGTAGTAGTAGTAGTACTGTAGTACTGTAGTACTGGTAGTGGTGATCGTAGTGTTTGTAGTATTAAATAGTACCAGGTAGTTGTGGTATTACGGGGGACCATAGTCAATACCTGGTAGGACCTACGGCACACAAAAAAAACTATATATTTCCCTATTTTAACTATTAAGGGGGACCATAGTCAATACCTGGTAGGACCTACGGCACACAAAAAAAACTATATATTTCCCTATTTTTACTGTTACGGGGGACCATGGTTAATAGGACCTATGGTATACATAAACACCTATATATTTAACTATTTTTACTAACAATATTTTGGTCCTATTAACCATGGTCCCCCGTAATAACGACATTTGGGCTTATTTCCTATGGAGCCACCGTAGTAGTACGGGGGGCCATATTAAATTGGACCTACGGTACATGCAAAACCTATATAGAACTACATACTTAGATCACAACCCCTGAGCGTGCTCGGTTGGTGCATCCCTGGTCTCTCAGAGCTCCCACTTCCAAACCGCCTCCTTTCATTACTTGCCGGACCTTTCCAGCAGTTCTTTGTTTTCTCGGTAATTTCTTCCTCTTTTCTTTTTTCGTTTCGTGTGCATGTTCTCCGAGCACGGCATCGCGGGAGGACCCGGCACCGTCGCGAGTGCCAGCGGGTGCTGGCGGGTAGAGGGGGGGTTGCAAGGAGCGCGGTCGCCGCTTTCGTGCCTAGGCGTCGCGTGTGCCTCGAGACACGAGGGATGCATGAACGGGCTTTGTCTGGCTTCGATTTATTATTGTTGATAGAGTATGTACGAGTTTATAAAGGTCGTTCGGGACAGCAAGATAATATTCAAGCGGTGCTTATTTTTGCGACCACGCTGAAGTTGAAAGAGGGAAGTGTGCAGTTTGAACACCAACGTTATCGAGCTTGCGAACGACGGCCACGGTGAGCGCCGGGCTTCACGCGGGGCGGGCGACGGGGCTGATTGTGGCAGAGAGTGATAAAAGCTTTACCCGGACCGAATCGGTAGCGAGGTGGTCGCGAGAGGGGCGCGCGGCGTACGAGGCTGAGAGAGAAGCTCTTCTGTGCGATGTTTTTATTTTATTCTTTTCGACCGGGTGTAAGGTGTTCCAATGAGGCAGAAAAATATTACACGGGAGGGGACGGGGATTTTTTTTCCTTTCCGAGTTCTCGGTTTCTTTCTCGATGTTTTTGCTGCTGTGCCGTGCTGTGCTTTCGCTTTCTTCGTACATACAGTACAGACATAGAGCATGTCGAAAGAAGAAAATAAGTACAGACAGTAGTACCCTACCTGGGGTGTATGTACGTACGTACGACATCCGCGACGCGAAGCATATATGTGGCATCCAAGCTGACGTCAGAGCTGTTTTTTCCTGAAGCATGGCGGCGGGACTCTTGGCATTATCAAGTCGCCGGTTTGCAATTACGTTCCTTGAAAACACTAAACTCATTCGTGGACCTCTGTTCGCTTCGCACAATTTGATGTACTTTTTTCCTTCCTGAGCGAGCGTAGCGGGCGGCGTAGGCCGCCCGCGGAGCGAAGCGCCTTGTATTTACCTATTTTTATCAACAATAAATAGTTCTGTTTACTGTGGCCCCCCGTAGTAGCAGTCATGGCTCGTTCTGGTTCTCTTATTATGGTTGACCCTGGACCAGCCACGTCTGCCGGAAATAAGAGCTGCGGACGGCATTCCCTCTCCACTCAGCGTTGTGTTCTTGGCTCGGTGGTCGAAGCCCACACACTATCTGCCAGCTCCTTTTGCGCTGATACTGCTTCCGCCCACCGCTATGCGCCCTCGTCATTGACACCCGCCTTGTTCGCTGTTTTGCTGCTTGGCTCGTCGTGCCATTCCTTGGTGGTGATTATGTTGGTGCCATTTTTTTTTTTCTTTTTTTTTCAGGGGGGCGCATGACCCTGTCGAGCAAGCCCGCCAGAGGGCTCGGGAACTGGAGGAGCTGAGACGGCGCGAGGACGAGGCGGTGGAGAGGCTTACCTCCGAGGCATTACAGGTATATATCGTTGAGGGGTTTCAACGTTCGTTGAAGGCATAAGGAGAGAGGGGTGCGTTTTAGATGGGTGCGTTTTAGTGGTCGCTCCCTCAGTGGACGAGGCGTTCCAGTTATTGAGGGGTTCATACTATTGATGTAGGGGGAGAGGTGAGTGTGGGGGGGTGGGGAGGGTTTGGAGGCGTGCTCATTTGGTGCGGACCTTAAGTCTTTAATCGTTGACCACGCATCCGTTTCGAGCCTGAGCACCGTCCCTACTCCTAATAGAGACACCTCCAACATTTGGGTGCTCGGGGCGGAGGGAGGGGGTGGGGTGTACTCGATCTCATGCGTGGCCGTAGTCGTATGACCATAGACGCTCGCGTCCCTATAATGCCGAGACGGAGCACGTCGGGTTTTTACGGACCAGGCAGACATTGCTTGCACCAAGCGCGAAGCACCGTGAGGTGTTCGGGGAGTCGCATGAGGGGCGAGCTGCATCCTACTAAGAACCGCTTTTGAGACGGATTTCCGTGCATGTGGCTGACAGCGTGAATTTGTTGATTCATATTCCGGTGTGGTCACTTCCAGAGACAGCAATGGGAGTACCATGTAACTGCCTCTTGGGTCACTTACCATATGCGCTCTACGTGGTACGATCATCCCCCTTGTGCGGAACTAAGGTCCTCCACGCACAAAAATGACCTCACTCGACCGCCAGCCGTGGTGACCGCCTGAAAAAAGGAAGAAGGAAAAAAAACGGTACCCTAGTTTTCTAGCTCACGCAGTGAAAGGCGTGTTTTACAGCGTCGTCGCCAACCGACGCCAAGTTAACCTATCTATATGTACTTCCAGGAATACCATGTATATAATATAGGGGGGGGCGGGGGTAGTAGTCTCTCGCGGGCAGAAACGCCGTAAGTCTCGCCCTGTCCTCGGCGTGGGTTTTGCTGCGGCGTAAGGGCATACCAGGTACGTGTTGATGCGGCTGGGGTTGTTGACGATTTCGGTTCGGTTGGTGTCCGTGTCGGCGTGGGTGTTTACCACGGCACGATGTTGTCGGTGTCACCTATGTTGGCTGTCGTCTACACATATGTTGTCGGTTTTTTTCTTGCTGGTTCTGCGGTGGCGTGGATGGAGGTTTTGCTGATGGCGTTGGCATTGCCGGCGGTTGTGCTCAAATGTTATAATTATTTATGGTAGTTATATTTGTGAAAAAAATCGTACTTTTTCGAAAGTATCTCTTCCTACTATTACGGGGGACCATAGTTGATAGGACCAAATATTGTTCGTAACAATGGTTAAATATATAGGTTTTTATGTGGACCGTAGGTCCTATTAACTAAGGTCCCCCGTAATATGAGTAGCACTTTTGAAGCGAAACGCTTGAGTAGTCGACACGGGAAGCCCGGCCGGACACACTGATCGATGTCCGGGCGCGATTCGTGCAGTGTGGAGCGCGTGGCAAGCGCCTAAAGTTTTTTTTTTTTCCCGGCGGGTGTGGACGGGACGACTTCCCTGGCTCCAGTTTGGGCGGCCTTATTTTGTACGTAGGTACTGGTAAAATGTTGTTCATTTTCTGCCGTAACCTCCCATGAGCGCACAGCCCAGACGTATACCAGGTAGTACAACCGACAACATGCACAGGTAACAACGTTACAAGGCTGCCGCCCATGCACCGTCCGTGTGCGACACACCCATATGCGCTGCACTGCTGCGGCTGGTTGTGTTTATCGGAGCCTGCGGTCCGTAACCGACCATCTGCTTTATTTTTTTTCGTACGTATGCACCCAGGCGGGCGCACCCCTATATTGTTATTTCGCCACGGCCCACAGCCCAGACAACAGCAGCAGCAGTGCACATAGTGTGCTTACTTCCAACT
The DNA here is from genome assembly GCA_031213475.1 of Nereocystis luetkeana. Lineage (NCBI taxonomy): Eukaryota > Phaeophyceae > Laminariales > Laminariaceae > Nereocystis > Nereocystis luetkeana. The sequence continues at coordinate 2,689,748 of JARUPZ010000007.1, forward strand.
ACCTACAGCACCACAACCCTGCTGCTCAGCAGCAGCGGCAGCGGCAGCACCTTGCGCGTATGGCTGATCATACTGCGGCTAGTTGATTTATCGGAAACTAAGATCGATCACTTGACCACGCCGCCACCATTCCACCATTTCCCTCTCTGCTGCTACTTCTGCGTGTTGCTGCGTGTGGTTCAACGTTGCCACTGCTCCAGCTGTGCCCAGCACAGTGCGCCAACAGCAGCAGCAGGCAGTGTACTATGCGCATGCGCATGTTCGTTGCTATAGTAGTTTGCCCACAAAACGGGACTGCAGTTCTGGACATGTTTTAAGTGTATGCCTGGCAAGTATTACGACATACCAGGCAGGAGACGCCAACACACGCCAACAGCAACGATGACAGCAGCAGCAGCAGCCCCACCACCATTACTAACAGCACCAACACCAATCATCGTCCCGTTACATGTATACACACCTTGAATCTCTGTTGACTTCTTCATCTGCATCCGTGGTGACTTGAGCAAATGACTTTAGGCAAGCAACACATGAGTACGCCCCCCCCGTCCCCGTCCCACCCTCCGTCGGCACTACTGGAGCGTCAGCATAAACACCAACATCATCGTCATCATCATGCCGTTTTTTATCTATACGTACGTTTAATTACTTTCTTTGTCGTATTCATGTGCCTCGCCTCCCCCTCCAACCCTCCGTAAACACTGTTACTACCTGTAGTATCAGCACCAACATCATCATACAGTATTATCTACCAGGTACCAGTATACATTCACTCTATGAACATCTTACCTTACTCCCCCCCCCCCTCCCCCCGCCTACCACCTTCGACCGGTCGCCGCTGCCGCTCCTCACCCTTAGCATCTCATGTGCAGCGTCGCTGAAGGGTTGATAGACCGATGCACCGGAGACGCGATAAAGGAGAAAATGGCGGACGAGAGAAACTCGGGGCGCGCAAGCGGCAGCGGGGAATTCGGCGCGGACCTCTGGGTAGAGGCGATGGTCAGTCGTTCGGTCGATCGGTCGGTCGTTCCGTCGGTCGGTCGGCCAGTCAGTATTCCTTGTCAATCGGTCGGTGAATCGGTCGTTAGATCGGTAATTATTGGTTGGTCCGGCCAGTCCGTCGTTCAGTCGGTCTGTCGGTTAGTCAGTTGGTTAATCGGTCAATCGATCAGGAAATCGATCGTTCGACCGGTAAAAGTCGTCCGACCGGCCAGCCCGTAATGTTCAGTCCATCGGCCGTTTGGCCAGTCGGGTTATAGGTCTGTCGTTAGGTCAAGCTATAGGCCAGTCTACATAGGCCAATCGGTCCGTCGGTCGATCGGTCAGTCCGCCGGTTGGGCAGTCGGTCGGTCGGTGATTCGGTCGAGGAATCGGTCGGCCCGTCGCTCAGTCAAGTGGGGTCAGGCGGCCAAGCCAGTCCGTCGGTCAGGCAGTTTGGTGTACGCCATCGAACCGGGTGTTGAGTGTTGGCGTCGAGGATGTTGGTACTAGCCTCGCTTAATCGTTGTTGCTCCGCTGCTGTTGTCGTTGCTGTTGTTTGTGCTCTCGTCTTTTGTTTTGTTTTGGCGGTGCTGCGGCGGTTACAGGTGTCGAAGGGCCTGAAGTGGGTGCAGAGCTGGAGGGCCGAGGGGCAGACCGGGAACGGGGAGCAGGGCCAGGCGATGTCGCCGCGAGGTCGCACGAGCGCCGGGAGGCGGTCTTCCATCTTCGGGTCGCCGGTGAGAGCAGCGAGCGAGCAGCGCACGGGTGCAGGCAACATGCCGCGGTAGAGCCGAGAGATGTCGCGGCCGAAAGACGGCCTTCGGCTGCAGGTAATCGGGTGTCACACGCGCTGCGCTGAGGATTTGATCCGGTAGCAAATGTGTCTACGGTGCACCAGCCGCTTTCGGAAGCCGATAGCTAGTACAACTGTGGTGTTAATGGCGGTCGTGGTTGGGGGACACCGGTAGGAAGAGGGTATGCTCGGGTTTCGTGGGTGTGGTGGCGGCGTGTGCGGGAAGGATGGGGAGGGGAGGGGAGGGGAGGAAAGGGGTCGGGGGGGGTGAGGGGGGGGCGGGGGATAGCTGCGGACGTGCGCGTTTTGTGTCGGGCATGGTCTGCGCTCTCCTGTTGGCAACGGCTCTTTCCCGACGGCCGCCGTTGTGCTGCAACGGCTTTTTCCGACCGCCGGTTCGAAGCGGCTTTTTCCGACGATTGATTCGACCTGGCCAATATTTGCAACGGTCGGATTGTACTTTGAAGTATCTATTCGCTCCGACGGCCGTGTTTTTTTCAACGGTTATATGTTATGTACAACGGTCGGTTTCCTTACCCGCTCTCGGCGATGGGTTCGCAACGGCTCTCTCCAACGGTCGGTCTGTAGCGTTTCTTTCCGACGGCGCTTTCGTTTATCATTCCGAGAGCCGGTTGGCAATGCTCATTTTCCCACAACCGGTTCGCACGGGCTCATTCCAATGGCCACTTGTTTTTCAACGGTTCTTTTTTATCTGTATTCAACGCGCACCGGCCTGCCATCCCCACCCGTCCGTCCCCCGTCAGTCCCTCATCCAGCAGATCCCCGGAGAGACCGACCGAGAGGAGATGCCGCGAATTTTGACGAAGGGGGGCGTCTCGATGCGGAACGGCGGCCCCGGCGGCGGTAGCAGCTTCGGCGCCAGCTTCGGGACCCCGATCGTGGGGAGCAACAAGGGCGGCAGTAGCGCTGGCGGCGTCGGCGTAAGCAGGGCCAACAGCGGCGGTATCGCCAGGAGCGGCGGCACCAGTGGCTCCAGCCCTGCCCCCGCCGGCGCCGGCGCCGGTGGCGGGCTCGCGTCTTCCTCGTCCTCTTCCTCGTTCTCCTCGATGTCGCCGCCGCCGGTGCCGGCCGGCCCGGGCCTCACCGGGTCCTTCTCGGGGGCTAGGGTGGGGTCGATGAGATTAGGAGGCGGTAGCATCGCGGGGTTTGCGGCGCAACCGGGGTCGGGGAAGGCGGGCGGGGTTGGGGGGTCGTCGGGGGCCGCGGCGGCAAGGCCTCCGTCGTTGAGGACGGCGCCTCCGTCTCCGCTGCCTCCACCCACGCCGTCGGGGCCTTCTGCGGCGGAGGCGGGGGGTGGGGGGGTGGGGATGGCGTCGCTTCATCAGCCAGGGTGAGCTTTGCTTTTCTTTTTTGCCTTATTTTTGTTGTTGCTGTTGGGTGTTGATCCTTACCAGGTACTTTTTTGTATTTTGTTCGTTGTATGGCTGTTTTGCTGGATCCGGCCATAACGGTCGAAGGTGACGTGCGCATGGTAGCCTTCCCCTCTCTCCCCCCCCTCCCCTCCCCTCCCCTCCCCTCCCCTTCTGCACCAAAACGTGCGACCAATGATAATGCCTGGCTCGTGTATGAAAATAACGTGCCACGTCTGACACTATTTCCTCCTAATCCCCCCCTCCGTCTCGAAACAGGAACGGGATAAGACGATTAAAAGCAAGAAGTTTATGTATTAGATTGAAACACCATAATGAGCGCCCAACTGTTGGAGGTGTCTCTGCTAGGACTAGGAACGATGCTCCGTCTCGAAAGGGATGTGTGGAATGGTCAAATGACTAACAACAAATGGGTATGCCCCCCCCCCCCCCCTCTTCCCCATTCTTGAATAATAATGGGGAAGAGATGTTGAAATTCCTCAAACACAACGAGATGAAGACGTTGGACGACAGAGTAAAAAAGGCAGAACCGGAATGGACTAGACAGTGCATACAAAAAGGAGAAAGCTCTATCCTTGACTTTATAGTAGTAAAAAACGGAAGTGGGAAGGAAACAGAACTACATATATGCGCAGCGGACGTAGGAACTACGGATCACTGTCTAATATGGACAGACAGTCGACAGACAAGAGTTATCAAACAAAGACGAGGTAGGAAATTACACAGATTGAGAATAGATAAACTAGAAGTAGAAGAGAAACGGGAAGAGTTCCAAGAAGAGATGGCCAAAAATGCAGAGCAATTTTCCGAGTTATTGGAAAGAATAGGAACGATATAGAGAGGGATGATGCAGGAGCTAGGATAATAGAAGGATGGGAGAAGTTGGTCAAGACCACAGCAAGTAAAGTAATAGGGAAAAAGTTGATAGTATGCAACAGAGCAGTAAAATGGTGGGATGAAGAAGTAAAAGAGGCTATAACAGTAAGGAGAAAGGCACACGCAAGGTATACATCGAGCAAAACTACGACAGGATGGGAGGAATATGATGTAGCTAGAAAGAAAGTAAAAGAGATGGTAAAGAAGAAGAAAGGGATATGGAAAGACGTAGTAAATAAAACGAATGAAGACTTTGAGGGAGGGATCAAGCAGATGTGGGTAGGGATAAAAGGGATACTCGGCAAACAAGCAGGAGAGGCTGATACGGGAATAGCTACCTTAAGAGCACAGAACGGTAAAATGGTTAGTAGTTCGATTGGAAAAAGGGAAGTACTTGTCGAGCATTACCGTAAGCTAGGAACACCCACAACCAACGAAACGTTCGACACAGAATTCGAGAAGGAAATCAACGCGTGGGCAGAGGCGAACGTAGATGCATCAGAAAGGGAAGACAGTGGTTCGGAAGGGTTACAGAGAGAGTTCACATGGGAAGAGGTAAAAAAATGTGTAGCTAAACTTAAGAATAGAAAAGCAGCAGGGGCAGACCAAATAGTGAATGAATTTATGAAGTACGGGGGAGAAGGAATGCTTACCATGCTGGTTATGTTGTATAACTGGATATGGAAAAACGAGTACGCACCCAGGAGGTGGAGAGAAGGAGTAGTAGTAAACTTATTCAAGAAAGGAGATAAGGCTGACCCGGGGAACTATAGAGGGATAACGCTACTAAGCACAATAGGCAAAACATTTTGTAAGATTTTGAACGATAGAATGGGAACGATGATGGAGAAGGAAGACAAAATAAGCGAAGGGCAAGCAGGGTTTAGGCCAAACCGTAGCTGCGTAGACCATATATACACTCTAGGTAAGATAATCCAAGGTAGGAAAGACGCGGGACTACCAACGTACTGTTTCTTTCTAGATGTACAGAAGGCCTACGACACAGTATGGAGAAATGGATTGTGGAAAAAACTATGGGAAATAGGAATCAGAGGAAAGATGTGGAGAATGATGAAAAAAATGACGGAATGTGCGAGAAGTGCTGTGATGCTGGACGGGGAAATATCGAATTATTTTGATATTTTACAAGGAGTTGCACAGGGATGTACGCTGTCACCCAACCTTTTCAAGATATATATTAACGACCTGATAGTAGCAGTTGAAGCAGCAAGGCAGGGAGTCACGGTAGGGGAAGATACAGTGTCGGGATTGATGTTTGCTGATAACTTCGTGGGGATATCAGAAACACCCGAAGGATTGCAGAAACAAATAGAGAACGCGCTAGAATACACTAGGAAATGGAGGGTGACGGCGAACGTCAAGAAATGCGCAGTAGTTGTTTGTAGCGAAGATAAGGTGAACCCGATAAATTTCAGTTGGAAGTGGGGAGAAGATGAATTGCCGATCGTAGACCAGTATACGTACCTTGGCGTAGAGATCTCAAAAGACTGCTCTTGGGATACACATATAGCAAAAGTAATAGGAACGGGTGAAGCACACATAGGCAAGATGGATGCGATCCTAACAGACTCGCACCTTGACACCAGGATTAAGAGATGTATCCTGATGAATGTGATAGTACCAAAGCTAGAATATGCAGGAGAAGTATGGGAAGGGAATGCGAAACTCGTAAAACAGTTGGAAACAGTACAGATGACAGCAGCTAAAAAAATCCCAAGATCCTCAAGTACGACTAGCAATACAGTATTAAGAGCAGAACTGGGAATGCACCCACTAAGACAAACAGGGATATGAGAATGTTGAAATGGCAATATAAAGTAAGGAACATGCCAAACAGAGGTTGCCGGCCATAGTTGATAAAGCTGTATGGGAGAACGTAACAAAAGGGCGAACTGGAATAAGGTGGGATAGCGTAGTTGAGAAAGTATGGAAGGATATAGGGGGAAACCAAGAAGAGGTGATGTTCGCCGGGAGGTTTGGGAAGTACAAGGCAGAAGTAGAAGAAAGGATAGAAAGAAGGGAAAGGTAGCGCTACGAAACAAGGTGGAATCGGAAAAACACCTAGAGATATACGGGAGATTGAGGGAAGGAATAGGAATGAAAACGTATCTGCACGGCCCAATGGACTTCGCGAAAACGCTGAAGCTGCGGTTTCGTGTAGGCGACCTGGACTTGCCAGAAAGAAGAAAGAGGTATACCAGTAGCCGGAAGGAGGAGGAAATAGATGCACAGATGTGCCCGTGTGGCAAAGCGATAGAGAGTAGAACTCACATAGTAGGAGAATGTGAAATATACAAGGAGGAACGGGGTGTGTTAGAAGAGGAGATGAGGGAAATAGAAGAATGTGACATGGAGGAGTTTGACACACTAGATAGCAGCGAGAAAACGATCGGTATCCTAGGAGATAGATGGTGGCCACAGGCGGCCAAACAGGAAGGGGATAAGATTAGCAAAAAGTTTCTATGTAATATATGGAAACAACGTAATGAGCGCCCAATTGTTGAAGGTGTCTCTATTAGGAGTAGGAACGGTGCTCCGTCTCGAAAGGGATGCGTGGTCAATGGTCAAATGACTAAGGCAAGCAACAAATGAGTACCCCCCCCCCCCCCCCCCCCCCCCTCATCATACACGCCTCATTAAAAACCGCCACGAAAACGGCGCTTCCTCTCGTTTTTCCGTGTTCTTGTTTTTATGGCTGGCCCAGGTTTTCCCAAGCCCTGGAAGAATCGCACTCCCTCCGCGCGCAGCGGCTGCGGTCGGTCGCGTCACCGAGGAAAGGGGTGCTGGGGGGGGTGGTGTCCCCTGTGCGACGAGGCCGAGAGGCGAAAACCCTGGAAGACAGCTACGGGAGCAAAGGGATGGGTGTTATTAATAGAAGGGCGGCCGTCGCAAGGTGGGACCTCGTTGTTTTTTTCTGAGGAAATAGACAGGAGGGGTGGAGGCGGGAGGGAGGGGGGCGCGGGGACGGGGTGGGGTGGGGTGGGGTGGGGTGGGGTGGGGTGCGAGAGTGTAATAATATCATGCATGTTCGTAACCGTGTACCCCTACCACGTCGGAAAGGGGCGGGTCGTTTCTGACCGACCAGGCGGACGTTGCTTGCACCAAGCGCGCGCGGGTGTAGGGGGGGCGGGGGGGGGTGTTCTCAATAGGAGAGATGAACTCGATCTCATGCATAGCCGTAGTCGTATGACCATATAGACCCTCGCGTCAATTTTTTTGCTTGCCTTAGTTGTTTCGCCATTGACCACGCACCCCTTTCGAGACGGCGCAGGGTTTACAGCCTTTGGAGGCGTTCTGCCGGTGGTTGTGTCTTCAGCGAAGGCGCCCCGTGCTTGTTAGGGGCCGTTTGGTAGCGCGCACGTCTCGATCGTTCTGTTTTCCGGGCTGTCGTTTCGACCGCCGCTGTCGTTCTGATGGTTCGTTGCCGCTCTCTAGCTAAGGGATGTCGCCGAATCACAAACGAACGCCTCGCCCCCCCTCCCACGGCGATTTACCGGCTTGTTATAATGTACGGACGAGCGTTCTTTTTGGAAGACGTGAAAGCGTTGCCACGCCGACTCCCCCGTGTGCCGACGTCTACTGCGCTCATTGTGGTGCTTCTCGGATTTACCCCCACCCCCCCCCCGCTACATCTCTCCTATCGAGTACACCCGCCCCCCCCCCCCCCCCCACACACACACACACACCCTTCACATACGACTACGGTCACGCATGACATGGCTACCCCCCGCCGCTGCCACCGCTTTTTTCTCTCGGCGCCCCCCCCCAACCTGTTCTTGAGTTGTACGACCCCGCTGCGAACTTGGTTCGGTCGTCGGAATGGATAGTTTGGCTTTTTATCTTGGGGCGTCACTCCGTGGTCTGTCGTGGCGTGGCGTGACACGGTGCTGTATACATTGCAAGCCTGGGGTCGATGCCCTGGAGGTCCACGATGCAGGATTGCAAGCACGTGTTCTGTTTGCGGCATTGTGTTGTTGTTGTTGTTGTTGTTGTTGTTGTTGTTGTTGTTGTTGTTGTTGTTGTTGTTGTTGTTGTTGTTGTTGTTGTTGTTGTTGTTGTTGTTGTTGTTGTTGTTGTTGTTGTTGTTGTTGTTGTTGTTGTTGTGGTTGTTGTGTGTTGTTGTGTGTTGTTGCTGTTGTTGTTGTCGCTGTTGTTGTTGTCGTTTCTCCTACGCACGCTCTATGTGCACTGTGCTGTATCAGATTATTCCTAACATGCCCTGTCCCCCTACGACCATGCATAATAGTGAGTACACCCCCCCCCCCCCCCGCTCCCTTCCGCCTTCTTTTCAAAAGCCACACACGATCCATCTCGCACAGCGCTTTAGAGAGCGGCCCAAGCGGTGGCGGTGGGGCGTCGTCCGCCATCGGAAAGAACGGAGGTACTAGCGGCGTTGGCCTGAACGATAGTACCCCCGCTCGCGAGGGGGGGAGCGCGCCGACGCGGCTGCGGACCTTCGAGGAGAAGATGAATCAGGGGGACAAGAAGTGAGCGTGGGGGTGGGAGTTGAGGTGATGGGTGATGGGGGAGGGGCGTAAGGGGGCCGGGGGGGGGGGGAGGGGGAGTTTTTGCGTGTAGTGGAGGGGGAGGGTGGGGGGGGGGAGTGGGGGGGTACTCATTTGTTGTTCGCCTTTTTAATAGTCATTTGACCATTTTCCACGCATCCCTTTCGAGACGGGGGGGGGGGGGGGGGGGGAAGGGGGGGAGGGTGAGGGAAGGGAGGGGGTACATGGGAGAGGGGGGGGGGGGGGGGGAGGGGTGAGGGAAGGGAGGGGGTACATGGGGAGAGGGGGGGGGGGGGGGGGAGGAGGGAGGAGGGGGTGTATCATCAGTGGGAGGGAGGGGGGGCAGGAGGAGGAGGGGAGGTGAGCGGAGGGGAAGGAATGGTTTTAGATTATCGCATCGCTTACGCTGCCGTCCGGATTGGACAATTCTTCTTCGCGGAGGGGCACTTGAGGTGCGCTGTGCTACATTCGCGTGAGGTTTTCGTCGACGACGTCCATCCCGTCGCACGTCTAACCTTCCTCCCTCTCCTTTTGTCCTGACGTGTTTTTTTTTTTTCCCTTGCGTTGATGCGCTCTGAACCTTTAAGGTGGTGGCCGTGGGCGTACGAGGTCTTGGTGGTGCAGTGGACCGAGGTGCTGGCGATCGCGAGGGGGGGCGTGGAGGAGGCTGGAGCTTCGGGGGGGGGCAGGAGGATGGGAGCGACGTCGGGGTATCCTTTCACGACCGATACTCTACCGCACCACACACCGTAGGTTTTTTTTTGTCTTCCCCCCCCCCCCCCCCCCCCGTATTTTGTAGTCTTGTATTTTTGTTTTTTGTTTTTGGATGGAGTGGGAAGGAAGAGGTGAGCAGCAAACATGCATGCATACGTACGTACGTGTACGTGTACGTGTACGTGTACGTTTTTTTTTTTTTGTAATCAGCGGTGGTGTGGGTGTTGGTGATGTTGTCGTTATCAGTGACGAGGCTGGTGATTCTGTTTTGGTGCCGGCGTTGACGTTGTTGATTTTGTGTCTTAACCCTTTCACTACCGCAGTCCCGTTTTGGGGACAAATTGCTTTAGAATTTTTGAGTGGTTTGTCCCCAACAACGAGACTGGAGTTTGCCCCAAAAGAGTTTGCTGGTGCTGGTGTAGAGCACGCATGTGCTGCTGCTGCTGTTGGCTCTTACGAGTGGTATAGTATTTGATCGAATTGACCCCTTTTTTAGTACAGTTGTCTCGTTTTGGGGGCGAAGTACGTAGCATTTTTGAGTGGGTTGTCCTCGAAAAGGGGACTGCAGTGTTGCCCTGAAAGGGTCTGCACTTTTCGATGCAGGCGTGTTTGGTGTTGCAACCGGGGGGGGGACGTGCTTTATGCTCTGTGTCGGTGTTACACGGTTCGCGTTTTGGACGTCCTCGGCGCGGGTCGGGGCGTTGCCCTCGTACCTCCAGCGTACTGCCGCAAACCCGTCTCCCTTGTGGCAGGCAATAAGTGTGCATTTGGTCTTTGTTGTGCCTGTTCTCCTTTGGTGCATGCCTGTCTGTCTGTCTGTCTGTCTGTCTGTTTGTTTGTTCGTTTGTTTGTTCGTTTGTTTGTTTGTTTTTTCCCGCAATGGTTCCTCAATTGTTTTAGGCGTGAGTGTAAATGGCAACTAAATTTCGCGCCGTTGCCTGTCCTCTCCTTCTCCCGCGCCCCGTGATATCTTGACGGGCCTGCTGGCCGGCCTGCCGGATGGTTGCATGCTTGCATTTTGCATTTCGTGTGTTCGTATGGGTATTTTGTGTCTGCGTGCCTGTATGTGCGCATCTTGTATGTGCATGTATTTATGTGCGTACTTTTTGTGTGTTGCGTGTTTGTTTGTTCGTGATTGTATGCGTACCTGGTACACGTTTTTCAAGAAAAAGTTTTTCATGTGCGTATTATGCGTCTGCGTGCATGCGTCTTGCGTGGGACCCGCCTGTCCGTCGAGCAGTTTTCTGTCTCAGGTGTATGCTCCGGTCCTGCTGGCCATGATCATGAAGAGCATCAGCCTGAGGGTCAGGCACGAGAAGGTACCTGCTGTACACCGGCCTGCTCGAGCTATCGACCATTGTTCCGGCGCACTGTTACGTACAGCTGTCGTGTGCTGTGTGTTTTGTTGTACTGCTGCACCTGGTGGGGTTATTGTTGATGTCGGGTCGCTGGTGTGGCGGTCTTGGGTGTGCGTGTGCGCGTCCGTAATTGCTGCTGTAGAGCTGTTGATCGGATGGCCGAAAGTCACGCGCTACGTATGTATCAGTTGGCTCGTACCTGGTAGGAATTACACACTATCGTTGCAGCGGTGCCAACAATGCGGCCCTTTGGGGTTTCCTTGTTTACGGATTTGCTTATTTGCGACGGGGTGCGTGTGCGCATTTTCCCCGTAAGACCACTCGCTGAGAGAGGGAGAGACACAAAGTTGAGATGTCCCCAGCGCATTCATTGCATGGCGCCATCATCAGTACCGGCGCCGATAGCAGCAGTACCGAAGGCTAAAGGCCGTGGTCGGTCTTTTTTGTTTTCTTCCAATTCAGGTTTCGTGCATTTACAATGAACACACACATAGCGCCAACCGACTAATTAGTCAGCTACTACTGTAAAAGTCAACGCCAGCCAACTGAGAAACTAGCCGCAAAGTCCAGGCAACCAAACCGGCTCACCGCTCACAGTCCTGACGGACGTGAATTTGTGTATAGTGTGAGGCCGTTTTGTTCGGTGCACTGCGAAGTCGTGCAGGGTGTTTCTACGTACTTACATTGGGATAGTGATGCGTTTCCGACAATGGAGGGGAAAAAGGGCGAGGGCAGTTCACGGATCGGGTCAGGAGGTTTTCTAACTCTCGCGGGTCAGGTCGGGTCGGGTCGGGTCGGGTCGGGGTTTGACCCCATCCGTGAACAGCCCTGATGTTACTGGACGCGTTCACAGCACCGTACAGCAAGCGGTATACTGGTACTGCAGTTCTTGAAGGGTAGAAAAACGGACACAAAGCGCTGCGCTCGTCGCCGGCTTCGCGCGTCGCCGCAACTTCAGGAAAAACACGCCCCCGCACGCTCTAGGAATGCCAAACTGCCCCCCCCCCCCCGCCCCCCCTCCCGCTTCCATCTCAACCCCCCCCCCCCCTCCTCCTCCCTCCCCGGCTCCCCCTCCACCCGCCTCGCGCCCCACCTTCCTGCTGCCGCCGCTATCGCCCATGTGACTGATTCGTGTGACGTTTTTGTTTCGTTGTTTTTCCGCACGGGCGCGGTTACTGCCTCGGTGGTCGTACGGACTGCGTGGCTGGACTTACGCTTTGCTGTGTTGGCTTTGTGTTGTCTTGTGTTGTACTGTCTTGTCTTGTCTTGTCTTGTCTTGACTTGTCTTGTCTTGTCTTGTCTTGTCTTGTCTTGTCTTGTCTTGTCTTGTCTTGTCTTGTCTTGTCTGGTCTGGTCTGGTCTGGTCTTGTCTCGTATTGTGTTGCATCGTATTGCGTTGTATTGTCTGGTTTGGTTTGGTCTGGTCTGTTTTTTTTTTTCTGTCTTGGGCAACAGCTTCGCACACCGGTTCTGCTGGACGACGCGTTCTTGGAGGAGTTGGAGACTCTCATCGTACTTCTCGCGCGCCACATCAGCGAGGTAAGTTGATGGTGTTGGTTGTTTTTTGGTACCGTTTGCCGGCGTCGGTGTTGTTGTTGGTGTTGTTCATGCTGGTGCTGCTTGGTCTTGTCGATTTCTGTTGCTGTTTTGGTTGCTATGTTGCTATCGCTATTTTCTGTTGCTAAAATGCGACTGCTGTTTACCATTTTTCGTTTATGGTGCCGTTGTTAACCCTCTTAAAAAACGCACTCCCGTTTTGGGGACAACCCACCCGAATTCTAAGCAGTTTGTTCCCAAAACGGGACTGCAGTCCTTAAAGGGTAGACTGTTCTTTTTGTCTCTTGCGTTTTTTTTTTTTTTTTTTCGTCGGCCTTGTGGCAATAGTGGGTATACATACAACAGTTGTGTATTCCTATTAATAGTGTCAAGCAGCTTCGCACACCGCCGTCGACTACCGCGGATAACCGACTTAACACCGACTTTTGCCAATTTGACGAGGGCAGATGCTTTCTGCGATGGCATGGCGATTTTTTCAACCCACAGTAGTGTATGCTTGGCGCCAAGTTTTACTCTGGTAATCGATGTTTTACCACTATTAATAACAAACATCGGCTTTTTTTTCACAATGAAACATGCACTTCGACGCTTGACACATGGGGGCGGTTGGCGACGACTTTTTGTTCATGGTAAACGTGTGTGGTGTTGGATATCGTATCGAAAGGGACGATGTATCGAGTTTTTGATATATCGTATCGAACTTTCGATATATCGTATCGAACTTCCGATATATCGAACTTCCGATGTATCGAACGTCCGATATATCGCATCGAACTTCCGATGTATCGAACGTCCGATTTATCGTATCGAACTTCCGATATATCGAACTTCCGATGTATCGAACGTCCGATATATCGTATCGAACTTCCGATATATCGAACTTCCATGTATCGAACTTCCGATGTATCGAACTTTCGAAACATCGTACGTATCGGACGTGATTTTTCCCCCCATCCCCCGGCATCCCCTGGTGTTTTTGTTTGCTGGCACTGAACACAAGCTTCGATGTACTATGGATATTGTCGAGCGTCAAAATCCGATCGAGTGTATATATTTTCGTGTATCGGTAAGTATCTATTAATATCGAACTCGATTCTCGTTCGACACCGGAGCACTACGCGAGTCGTTTTGCGACGACAATGTGATGACGTCACCATTTTTTGTTGCAACTTGTCTCGATCGTGTTCCGTCACGACAACTTCCTCCTTCCCGTCTCGCGGGCGCAGGCGAAGAAGTTGCCCCACGCCGAGCTGATCAACGCGTCACTGGCCGTGTTCATCCGAGATCTGTTTGCGGTGATTCACCCCGCGCACGCCGCCAGGCTATGCGGAGCGTACATCCGTGCCCTCAGATCCAAGGAAGACGCCCTCTTCGAGGTGAGACGTGTTGCGCCACGGGTTAGGGGTTGGGGGGGTGGGTACTCATGCCATTATGCATGGCCGTAGTCGTATGACCGTAGACCCTCGCATCCCTGTGTACAAAGCCGGGACGTAGCACGTCGGGTCATCACCGACCGGCCGTGCGACGTTGCTTGCACCAAGTTGCTCATCTTTCTGCTGGCGTTAGTCGCTGATGCTGTGGAGGGCCGTTGTTGTTCGAGTGCTTCAATACATGTCGGTGTTGGTGGATGTGGTGTTGTTGACGTTGTTGATGGTGTTAGCTGGTGATGGTGTTTTTGCTGTCGGTGATGCTGCTGTCGGTTGAGCCCTTCTTAGACCGGTGTGTCTGGATGTCTGGACACTTGCTTCCCGAGAGACTTACACGACCCTCCCTCCCTACTCCCGCTCCTACCCCCCCCCCCCCCCCCCTTCTCCTCTACCCCCCTTGCCGCCTCCTTGACGTCCTTTGCGGAAAACCATCTCTGGTGTTGCTTGCACTCTGTTTTTGCCTTTGTTTTGCCTTTGTTTTGCTTCGCTTTGTTTGCTTTGATTTGCTGTGCTTCTCTCCGCGTTGCTTTGATTTTCTTGGCTCGGCTCGGCCCGGCGTGGCGTGGCGTGGCGTGGCGTGGGGTGGCTTGGCTCGGCTTGGCTTTGCCTGGCGTGGTTTGGCTTTTCTTGGCTTGGCTCGATTGCTGCTTTCGCTTTGGCTTCTCCCTTGATGGCAGACCGAGCTGACGCTGGGCTTCCTCCGGCGGCTAACGATGTACGACCACGTGGTCGCTCTGAACTACCCCCGGCTCATCCCCACGGGGGTTCACCGGAAGACGGAGAGGGACATCGCTGTCTCCACCAACGCCCTCATCAGCGCCAGGAGTTTCACGAGGCCGTACAGCATGCCCAGTGGGGGGTCGGGGATGGGGAGACCCCGGATCGGATCGCTCGAACTTGATGGCGTCGCGACGGCGGGATCGGACAGCCTGGAGCCGCACTGGTTGTTGGAGCTCGCCATTCAGGTGACTCTCACCTGGAAGCGTCAGAGGAGGCGTCTTTCCTTGGCGGGGAATGAGGGGGGTGGGGGAGGGGACGGGGAAGGGAGACGGAGCCGGGGGGGAGAAGGGAAAGGGGGGGGGGGTCACGTTGTTTCTTCTTGTTTTGATTGGCTGTCGCTCTTGTCTTACCTTGTTTCTCGACGGGCTTTTATTACTTTAGGCTGTTTCTTATGCGGTTCGATTTCGAGCTTCAGATTTGTATTTTTCGATCTCAAAAACGAATGACCCTGCTTATGCAGTCGAAATATGCAAAATCTGACCGGAATTTTTTCGATTTGAGAATCCGATGACCCAAGTCGTCGGATTGTGGCCCAAAATCCGACGACCTGGGTCATTAGATTTTCAAATCGAAAAATGGGATGCTCTCTAAATTCAAGATGTTATCCACGACAGCAAACAGCAGCAGAACGATCGATGAGTTGGAAGGTTACACAGCTGTATAGCGGCGTCGCTTCGCGCCCGACGCTCGGGCGGCGGGCGGCGCGACCCTCCGTGGCCAGACGTCAGTCGCCTGGCGCGGGCTCGGGCCTAGAAACCAAGAGAAGCGCACTCGGCACGCACCTCTCCGTGGATACGTACGAGTACTTGTACGTACACTGCTGTACAGCAGCAGCAGCAGCAGTCAGTCAAAACATGGAACCCAAAATACCAAGACAGGTGGCTCTAGCGCACTCGCCACGTCTCTTCGCCGCCAGACCAGAGATGGTCAGCCTTGGCTCGGACGCTTGGGTCCTACGCACAGTGCAGCGCACCCAGCGCGTCTCTTCGCGGCGCCAAACCACAAAAACAGCAGTTGGTCTCGGCGTTTCCTCAAATCTCTACACACACAATAAATCTGATTTTTCCGCATAGGAAGGCTGTTTCGATTTGCCAACTTCACATCTGGAAAGGCGATCGGGCCAAAATCTGAAGCTCAAAAATCAAACCGCATAAGAAACGGCCTTAGGGCGCATTCTTGAGAATTTCGAAGTGTGGTTTTGTTTTTAGGCGGGGAGGAGGGTGTGTGATTACTTCTACTGTTTTTTTTTCTCAACACGACTTTTCAACGCCGTCACGTCTGTGGGGATAATTCGTTCATGGCGCGGGTTTCGAATCCTTTCGCCCTTTCTCACCCTATCCTTTTTCTCTCCCTTTCGCGTGTCATTTGTGGGTGTGGCCGTTTCCGGCACGTTTTCGATTCATGGCGACTCTCCTCGGTAAAGGTTGAATAGGGGCCGGTACCGCTTTTCGGCTCAAACGCCGTTTCTGAAGCGAGGCGGTGATATTTCAAAAACACCCCCCCCCGTGTGCGATAACAAAAGGCAGACAGACTGCTTTCTGGCAGTAATACTTCTCTGTTTGTTGTTGTTGTTGTTGTTGTTGTTGTTGTTGTTGTTGTTCTCGTTTTTGTTCTTGTTCTTTTTGTTCTTGTTCTTGTTCTTGTTGTTTTTGTTCTTGTTCTTGTTCTTGTTCTTGTTTTTGTTTTCGTTCTTGTTCTTGTTCTTGTTCTTGTTGTTTGATCGGCGCGTTCTTCGTCCTTCCCGATCACAGGCGTGCATGTCCGCAACGGAGCACGACAGCCAGGTGGTGCGCATGTCGGGGCTGGCGCTGCTGCGAGATCTCCAGGTGAGTTCCGCGGGCGTTCCGGGGCGCCTTAAAGTGGGGACGGTGCCCCGTCTCGAAAGGGGATGCGTGCTCAAAGGACTACTGTAAGGCAAGCGGTAAAGGGGTCCCCCCCTCCCCCATCGACAAAAAGCCTCTTTTGTCTTTTTTTTTTTCAGTGTAAGGGCGGTCGGCCATTGGACCAAATCGGCAAGTATCTCCTCGTAACATCTTTGCCGTGCCGGTCGCCATCTGCCCCCCCCCGATTTTATGTAGGTTGGGTTGGCGTCGGTTAGCAACGACACTGTAAAACATGCCGCTCACTACGTGAGCTAGACAACCAGGGTACTTTTTTTTTTTTTTTTCTCTTTGGCGGTCGTCCGCAGCTGGTTGTCGAGTTATATCATTTGTGTGAGGTGAAAAACCTTTACTCCGCGCAAGTGGGAATGATCGTATCACGTAGTGTTCAAGGTGAGACACCCAAGAGGCAGTTACATAGTACTCCCATTGCTGTCTCTGGAATTGCCGACACGGGAAATTATATGAACTCACTGAAGCTGCCATCCATATGCAAGTCCGCCTCGCAAGCGGTTCTTAGTAGGATGCAGCTCACTCTTCATGCGACTCGCCGGACACCTCACGGCGCTTCGCGCTTGGTGCAAGCAATGTCTGCCTGGTCCGTGACCACCCGACATGCTCCGTCCCGGCATTTGTAGAGATGCGAGGGTCTATGGTCATACGACTACGGCCATGTATGAGATCGAGTGCATCTCTCCTATCGAGTACCCCCCCCCCCTCCCCCCCCGGTCTATGGTACACGACTACGGACAGGCATGATAATGAGTACACGCCCCCCGACCCCTAAGCAATGTCTGCCAGGTCGGTGAAAACCCGACGTGCTCCGTTCTGGCATCGTAGGGATGCGATGGTCTATGGTCATACAAGAACGGTCGTGGATGGCATAAGTACCCCCTCCCCTCCCCTCCCCTCCCCTCCCTCCACATTTGTGTTTTGTTGAAAAGTTTAGGCGCGTAGCTAATCTGTCCCTTTTTACTCTTGTGACTACTGCATTCACGGTCCCATTCTGATGCCGACGATGAAACGTGCTAGTACCTTCTTCTGCAGATTGACCCCCCCTACTTCTCCACGGCTACGGCCATGCATGAGATCGAGCCCCCCCTCCGGTCCCGCCCCTCCCCACCGCCCTCTACCGTCGACACTTGTGCCTGTCGCTGTTCCGGTGACATGCTGGGCGTGCCGTTTTTTTAGGTGTTCCACACGTACGACTACAGGTATCAGGACGGGTACAGCCGGCAACGGGTGGCGGCGATGTACCTTCCGCTCATTCACCACATGGCTGCCAAGGTGCGCCCCGCTTTTTTTCTGACGGATAGAGGTGCTGTTGTATATAGTATGCATATGCTGTGTGGTGTGTTGACTTGTTATATTCGGGGGGCCATAGTACACAGGACCAAATATTGTTCGTAAAAATAGGTAAATATGTAGGTTTTTGTGTGTACCGTGGGTCCTTATGTACTGTGGTCCCCCGTATTGGCGGCTGGGACCGTTGATAGGCTCACGTTGCCAAACTCCTCTACAGCTCTCGTGTAGTTAGTATCCACGAGCGTGAAAAACGCTTCTCACGTTTTCTACTCGTGCAACTCCTTTTCCCCAGGGACTGCAAAAACCGCGTCTAAATTTCACTACGAACTCCTTTCCCACGGCGGTGAAAAACGCTTCCGAAGTCGTCTAAAACCCCTCCCCACCCTTTTGGCTTCAAAAGCGCTTCTAAAATATCTACAACCCTTTTGTTACCCAAAGGGCCGTGAAATGCCCCAAAACTCCTCTGCAAACCCTTTCGCTCATGGCTGCGAAAACGCCTGCGAACTCCTCTTCGACTGCCTTTTGACCACGACCGCAACAACGCTTTCCATTTTTTCCCACCCCCCCAAAGGTGTCTACATTGGACGCGATGAACCCCAGAGATCCGGAGCGGCGGGAGATGTTGGCGTCGTTGCTTTATGTCTTGCAGGATGCGCCCGAGGCCTTGCTTCGGGAGATGTGGAAAGATGTGAGCCGATGGGGCGAGAGGGGCGGGCGGGCGGGCGGGTGGGCGGGTGGGAGGGAGGGGTGGGTGGGTGTACTCATTGTCATGCATGGCCGTAGTCGAGGGGGGGGGGGTGCTCATTTGATGGTTGTTGCTTGCGTTAGTCATTTGACCATCGGCCACGCACCCCTTTTGAGACGGAGCAAGGCTTTGTTTTTGTTTTCGCCGCTGATGGAGAGGGGAGTTGTTGAGTGCTATTTTGGCGTTTTTTTGTTCAGTCTGTCGCTGTCGACAGAGGGGTGGGATGGGGTGGGATGGGGTGGGTGGGATGGAGACTTTTGATCGTGGTGTGGCGGTGGCGTGGACGGTGGTTGGTGTTGGTGTTGGTGTTGGTGTTGGTGGCGGGGGTGATGCGCTCGCAGGACTACCTTGCTTGTGTTCGGATGCGTGCTGCATGCTTGGTCCCCCCCAGGCGTCCCCAATACTATGTGTACACACGGGTAGCATTCATTACCTCCCTTTGGAATGCGGTAGCCCGTCCGACCCCACCTTGCCACCCTGCTCCCCCGTTGGCTGTCTCGCCCCCGCCTCCACAATGTAAGCCAGTATACAAAAGCGCAGAGTTTGATGTATGCAGGAATGAATATGTGTACATGGTACTTGAACCGGTGGCAGGTGGCAGGTACTTTTTGGCGTAAAAAAATGTCATGATTCTATGCGTACGCGTATATCACGTGTTGTTCGTTGGCAGGGGTATCTTGCTCTCTGGCTGTGTGTCAGAAAAGGCTCTTGCTTACCTGTTGAGTGAGGGAAGCCGTATGAAATAACAGAAAGTGGGGTACGTACGTATCGATTTTTTTTTTTGTCGTGTGCCTTCCTTGTCACCCACATTTTTTCGTTTGTTTCGTTTAACGCGCCTGACGTGCGGAACCGCGTCCGGTTACTTTTTTTTTCTTTCAGCTTTCAAGATTTTGTTTTTTTAAAGGTCTTCTTTTTTGTTCTTGCCCGGACTCCGCTCTTGCCCGGTGACTCACGTACGAGTGGCTGGTACGAGGAACGAACGCGTCTTTTTGCTGTGAACGTCCCATTTTTACCCTTTTTTAAGTGGGAGGAGCCGCACGATCTCCACGATTTAGCAGTACGTACAGGTCGTGCACAACCTCCCCTTCTCGTAACGGCATGGCCACACAACATCCTCCCATATGATCTAGATGATCCACAGCAGCACCAGCAGAACCAGCAGAACCAGCAGCAGCAGCAGCAGCACCAGCAGCACATCGTGGTCCGGCCGAAGCGTGAAAAATTGTTTAGCGTGCATCATGTATACGTACGAGAGTACACACGCAGGGGTGCACAAAAAAAAGAGGGAGAAATCGAAGCCACAGTCGCCATAACGGCGGAATTGAACACAAGCCACGAGTCGCAGCGGGTTGGGATTTTTGTCAACAATTTCATAAAAACCATGTTTTCTTTTTTTTTTCTCGGGTCAGTTTTGTTTCACTTGATTGCAGCACAACCCCCGCTCTCCTTTGTCTGGGACTTGAAAAACAAAAAAAGTGGGGTATGTATCGTTTTTTTTTCGTATGCCTCTGTTCTGCACGCATTTTTTTTTCTTTTTTCCGTCGTGTGACGTGCCTGGCGTACAGAACTACGTAACTGTAAAACTGGTTTGGGCTGGTCGGTGTTACTTTGCCGTTTTTATTTTTTTTTATTTTCAGGTTGCGAAAGTTTCGAAAGCTTCCTCAAAACTGAATCCCTGCAAGTTTTTGGTGTTATTAAAATCATATTACGCTTTTTACCTCGACAGTACTTTTGAAATAAAACGAAGCAAAAAAAAAAAAGCTAAGCTGTGCGATCGAATTTCCCCTCGAAACTAATATTTTCAAGCTTTCTGGTTTGATACATGCTATATATATACATCAATAGGTGGGCATCCGCTTCTTCCGCATGTTCGGACGGATAGCCAACGCCGTCGGCGGCAGCACCGGCAGCGGCTCGGGCAGCACGATCGGCGGCGCAGCCGGCTCGACGGCGGGCGGCGTGAACAACAGCGCAGGAGGACCCGGCGGCGCCATGGGGTCCACGGGCGGCGGTGGCGGCGGCGTCGGCGGCGTCGGCGGCGGCGTGACCGGCTTGGGCACCCCTTCCCCTGGCACCCGCCGAGGCTCCGCCTGCTTCTCGTCGGGGGCGTTCTCGTCCGAGTCGTTCTCGACTACCTCCCCCTACGCCGGAGGCACCCCAGGGAACCGCACGGTGTACTCTCCCTTCAGCAGCCACGTGGGCGGTGCGTCGCGGTTCGGCCCCGGTGGGGGCGGCGGCATAGGGGGCTCGGTCGGGGTGGGGGTGGGCGGTGCCGGGAGCAGCAGCGCGAGGGAGGGGAGCTTGGGGTTGAAGATGGGGAGGGCGGCAGCGGCGGATAGGACGTTGGCCGCGGCGCACGCGCTGGCGCCCCTGCCGCAGGAGGTGCGCGGGGCCGGGGTCGGGTACCTCATCATCGACGAGTACCAGGTGGGCGGGGTGCTCTAATGTGTGTGTGTGGGTGTGTTTTTTTGTTGCTTTACTTTGTGTTTTACTTTTGTGTTTTTTGTGTTTTGGTGTGTTATATTTGGCGTTTTTTGTGTGTGTGTTTTTTTCGTGTTTTTTTTGTGTTGCTTTGTGTTGTTTTGTGTCTCGTGTGTGTGTTTTTTGTGGTTTGTGTTCTGCACCCCCCGTTCCCTGTAGACACAGTTTTTTTTTCTGAGGCGCTTAACATGGTCGATCGGTAGAGCCTTGGCTGTGATGAGGCCGTGCCGTTTCGATGTTGTCGCGTGATACCACACACGCCTCGTCTCTGCGCTGTGCTATGTCGACAGCGGGGAGAGAGTGAGCAAACGCTGAGCGATGCGTCTATGAGAAAGGATGTATCGACGAGGTCTTTCCAAAGCCATTATTTTTTGTTGTTGTGTTGTGGCTGCACCCCTTGTGTTCTTGGAGAAACATCGTCTCGGTGCGGTGCGGTGCGGTGCGGTGCGGTGCGGTGCGGTGCGGTGCGGTGCGGTGCGGTGCGGTGTGGTGCGGTGCGGTGCGGTGCGGTGCGGTGCGGTGCGGTGCGGTGCGGTGCGGTGCGGTGCGAGTGTGAGTGCGAGGGCGAGGGCGAGGGCGAGGGCCAAACGTGCTACCTAGCCATCTGCGTCTTCGCCCGCCACCCGTATATATAATATCTGGTACCTGGTAGGCCGTATCCTTACCCTTCGTGCGCCCTGCCCCGCCAAATTTCACGCCCTTCTTTTGTATTCTGCTGCTACGTGTGATACGTGTCTCTTTCTCGCTTCTCACACCGGACCCTTGTTTTTTCTGTCTCACTCTCTCTTTACCCCCCGATGAGCACACACACCCCCTTCCCTGCTCCGCCTCGAAAGGGATGCGTCCCCCCCTCTTGCTCGTATTTTCGCCGTCTCCCCCCCCCATGGGCTCATCGTGTCTTGCTTCTTTCCGTTCATTATTGGGTAATCTCGTTGTTCGGGTCGGTCGTTCCGCTTTTTGTTGCGATTGTTGGTTGTGGTTTCATGAATTCGTTGCTGAACATGCCACAAAACGACGCCGACGACAACAACAACGGAATCGCTTCAGGTGTTCCGAATACTGGGTCTCCTGGAGTTGTGTATCGATACCTTCGAGTACCCCGGCCCTCCGAGCAAGGAAGGTGCGAACCGCGATTTTGTTACCGCTGATCTTGTATCTTGTTACCTGTGCCGTTACGCTTTTTTTTTACCGCTGCTGTTACCGACATCGCCACCGTCCATGCTTCGGCTACCGTTGCCGTTGCTGTTGCCGTTACAGTTACTGATAATGTTACCGTTGCCGGTGCTGTTGCTGCTTCAGTTACTGGTAATGTTACCGTTGTCGCTTTTGTTACCGTTAGATTTGACGTTGCCGTTGCCGCTACTGTACACCGCTACTGTACACCGATATTGTCACCGGTATTGTCACCGTTACGGCTAATGTTCTCGTTGTAGCTACCGTTGTTGATGTTACCGTTGCTGTACCTGGTATATGTTGCCGATACCGTTGTCGTTGACGTGGTCTTTTTTTTTTCTTTTTTTTTCGCCGTGGTCTCTGTTAACGTTTCGGTTGGTGTTGGTCGTTGCTGTTGCCACTGTATCGTTTTTTTTTTTTTGATACGTTGCCGCTCGTCACGGCTGTTCATCGTGTACCGGCGTCGCTTGCTGTTGTCGCTCATCGCGTACCCGTTACCGATTTCCGTTTCCGATTTCCGGTACCGATTTCCGTTTCCGATGCCTTTTCCGCTCCTGCCGCTGTTACTGTGCGGTGTATAGCCGCGGGGCTGAAGGAACCCGCGGATTCGGTGCTCATGCCCGGACCTGAACTGGCCGACGGTAAATTGGGCGCGGAAGAGCGGGCGAAGGCGAGCAAATGGGTCAGCCACCAGGCGCAGTCCATCGTCAGAAAGGCGACCTTGATCCTCATGGTGAGCGCCGAGCGAACCCTGTCCGATAGTTGCTACCCCCCGCCTCCGCAATGCCCGTTTTCTTATTTCTTCATTTTTTTTCCCTCCTCAAAGCTTTTTGCATGTTCATGTTGTTTCCTTGTTTTCAAAGATTTTTTTCTTTTTTGCTCATTTTTTGCATTTGTTTTTGTTCAACTTACCCGAGGTGCATTCTATATACGAGAGTCCCCGGGACGTTGGTTACTTGCTCAGTTGTCAATGGTCAATGACTTAAGGCGAGCAATACATGAGTACCCCCCCCCCCCCCCCCCCCCCCCTCCCCACCCCCCGCCCCGCCCCCGATTAACAAGTTAACTCATTGAAGCTGTCATCCATATGCAAGTCCCCCTCACAAGCGGTTCTTAGTAGGATGCAGCTCACCCTTCATGCGACTCGCCGTACACCTCACGGCGCTTCGCGCTTGGTGCAAGCAATGTCTGCCTGGTCGGTGAAAACCCGACATGCTCCGTCCCGGCATTGTAGGGACGCGAGGGTCTATGGTCATACGACTACGGCCATGCATGAGATCGATTACGTCTCTCATGAGATCGATTACATCTCTCCTATCGAGCACCCCCCCCCCCCCCCCCCCTCCCCGCACACCGCACACCGCCGCGCCCAGCCTCCGCCAGTAATGAAAAACCGGGCACACAATAAATATTCATCCGCTACCCTATACCTGGTACGCACCGTCCCATGGGTTTCTCGTGGTTTTGTCTGTCTGCGCGCCTTGCGGTGCCGTGCAGGACGAGTGCGCGACAGAGGTGCTGGCGCGAGAGGAGATAAGGCCGGCCCCGAAACAGCTCGTGCGTCGGGTGCTGTCGGCGCTGCTCCACGCCTTGAGCGTGAGGCAGAGCGACGTCTGCCTGGTCCGGCTGTTCGAAGGCGCCATAGACTTTCTCCGGAGATACGGCGCGAGGGTCTTCGTGTCCTCTGTCGGGGATAGGATGCAGGTATGCGTCACGTGTTGGTGTTGTTGGCGGTGGCGGTGGTGGTGGTGGTGGGGGTTGTTGTTTTTGTTGTTGGGTGTTACAACAGCACCAACAATGTTGTTACTGTCAGCAACACCAACAATGTTGTTTCTGTCACCCAACAGTGTTGTTATTGTTAGTGTTGGTGGTGTTAGCGTTACGTTGGTTTCATCACATCTGTTCGCAGTAAGTGGTCACGGGGCAGGCGCTAAAGTTTTTGGGAGTGGAAGGAAAATAACAAATGAAATCAGGAGAACAACAAAAAGAAGAAGTTATGAGCCTCTTGTTCCACGCGCAAAGCACATAACTCTAGTGAACAAGTGGCCACGGGCGCTGTCGGTCGCCAAGCGAAGTAACGGAGCGAGTGAGGCCCAAAAGCTCCCCACAACGACGACAAAACGAGATACGACCCTGGCCGGTTTTCTAAGCACCATTTGAACTCTGATATGAATATCAAACGGACTTTATCTTCTCGGTCAGAGTAGTAAACCTTTCACAAACCAATGCTCCCCCGCCCCCCCGCCCCACTCACCCCCAACTTGCCAACACCTCTCTTTATGTTCGTACGACTACGGCCACGCATGAAATCGAGTACATATCTCCTATCGAGTACCCCCCCCCCCCCCTCTCTCGACTATGGCCATGCATGGCAATGGGCACACCCCTCGCCCCTGCCCCCGATTCCCCTGCACGTCTTGACTCACCCCCCCCCCCCCCCCCCCCCCCCCTGGTCATACGACTACAGCCATGCATGATAATGAGTACACCCCCATCCCCGGACCCGCCGTGCCTCACTATTTTTTTTTTTTTTTTTTTTTTTTTTCCCATCCCATTCATTATCTTCGCACATCTTCTTCTCTCTCTCCTTCCAACTCGTAACTCAGATCCGGGGTCACATAGCAGGCTCTTCTCCCCCCTTCCCGCTACGGTACTATCTGTGAGGCTGGCTTCGTAGCACCCCGATTCGCCCACGCGTTTTGACTCAGCCTCCCCCCCCCCCCCCCCCCCCCCACACACACACACCTCCCTCGGCCCACCGCGTCTCCTGATATTTTAGGACTGGCTCCGGAGCACGTTGATCCACTGCAATGCTCAGAGATACCGTCTCCGTACGGCTGGGCGCAACTTCCTCACGTATCTCCTTCGCTCGGCGTTTCATTACTACGGTTCCATTGGGGTTGTGCGGAAGCCGCTCATGGCGGTATTTCAGGGGATGATCAGGTAGGACCCCCCCCCCCCCCCCCCTCCCCCCCCCTCTCCCGGGGTTGAGTTTTTTCGCCCTCCCCGTGTTCCGTCGCTTCGCTGTCTTGGTTGAGTCCCAGATGGTTGTCCGGTTTGGTTTGGTGTTGTCTGGTGTTGATTTGGATTGGTTTGGGTTGGTGTGGTTTGGTGATGTTTGGTTTGGTTTGGTTTGGGTCGAATTGGGTTTTGGGTTGGTGTGGTTTGGTGATGTTCGGTTTGGTTTGGTTTGGGTCGAATTGGGTTAGATTCCTATGCATTGCTTTGCTTTGCAGTTGGTCTGGTGTTGGTGTTGTTTTTGGTGTTGCTATCGGTTTGGTGATGTTGGAATTGGTTTGGTTTGAGTTGTGTTCTGTTTATTTGCTTTGCGTCGCTTTGCTTTGGAGCTACCAGGGTAGTATTTCTTTTTTTCTTTTTTCTTTTTTTGTTCCCATTCCTCGTGCCATACCTCATACCTCCGCGATGCGTCGGGCCTATCGCAGTCACAGGAGATGAGTTCGTAGGGCCATTTTTTTTTGCGATTGGTCTCGGCCTGAAAATTCGACCTCTGGTCAACGGGGGTATCGTTGATGGGGAAGAGGGCGGTCGGGAGCGGGAGGAGGAGGTGGCGGCTTCAAGGCTTGCGGCTATTTTGTTGTAGCGCTGCTGTGACCGTTGTTGTTGCCGTTGCCCTGGTAGCATTTCCCGTTTTTTTTTCCCGTCTGTTTCGCTCCCGTCTGCATGCCATGCTATTTATAGCAACGTGTGGGCTGTGGACGTTCTTGCTTTCTGAAAACGTTTGCATCGCAGCTGCATGTCTGGGGAGCTGGACAAGGGCGAGAGGCACCGAGGGCCGGCCTCTCCTTCCCTCGGCGGGCGACGAACCCCGATCAGCACGGTGCAAGAGGCGGTGCAGGTGAGCAGGGCGTGTGCGAATACCTGAACACCAAGTTTGGAGAGAAAAAAAAAAGTTCTTCCATCCCAGCGATCATCTGTCCATCGACTCGTCCATCCATGCATGCTCTGTCCGCGTCGTGGGATACTTTCCGGTGATTCGTATTTCATTTCCGCGATCGCCGAAATCATCGTTGATGGTGTTTTCTCGTCTCGTTTTGTCGAGAGGCCAGACGACCTCCGTGTTTTGGTTGGTTGATGCTGTTGTTGATTTTTTTTGTTTTGTTGATGCTGTGGTTGCTGCCGGCCTAGTTTTCGTTTCGCAGCTCGCCTTCCGCAGTGTCCCAGCTTGGCGGGTCTTGTTGGCTTGAACGTCTTGCCTGTCAGCGCCGTTGCGTATCACCTGCTCCTTGCCCACACGTCTCGATCATTTTCAACGGCTCGATTCCCTCACCAACGGTTCGCTCTCGATTCCCTTACCAGCGGTTCGCTCGAACCCCTATCTACCGCTCGCTCGATTCCTATCAACGGCTCTCTCAGTCTCTATCAACGTATCGATTCCTGTCGACGCTTCGGTTCGTACTAACGGGGTCAACCGAACTCCATCAACAACGGCTCGCTCGCTTTCTATAGTCGGCTTAAGTTGTCCCAACGGCTCTCTGCAATCGCCCCCCCCCCCCCCCCCTCCTCGACGGTTTTGATCGGCAGGCGCTGTCTCCGCTGGACACGACGCTGGAGGAGATGAGAAATAGACTGCCCACCAGCGACCCCAGCTTCCGGGACAGAATGAAGACCTTCATGGAGGAGCTTTTGCTGGTGAGACTACTGTATACTTCAAAATATGTAATCGTCTTGCTGTCTGTCGTAGGGAGAGCGGCGAGGAGGAGAAGGGGTGTGTGCGAGTTGTTGTTTTTTTTTTTTTTTTTGCTGACGGTGGTGGTTGGTGATGGTGTTGGCGCTGGCGGGAGAGGTGTGTTGGATTTTTCGCTTTTTGGTGTTGGTGTTGTTGTCGTTGTTGCCCGCTAAGCCTTCAACGTTTGAACCCCCCCCCGCCCCCCCCCCGGTCCCCGGTCCCCGGTCCCCGCTTGTGGCACGCCATTTCGGGTGTCCGTAACAACAGGTGAAGCGCGCCTACCTGATCAAGCTGAGGTACTTGAAGAAGGTGGCGTCTGTAGACGGGGCGACGGGGGTGGGCCTCGACGGTTACGCCACGAAGTACTGGCTAGGGCTAGGCATCACGGACATCGACACCGAGAGCGTCCAGGAGATTTTTATGCAGGCGGCCAGCGTGTTCAACAGGTGATTGCGAGTGCCTGAGGCGGCCTTGCCTCGCTTTTGTCTGTTGCGGTGTGAACTAGATCGGGTGGGCGGGGGGGTTAGGGTTCGTATGAGCTGTGTTGGGTTTGTTCCTTCGTGTTCAAGCTAAAACCGAAGAGGCCCCTATTTAATATTAATAGTAAACACCCTCACAGCAGCACTGTAACAATTTTTTCAAAAATATGACAGTCTTGCAAGAACCTGAGTATATACCACTCTGGGCCGAAAGTTTAAAAACTATTGGGGTAGCAGTAGTATGGATAACCCGAACGGTCCTCACATTCCCGTCCGGAGCCGTATCAACCACTCAGGCGGACGAACTCGCTGCTGACGTATCTCCTTTTTTTTCACAGAGCTTAGGTTTGGATGAACGCCTGCCTCATCGTGGCTTCCGCCACTCGGTCGGTCGAACTCGCGGCCGGCGAAGTTGTGTTCATTTCACGACCCCCTGACCCTCTCCTGGGGTTAAGGGCTTCGTATATAGAATATATTTAATCATGTACACCTCGGTATGCATGCACATGCACGCAATTTTTGTTCTTGTCTTTCTCTCTCTCTTTCTCCTGTTTCTGCAGTACGGAGTTGCCGAAGGAGCGCGCTGATTGGCTCTTCACCCTCGCGGAGTACCACAAGATGCTCAACAACGACGCCGAGCAGGGCCGCTGCCTTGTCGAAATCTACCAAGGTTTCAAGAGGTGGGGAAAGGGATTATCGGGAGGGGGGGGCGCGGGGGGGGGAGGGTGCCGAAATGCGCCATTGTTGGGCGGGCGAGTTGTTGTTTTCGACCGGTGGCGATTTGGCCAGGGCACCCATTAACTGATGGCATATCCCGTATAGAAAAACCCACCATTGATGGCGTTGTTTCGTTTCTGCTGACGGCATTACCTACTGTTGGCGGAAAATGCCAACCATTGACGAGAATGGCCGCTGTTGATGCCACTGTCGAAGAAAAATCTGCGCCAGAGACGATCGGTCCGTGATTGAGCGGATCGACCCGTGATTTAGCGGGTTGGCGAAAAACTGCTGTGACCCGGTGTCTTTCGGCGGGCGTTCGGTGTTTGCTTGTTTTTGCTGCGGTTCGGGCGGCTTGCGACGTTTTCCTGTTGTATACACAAGCGATTCATTCTACATGCGTCTGAGCGATCGGCGGATCGTTGGCCGTCCGAGATGTGCTTCGTCTGTCTGTCTGTCTGTCTGTCAGTCTGTCTGTCTGCCGTATGTATGCGTCTGCGTTTTACCCCCTCTTGTTTTTCGTTGTCCCGTGCTTGCCTGGGGACCTGTTTGTATCGGTGTGCCTGCATGCCTTGACACGCCTTTTCCGCTCCCTTCAGTACAGGGATGCATCTGTTGGTGCCACTTTCTGTACTTCTTGTCTCACGACGTTATGCATTGGACGGCAGCAGCAACAGCGTCGCGAGGCTACATGTAACCCCAGAGCAGTACGAGCACATCTGTATGCACAACCCCGCTTGGGCTCCACAGCTGTCACATTATTTCGTCAGTAGTGGACACGCACATCCTTTCATGAGTTGATACATGAAATCCGGACATACGCAATACGCGCGATCGAGGTATCACGGACAGCTTTGATTAGATGAGTTTCGCCGAAACTCTCGATCTCACAGCTGCTTCCCCCCCCAAAAAAAAATTGTTTTATTTTTCACCCTGGTATATATGAAAACCTCTATTAGTACTTGCCT
>JARUPZ010000007.1:3454139-3629455 GCA_031213475.1 Nereocystis luetkeana
TCTCGCGGGACCGTGAGCCCCCACTAGGTAGCGCAGAACGGCGGGGCTGTGGGCATGTCTGCGTGGAAAACCACATACACCCTTATTACCCTCAGCAGACACAGTCGCCAAAATCATCTACCAGGTACACCATTATCATCATCACCATTAAACAAATAAAAAACAAAATGGCTGGCGGCGGGAGCTGGAAGCCGGCCAGCCAAGCATCGCCTCTCCCGGGAAGGAAAACCCCCTCACAAAACGCCTCCTCCGAGAACCAGAAAAAAAACATCCATCCATCCATCCATCCATCCATCCATCCATGTGCAACGCTGCACGGCCTGACCGCTTGGCACGTGTTCCTCTCCGTTTTAGCTTCAAACCACACCCAGCGACGACTCCAAAGGTGAGACATTCCGCTACAACTCCTTCGCTATCTTGTTGCCGGCAACGGAAAACGCTCGCGCATACACCGCGCACGCTCATACACCGCGCACGCGCATACACCGTGCACGCGCATACACTGCGGGCGTGCATACACACGTGCAGACATACACGCGCGCGCATACACCACGTGCACACAGACGAGTGCATACCCCGTGCACACACGTACACCGCGCATACACACGGGTGTATAGTTGTACTATGTGTCTGCACACACCGCGCATACACATGCGCGTACACCACGCGTACACACGCGCATACACCATGCAAATTCAACGCTTACACACCGTGCATACGTATGCGCATGCATACACATACATGCGTACACACCGCGCATACTCACGCGCATACACCGTGCATACGCATGCTCATACACCGTGCAAACGCATGCTCATACACATACATGCGTGCACACCGCGCATACGCATGCGCATACACATACATGCGTACACACCGCGCATACACACGCCAACACACTACACGCGCACTGCGCATACGTCGCACATACAAGACACCGAAGACCACCAATAATACCACTCAATGTGCCCCCCCCCCCCCGTAACCAGGGGGCATACACCGTGCAAAAAACAAGAAATACCACAATGAATTAATACTTGGTACTACTTATTGTACTCTCGCCCCCCGTCCCCCCCGCCCCCCTCGCCCGCCCAACATATGATCCCACCACCCGGTTTGCTTTGCTTTATGATTTTTAAGATAAGACCAACTGATTCAGATAACAACTGCTGCGGGTGCGACTATTACCAGTTGTCAGAAGCGTAAGCTTTGACTCAAGTTGTCCGAAGTTTGGCTCAAAAGGCGAGGTTGAGCTCGAGGCTCGTACAGATTCCAAGACGGAGCACGCATATATCACTCTACTACCACTGTACCCAATCTCCCGATACCCTCCTCGGACCCCCCTACCGCGATTAACACGCCGCTTTTAATCGAAACCCTTCTGAGAAGAGTAAATAATGTCTCCTTTGGTGGGGAGCACTCGTCGTATGATATGAAAAGTCGTGACTCTGACTTCTGGCTGGCCGCTGGATCGTACGGTAAGGTTTACAAGCCGGCTTAAACTAAAAAAGAACGACACGTATATATACCCACACACAAAAACGGGCTGAATAACATTGGAGAGACGCAAATCGTCCAAAAATATTGCTGGATAGCAAAGATGAAAAAACACCATCAATAGACGACTAAAAAATATTCGCCCTGCCGCCCAGGCACATTCCCATCAAATACTACTGTAGAAATTTCCTGTAATTCGTTTAGACCAAATAGGAAAACTGCGGGCAGGAACCACTTTTTTTCTCTCTATCATAAAATACCTGGTATGGAACCGATAGATAGCTACTCACTTCGCGTAGACGTCTTGAAAAAGCTTCTTCGTCTGTGCACAACACTACTTTAATACTGCTGTAAAGCCGAGATACGGTAAAGGGGGGGGGGGGGGGGGGTGCATAGGTATCATCAGGTTCTTCACATCAGGATTTCCACACACCACAAAAAAACCCGGAACTACGCAAAAAAAATTGAAGGCGCCTTCCCTCCACCTGATGCACAATCTCAATTGCTGTAGGCACCAACAACCGACGGCATGAACCACCGCTCGGCACAACTCACAAAAATACTCGATTCCGCCCCACTCCACGCCGCGCTACGCCTCCCACCGCCGCCGTCCCCCCACCCTTTGGCATACCCGCCTTCCACCTCCCATAACCCCCCCCCCCCCCCTCAATGTCTCCTCTATACACCACCCCAAAGCTGACGCTGACATCAACGCCGACGCCATCACCATCACGGAAACCGTCGCTGACGTGTTACTGACCCCGTCACTGACCCCGTCATCAACACCGTCCCCGACATCGCCCTTGACACGTCAGTGACACCGTCACAAGCATCGGACACGGTCACCGACAACGTCGTTGATGCCGTCACTGAAGCCGGCACTGAAGCCGTCATCCGACACCGATACCGACACCTTCACCGACCCCGTCACCGACCCCGTCCCTGACACCGTCTTTGACAGTCGTCAGTGACGCCGCCACCGGCATCGTCGCTGACAATGTCCCTGTCACTGAGGCCGTCAACACCGTCACTGACAAAAATCAAAACTGGCCCCGTCACAGACCCCGTCACTGACGCCGTCCCTGAAATCGTCACGTTACATCAGAACCCCTGCCGCGCCGTCCACCAAATGTAGCCCGTCACAGACCCCGTCACTGACGCCGTCCCTGACATCGCCACGTGACATCAGCACCCCTGCCGCGCCGTCCACCAAATGTAGGCGCAAGCCACAACAGGATTACACCCCACTCGGCGACGACAAGAGACAATTTTACATTTTACCGCCGTTTCCGATATCGCTTCCTGCCTCTGCCGCGGCAGCACCTGCTCGTCGATTCACGGATGCACTGTCCCCCTTCTCAGCAGCAGCAGCAGCAGCAGCAGCAGCAGCAGCAGCAGCAGGACCGTCACCCTCTCGCTTGTCTCCCTGTTTCCCCTCCTGCTAAGCCGCCACC
This sequence comes from Nereocystis luetkeana, assembly GCA_031213475.1. Lineage (NCBI taxonomy): Eukaryota > Phaeophyceae > Laminariales > Laminariaceae > Nereocystis > Nereocystis luetkeana. The sequence continues at coordinate 3,457,091 of JARUPZ010000007.1, forward strand.
GCCGAGCGCCACCAGAGGCGCCCCCTCAACGCTTGCAGCATCCCCACCTTCTACTTCTCCTCCCCCTCCTCGTGCTCCACGCGCCCCCCGTCCCGACCCCCAATCCCTACCACAGGCGAGTCTCCCTCGCATGCAACTTTTGCACCGTCCGCCTCTCCCCCCCTCTCCTCTTCCTTCTCCTCCTCCTCCGCGCCACCCCCGACGCGCGACACAGACCCCACACCAACACCCCCCTCTCTCACCGGAGGGCACCGCACTCCCCTCCGTCGTCCCCGCCCCCGTCCCTGCCTCCACCCTCGAGACAGCCATCTCTGCCCCGTCTCTCCCCCCAGGAAAAACAACCTCCGAGCGCACTTCGTCCCCCCATCCGGGCCCCCAGCGCCTGCCCCCCCCAGTCTCACCCTCGTCCCCAACCCTGCCCCCGTCTGCCGCCGCCGCTGCTGCCGCCCCCACCGCCGTCGCCGCCGCCGCCGCCGCCGCCGCCGCTCCTGGGCCGGAATTCTCAAGCAGTGGTGCTGCTGCTCGTCCGGATGGAAGAGAGGGTGGCCGGTCTACCCCTCTGTCCCCCGAGGCAGGCGCGGGCGTTGTTGCTCTTCGCGTTGCCTTTTTTCTTGGTCGGAGGTCGGCGAGCACGATCGTCATGTTGTCGCGCGACCCCAGGTCGAGACAGCGCCGAAGCACGGCCCGCGCGAGCGCCTCGATCGGCGTGCTGGTTCCACCGTTAGCGCCAGCAGCGTCAGCGTTGGCAGCGTCAGCGTTAGCAGCGTTAGCGCTAGCAGCGTCAGCGTTGACGCTAGCTTTAGCGGTGGCGTTGCCGTTATCACCGCCACCGCCGTCCTTGTCGCCGTCGCTGTCCCAGCCGCTGTCGAAGCCGATTATTGCCGCCTGAAATTTTGGTTTTCAGGGAGGTTGGGGTAGGGTGGGAGGGGGGGGGGGGGGGGGGGGGGGGGGAGGAGGCGCAAAAGAGGAGGGGGAGGGGCGGGGAGGCACAAAAGAGGAGGGGGAGGGGCGCGGGGGGGGGGGGGGAGGGGACGGGGGGGAGGGGGGTCAGGATGAATAAGTTAGGCAACATAACATCCATTGAATGAAAAAAAAAAACTGTTGTTCCATGCAAAGCACGGAGCAGGACCGCTTGCTGTAAGAGCGAAACATCTGTCGCGGTTCCAGCGGCGGCTGAGTGTCCATTCCAGCATGTACCGTCGACGTTTCTTCTCCGACAGTCACCGAGGAAAGCAAGTCCCACTCGACAAAAGTAAACGCTGATTGCCCGTTTTGGGATAAGGGTAAGCATATTTTTTAAATCAAATATACTGGTGTGGAAAAAAAAAACGTCGTAAAAAGCGCCCAAATGATGGAGGTGACTGATAGGAATATGAACGGAGTTCCGCCTCGAAAGGGATGCGTGGTCAATGGTCAATAGACCAAGGCAAGCAACAAATGGATACACCCCCCCCGCGCGCTCCCCCACCTCCTCCCGCTCCCCCAATCACCTCTCTCTGCAGAAAGCTGACGATCCCCGGGTTGTCCATGACGTCCCACACGCCGTCGCTGGCCAGGACAAGAAATTCGTCTTCCGGAACTCTGCGCCGACAAAACAATAACACGAAAAAAAAGCCTGCCGTCAGCAAAGATGTCGGGTAATGGTTTCTTAAACTTTCTGGCCCGTCAAGGTCTCTTTAGTCATACACCAGTACGCTAGCACTATTGTGGGGAGTCCTTGACAGCTGTCCTTGACGGCTGTCCTTGACGGCTGTCCTCGACCGTTGCCCGTATACCCTCTATTTTACAAGCCTATCAAACCTGATTTTGATTTTGCTTAGTAAATCGATGCCTATCAATAGCATCAATATATATATAAATATGATAGGTTAAGAATTGACTGTAAGGGAATACAACTCTTAAAAAAAATATTAAAAATAAAAAACCGACTATCGTTCTCATCGGAAACGCAATTCTCAACAATCAAACAGGAAAATCGGCTGTTTATTATATAGATAGCACTGGCTCCAATCTGAAAAATGCCACAAGCCCGTCGTGACAAAAAAAGAAAGAAAAAGGAACAACGAAAAAAACTCGCCTCTGCCTCGTGTACAACTCCGGAACCGGGCTGATCATTTGCTCTTCCGGCTGACGAGACGGGTTCGACTTGAAGTCGAAATCACCAAGCGCTCGGCTGGTCGCGATGGACATCTTTTTTGCATATCACGCGACGAGTACATGACGTAGAGCAGCAGGCAGGGGTGGGGGGGTACACGGAGTTCAAGGTTCGGGGCTCAGCTCCAGGGTTTCACGGGTAATCAGGCGCTGGCGCATGTACACGGGGGTAGGGGATGCATGTCGAGAGTGAGGTTTCCTGAATCAACAGCAGGCGTCCATGGGCGCATCATCAAGGGGGGGGGGGGGGGGTACACGGGGTTCAGGGGTCCGGGGTTCAGCTCCGGGGTTTCACGCGAAATCAGGCGAAGGCGTCTATGTACACGGGGGTAGAGAACGCATGTCGAGAGTGAGGTCTCCGGGATGTATGCAGGCATGCACGCAGTCGCGCACGCACAGAGGTCCCCCCCTCAGTCCCAGCCGAGAAGCGCCTACCACGAGCCTCGAAATCAATACTCAAAAGCAAGGGCAGCACAAAAGAAAGAAAATACCAGGTACAAGCTAAATTAGGCACTACAAGCAAAAGCTGCTGTAAAAAACATCCTTACGTACATAAACGAACTACTAACAAGTCCGAAAACAGGTTCGTAGAGGCAAAATTTCGGCTTCTCAATTCGTCGAGAAAAGAGCAGAAGCTGTCACAGAAGGACACGTCGTTTTTTACCATACAGGGGCAGCTCCTAAATAATCGGAGGCTCCTCGCTCGAGGAGCTCTATATTATTAGCAAGTCGATAGTAAGTCACCCAAAAAAACTTTTTTTCCTTCAAAAAAAAGCTAAAAGAGCACAAGATCCGATCAACAAATCCCAAAGCCTACTATTATACGAAGTAGGTATACATCACGAAATACTCCATTTTTTTTCATCAAACAATGGTATTTAGGCGACTGCAGTCCCGTTTTGGGGGGGGGGGGGGGGGGGATTACAACGATATTGACCTTAACCCTGTTCGGACAAGGCGCCAGAAACGTTTTGGCCGAAAAAAAAAGGGCAGCCCGATCGTAGCACGCGTAAGATAAAACCGAGAGGCTTGAGGCAGGGGGGGGGGGGTACTCGATATCATGCATAGCCGTAGTCGCATGATCACAGACCCTCGCATCTCTACATACAATGCCGGGACGGAGCACGTCTGTTTTTTTTCACCGACCAGGCAGACATCGCTCCTTGCACAAAAAGCGCGAAGCGAAGCGTGAGGTGTTGCGAGAGTCGCGGCCCATGTGAAGAGTGAGCTGCATGCACCCTGCTAAGAAGCGCTAGTGAGGCGGGCTTTCTTGCAGAAGGATGACAGCGTTGAGTGAATAGATTTTGTTGTCCGGTGCAGGCCACTTCCAGAGCGGGGGGAGGGGGGGGTAGAGAGGGAAGGGAAGAGCGAGCAGGCCACCGCGCCGACAATCCAGGAAATATCCATCCATTCGTCCACACGCGCGTCCGCCACCGCCCCCGGTGTTTCGTCTCGAAAGGGATGCGTGGTCAACGGTCGAAGTACTGAAGCAAGTAAGAACGAGTACGCCCCCAGATGCACATATGTGTGCCCTTATGGCAAAGCAATTCTAAGTAGAACTCACATAGTCGGGAAGAGGAGGAAATGGATGCACAGATGTGCCCGTGTGGCAAAGCAACAGAGAGTAGAACTCAAAAAATAGGAGAATGTGAAATATACAAGGAGGAACGGGATGTGCTGAGAGGAGATGAGTGAAATAGACGAATGTGACATGGAGAAGGGTTGATACACTACCCTAGATAGCAGCGAGAACACGATCGCAATCCTAGGGGACAAATGGCGGCCGCAGGCGGTGAAGCAGGAAGGGGCAAGAAAAGCAAAATCATTCATGTAATATGCTGAAAAACAGTAAACGAACGAGCGCCCAGATATTGGAGGTGTCTCTAGTAGGAGTGGGTACGGTCCTCCGTCTCGAAACGGATGCGTCGTCACTGGTCAAATGCCTGAGGCAAGCATCGAATGAGTACCCCCCCCCCCCCCCCCGCCCCCCCCCCCCCCCCCCCCCCCCGCCCATCCCTCTGTGTCCACCCCCCCCCCCTCCCGCCTACGCCCCCCCCCCCCCCCCCCCCCCATCCCTCTGTGTCCACCCCCCCCCCCCCCCCCCTCCCGCCCCGCCCCCGCCCCCCCACCTACGCAGTCACAGACGCCTTCATGCGCACACGAGACCCCTTCTCACATTAAGCGTGTCACAGACCACCCGGGGGTTGTGGGGGTCGGAATCGTCGAGGTAGCCGCCGCTCCTCAGAATCCTTCGGCTCTCGGCCTTGCGCCCAGGCTTGTGGTCAACCGACATCGGTAGTTGTCGGCCTCCCCGACTACCCAATGCGGAACGAGAAAAAAAACGGATTAAAAAAAAAAAAAAGAGAGCAGAAGAACACGAATAAAAAAAAAACAAAAACAAAAAGAAACATGAGTGCTAGTTTATTTAAAACGGAGTGTCTTGAAAAAAAGGTGATAGTAAAAAAAAAAAAACGTGCCAAACGAACGGTAGAGAGGGAGAGAGAGAGAGAAAATACGAGAGAGAAAAAAACAGTGTGGTTGAAAACAAGTGTCTTACAAAAAACGTACTTGAAAACATCATGTCAAACGGCTGAGAGAGTAGATAATGGAAAAGGGATGAGCACAGCAGCAAACACCTTAGCTCCCCCTCCAGCCCGATGCCGCCTCGAACGGCACGCGACGCGTTTAACGGCGGCCCGGCACACCCTCTCCCTCCCTCATCCATAGGCAGATTCCCCCCCCGCGCCTCGAAAGCGGTTCTTAGTAGGATTCAGCTCACCCTTCATGCGACGCGCGCAACACCTCGCGGCGCCTCGCACTTGGTGCGGGCATCGTATGCCTGGTAGGTGGAAACTCGACGTCATCCGTCTCGGCATTGTAGGGATGCGAGGGTCCGTGGTCATACGACTTCGGCCCAGCATGACAATGACTACCCGCCCCCCCCCTTCCCCCCCTCCGCGCCCGTCCTCTCTCCTCTCAAAAGCAGCCACTACTGCTTCCATCCTCCGACGGCAAAAACAAAATCATCCCCCCCAGCCATAGTTGATAGAACAGGAGAAAATAACAAAAAGGGCGAGCTGCAATAAGGTGGGATATCGTAGTCGAGAAAGTATGGAAGCATACAGGAGGGAACTAAGAAGAAATGACGTCCGCAGAGAAGTTCGGGAGGTACAAGACAAAAGTAGAAGGAATCGTAGAAAGAAGGGAAAGGTTAGCGCTAAGCAAACAAAGCGGAATCGGGGAAACACCTACGAGATATACGGGGGATTGAGCGAAGGGATAGGAACGACAACGTATTTGCACGGCCCAATGGACTTCGCGAAAGCGTTGAAACTTCGATTTCGTGTAGGGGACCTGGACCTGTCAGAAAGAAGGAAAGAGGTGTACCAGTAGCCGGGAGGAGGGGGAAGTAGATGCACAGATATGTCCGTGTGGCAAAGCAATAGAGAGTAGAGTGGGAGAATGTGAAATGCACAAGGAGGAACAGGATGTATTAGAAGAGGAGATGAAGGAAAAATAGACGAATGTGACATGGAGGAGTTTGATACACTAAATAGCAGCCACAAAACGATCGCTATCCTAGGAGATAGACGGTAGCCACAGGCGGTGGAAGAGGAAGGGGATAAAATTAGCAAAACGTTTCATGTAGTATACGGAAACAACGTAATTAGCGCCCAATTGTTGGAGATGCCTCTATTAGGAGTAGGAACGGTGCTCCGTCTCGAAAGGGATGCGTGGTCAATGATCAAACGACTAAGGCAAGCGACAAATGAGTACGCCCCCCCCCCACCCGCCCTCCCATCTATCCTCTAAAAGCCCCCCACTTTTCCCTTTCTCCGCAGGCAGCAACCTCTTCCCCCCCTCACCTCCCACCCACCCCCCCTCCTACACGCAGCACAAACCGCCCCTCCCTCTAAAAAAATGCCTCCCCCCCCTCTCTTTCAAACAACACCTCCCTTTTGCCCTCTCAAAACAACGCCTTCCTTCTCTCCTCTCACATACACGTCTCCCTCCCCCTCCCTCTCGGACAACGCCTCTTCTTCCCCCCCTCGAATAACCCCCCCCCCCCCCCCCCCGACCTCCAAACAACGCCTCCCTTTCTCTCGCCTGAGCACGCTTCTGCCGCCCCCACGGATAGCGACGACAATCTCCCCCCCCCCCCCTTATCTCTCACACAAAGGCTTCCCTTCCCTTCTCACCCGAGCACGTCTGCTGCTTCAGCCTTTATTGACGAAGATGGACAAAGAAAAAGTAGTACCCCCTATCCCCCACCCCCCCCCTCCCCCCCCCCACTCCCCCCTCTGACACAAACGCCTCCCCCCGGCCTATCACCTGAGCACGCTTCTGCTGTCCCCGCAGTTAGCAACGACGATCTCGCCGGGGCTGAGGAGGGCCAGCACCGCCGTGGTGCCGCTGTTTACACCGTGCTCGCGCATCGCCAAGTCCGCCTCCATGAAGCCGTTGATGCAGCCCCCGCCCACATCGCCTCTTCGCCACTCGTCCGTACCCTTAAAGCGAAAGGAAAGAAAAAAAAAAACACGGAATCGGAATCGAAATCGACCGACATTGGAAACGAACTCGGAATCGAAATCGGAAACGAAATCGGAAACGAAATCGGAAACGAAATCGGAAACGGAGTCAACGGAATCGGAATCGAAGCTCGAGATCGAAGTCGGAAACGGAAGTGGAAACGAAACCGGAAGCGAAATCGGGAACGACATTGGAAACGGAACCTCGCCCGAGCGGTTTCTATGATTCTCCGAGCACCAATCCGCTGGAGGATTAAAAAAAAAAAAAAAAATCCGATTGAATATCCAGGGGAATATCTACTATTAATACCAGGAAATCTCAAGTATATGGTAATGGTTTCCACGGAGACGTTCATGCAGCCCCCCGCTCTCATCGCCTCTTTCGCCACTCGTCCTTACCCCAAAACAAAAATCCCCCAAAAAAACAGGAAGACCAACCGACCAGTCAGACCGACCGAACAATTAAATCGGAAACGGACACTCATCGGAGAGCACGTTATACCTGATATAATTCGCTACCAGGTACTAAGTTATGGCCTCAATGCAGTCGTTGATGCACCCCCCCACCCACATCGACTCTTCGCTACTCGTGTGTGGCTTGAAATAAATACCTCCCTCCCCCTCCACAGACCATACCGACCAACCGACCGACAGACGAAATCGGAAGCGAAATCGGAAGCGAAATCGGATACCTGGTACAAAATTGGAAAAAAATGGAAACTGATGAAAATAGGAAAACTCGCAATCGAAGCCGGAAGACGATTCGAAAATGAAAATCGGAAATAGCTTGACAACAAAATCGGAATTGGACTCGGAAACGAAATCGGAAACACAGGTGCGCTGGGGAGGATATTCTAATGACTTATGCTGTGAATTTGTGGCAGATGATAAGTTCCATACGGCAATGGTCTCCATGGACCCGTTGATGCAGCCACCCCTCACGTCGCACCTTCACCGCTCGCCCGTATACAGCCTAAAAAAACGGGCAGACCGACAGTAATACGGACTGATAGGTAAGCCTTGCAGGCAATACCTTATGCTATTACGGGGGACCATAGTAAATACCCTGGTAGGACCAAATATTGGTGTAAAAATAGGGAAACATAAAAGTTTTTTTTTGCACCGTGGGTGCTATCTACTACGGTGCCCGTAAATACGGCAGTGACGTGTCGCAAATCGCCTACAAGGGTTACCTGGATGTGTCCCAAGAGTTTCTCCTGAGCGAAGTGAGCCGCGCCAGAGCCGCTGTGTCCGTCGAACACGCCGAGCGCAAGCGTGTCCTGCAAAAAACAAGTAGACGGAACATTACGAGACGAACAACGAACAACAGTGCAACAAAGCGACAAATAAAAACAACAACGCTCAACACTCACAACAGCACAATACAACGGCGATATCGTAAACACCACCAACCACAACAAAAGCAACAACATCGCCAATGCCACCACCACCACCACCAACACCAACACCAACACCAACAAAGGCAACAGCCGAACGTAAGGGAGATGAGAGCAAACAAACGAAATACAAAAAAAGAGAGACGGAGACCGCTGCACATGTTGACGTTGTTCGGACACGGCCGAAGCAGCAAAAGGCAGACGGTGCAGGCTGAATACGAAATACGCACAGCGCACGGCAGAGGGATAACCAATCGGTGTGCCCACGAAATAAGCCGGGGCGTTGAAACAACAACACAACAACAGAAGTATCCGTTGGTCCCGAGTTCAGAACCAGCGTCTAGTTACTCAGAAATATTTATTCCAAACGACGAAACCCAAAAACACAAAGTATACTGTTGATATAATCATAATACCAGTAATATCACGGGGACCATAGTTAATAGGACCTATGGTATACATAAAAAAACTATATATTTCACCATTTTTACTAACAATATTTGGTCCTACTAACTATGCCCTACCGTAATAGAAGCAACACGTTTTTTTGTTCGGCCATTTCTCATTCATCTCTTCGAAGCATTTGAGCACCTCTTCCTATGTATGTACGCCAAACTTTGAAGAAGAACAAAAAAAGAGAACCTCGACTTCTTAATTCAACATTTCTTCATAGAAGGCCGGAAGTACACTATTGCGGGGGACCATAATAAATAGGACCTACGGTATACTCAAAAAGCTATATTACTTACCTATTTTTACTATTAATAACAATATTTGGTTCTCTGTACTATGGTCCCCCGTAATACTACAAGACAGCATTACCAGGTACCTGGCAAAATTGCTTCGACAACACGGGTGACTAAAACCGAATAAAAACGAAATTGCGAAAAACACAAACCATGGTAGCAAGCGAAACGGGGGTCACATCTCTCCAGCAGGAGGGAATATATACTATTGGTAATAGAGTCGTACTCAGAACCGAATACGGCAGACAAACATACAGTAGGATATGTGGATTTTGGGGTTCATCGTGGCTTTTCACTACTAATAACTTTTTAGTTACTGTAGCTGCTATATATAGCGCCTTGTAATATCAATAGTGCGAGCGCGCGGTCGTCCGAGCATGGGCATGCTGCCTGTGCCCGGCTCGTAAAAGTCCCGTAGAAACTGGTACCACTATGACCATGAAATGTAGGGCACATTTCGACACTTCTGATACCATCTAAACGTTCCAATTTTTTACGATCAAACTGACTGATGCTCAGTACGACTTCGGACACCAAAAACTCAAGACACGACGCACAAGATTACCATCCACAGATCCTAACTCGCCGCTATTATACGATGTGCAGGATCTGGATCTGGATCTGAATCTGGATCGTACAAGATCCAACGCAGGAAACATGTTCCCAGATCCTAATCTGCCGTTATGATACGACGTGCAGGATCTGGATCCGGATCGTACAAGATCTAACGCAGGAAAACACGTTCCCAGATCCTAACCCGCCGTTATGATACGACGCGCAGGATCTGGCTCCGGGTCGCACAAGATCCAACGCCAGGAAATTATGTTCCCAGATCTTAACCCGCCGTTACGATACGATATGCAGGATCTGGATCTGGATCGTACAATATCCAACGCAGGAAATCTATTATAGAAAAAGCAGGTTGTATATATATACCAGGGTATAATATGTATACATACATACATATAAAAGGGTTAAAAGACAAAAAGTATTTTCCGACGTTGGGGGGGACGGAAAATAAGAAGAGAACAAAAAAAGGCCTCACCGGCGGAGCCGTCAAAAGTCGCCTATTACGGGGGACCATAGTTAATAGGACCAAATATTGTTAGTAAAAATAGCGAAATATATAGGTTTTTGTATGGGCCGTAGGTTCTATTTAATATGGTCCCCCGTAATAGCGTCGGCGAGAAGCAGAGCGGCCCCCTTCACCCCGTCCCCGGGCCCCGGGTGTTCAATCTGGGCGTTCACGAAAACCTTCCCTCCCGCCCGGCAACAACACGAGCTGCAGATCAAACTTATCAGGAATCTATCCGTCCATCTTCCCTAACAACATCTACACACCATGGGAGGGGGGAGTCGATCACCCGTCTCTCCAGGTGTCGAAAAGCTTCGTTCGTACCTGGTATGCCCGAGCAAACCACGCGGTGGGTTTTCGGCCGATGCGGCAATAACAGTCGTCACGGTTGCATCGCCACATTCTCTCCCCTCTCGAGAGCCGCAAGCACTGCTGTTACGGTGGACCACGGTAATCAGGACCCATCACACACACAAAAAACCATATACTCCGGTATTTTTACCGAGCATATTTGGTTCTGATTACTGCTATACCAGGTACCTGGTAGTAAACAGGACCAAATATTGTTAGTAAAAATAGCGAAATATGTAGGTTTCTGGGTGTACCGTAGGTCTTACCGGTATTTAATATGGTCCCCCGTAATAGTAATCAGAACCAAATGTGCTGCGTAAACATAGGTGAGACATGTTTTTTTCGGGGTACATCGTGGGTTCTGATTCTTATTGCACAAGACCCCCCCCCGAAATTGCGGTTCGATTCTTTTGTTAGGACTGCAGCCTCATCATGGGGACAAAATACTTGGAATTATAATCAGATTTAAGTACGTGTGCACTACCGTACTAAGTGGATCATGAACCTCGTGACTACGTACATACAGTAATGGGGTCGATTGCGTGACTTCGAGTCCCGCCGAAGGACTTTGTCTCACGCAAAACAGTGTTATAAATAACAGATACGGTAGCGCTCACTAACAGCAGCGTCGTGTGTACGCACGATTCGGCGCGAGTCGACGAGGGGGGACAATGCTCGACTCTTATCTCGCGATAGACATGAAGGCAGGAGTGGGGGGGGTACACTAGAACGAAGTAAAAAAAACTCGCTATGTGACCCCGGGTCAGACTTATTAATATTACGGGGGGTCATAGTTAACAGGACCAAATATTGTTGGTAAAAATGGTTAAATATATAGGTTTTTATGTATACCACAGGTCCTGTTAACTATGGCCCCCCGTACTAGCAAAAGGGACGAAGCTGAAGAAAGTAGGGCCAAGACAATAATAAGACGGGATGGAAAACAAAAATAGAGCAATACGTAGCACAAACAAAACAGGAGTGCACGTGCAAAAAACAGAAACCCGACATCGCACTACGAAATACCAGGTATATATTTACCCATTCTCGGGACCCAGTCCGGGGTGATATACTAAAACCAAGTAAAAAATAACTCGCTTTTCGTAATTTCGTCCAGAAATCTCACCCGCAATGATTTGGTTTGTTTTTTTTCTTCTTCTTTTTTGGCATTTTTCTACCTTTTGTCAGGAATATGGTGTCGTTTTGGTCTTTCTTGTCGTGCATCCCTGAAAACACATGGGTTGATGCTTTATGGAAGGTGTCCGTGCACAGCGGGTGGCATGTTTCACCCACGAGTAGGAGCTTAAAAATCAAAGAAGCACGACGTTAAACATGACGTCACCCGCCGACAACGTAACGCCAACCATGGTATCATATGAGTCCTCGTAGAACTAGAAGCATTTTTTTTTTGTTAAAGCCACTCCTCGCCAACATTATTCATTCATCCCTTTAGGACTGCAGTCCCGTTCTGGGGACAAACCAGGCAAATCGTAAGTTGTTTGCCCCCAAAACGGGACTGCGGCACTAAATGGGTCAAGTGGTAGGCTGTCCACCAGGACAACCAATGTACCGGAAACAGCGAAGCAAGTAGGTACACCACAGCAGCAGCAGTAGTTTTTTTTTTCTTCTTTTGGTCGTAAAGCTCACCCGCGAAAGCGCCAAGAGATTTAGCTCTCTGCCCGAGAGGAGTTTTTTTTTCTCGTGTTTATTTGGCGCGGAGACGCGGTCCGGTGGACCCGTAGGTTTTCAACAACAACAAAAAATTACTTTACCGCTCACTGGTCGGCCCTGAGCCCTTCGACCAATTTTACGGTAGAAAGAACGGTTAAATGCGAAGAACACACGCACACGGCGTGCGTAGCTGGGCGACGATACTATTACGGGGGACCATAGTAAATAGGACCAAATGTTGATATTAATAATAGTAGAAATAGGAAAATACATAGGTTCAAGTGTTCACCGTAGGTCCTATTTGTTATGGTCCCCCGTAATACATACGTACCTGGTACAATATATTGCTAGTGCCGGTGACACGTCGGCATGCCGCATTTTGCGTACGTCTGGTTATTCTTCTTACCTGATGCGAACGATACGAGGTGCATACGAGCCGGTTCCAGCGAAAGGCGAAACATTTTGGTTTCGAAACTTCGCGCCATGGTTGTCAAGAGTTGGGGAAACAATTTTTGGCATGGTTGTTCTTCATGGCAACGTGAAAAAAACTGAGGACTGATCTTTATTTGAAAAAAAAAAAATGTTTTGAAAACGCAGTTTTGAATATTCAAGTGTCTTTTATCGGGTAAATTCAACCTTGGCTGATACACGAACAACACAGAAAATAAAAAAATACCGAGTCCTCACATTTTTTCAAGATTGCCATGAAGAACAACCAGGTCAAAATTTGTTTCCCAACTCAAAACCATGGAGCAAAAGCAATTTCCCGGAAGGGTAAACAATTATCTTGGAAGTTCCAAATTTACTCAATACCTGGTACATGTTTCTAGTACTTCGGCAGGCGTTTCTTATAACAGGCCCTCGTGCCATGGACGTCTTCTTCTTTTTGATGCGATCATGTCACCACCTTCGGTGTCGAATGACTCGAAGTATTGACCGTTGTATGGCGTAAAATACAAAACAAACCGCATACACGTACTCAGGCCAGCACAAACCCCTACGAACAACGCCTCCCCAAGCAATGTGAACACTTCCCACACCTCAACTGCGGCTCGCACGCCTGAAACAGGCTTCACCAAAGCCCCCCTCGTTGATGCCGTCACGTGGACATGCTTGTCGATATACAGAACCGGCTGATTCAGCGTATTCGTTGTTTCAAGGCCCGAAGGTTGAATGCATAATATTTTATCAACCCTCTTAGCACCGCAGTCCCGTTTTGGGGACGAAACACTCGGAATTAGACTGGCTTGTCCCCAAAACGGGACTGCAGTCCTAATAGGGTTGAGTCAAGCGTACAGAAATAAATAAATAAATACCAGTTTTTTTTTTGCCCAACCAACCGAATTCACCTGTGGATGACCACGGAATTTACCGACGTAATACGTAGGGGTTTTTATCCTGGTATTACGGGGGACCATAGTTAATAGGACCAAATATTGTTACTAAAAATGGTTAAATATATAGATTTTTATACATACCATAAGTCCTATTAACTATGGTCCCCCGTAATAGACCGCAAGGAGGACGGAAAGAGGTGCTTACTCTCGACTACCTCTTACATGATGCTGCATAGTTGCGCTTGTAGAGCAGAGGCACACCAGCAGACGGGCACGACACTTGCCCGCCACCGATTGATAGGCCTAGACTACTGCTGTAGGTCTACTCTTCTTGTGCTTTCTGTGTCCTCCTCATTGACGCGGACACGTGGACATGTCTGTTGCGGATTGATTCGGCGCATTCATTGTTTGCAAGGCCCGAAGGGTTGGGCGTTATGTTGGTTGCTGGCACCCGAAGGTTGAACTCCACGTTGGTTGCTACTGTAGCACAAACCAGATCATGTACGTACAAAAAACGAAAAATAAACAAGAAAACAAAAACTTCAGCCTTCGTATAAATAGTAGGGGGCGCGTGCTATGTGCAGGCGCATCCTGCAAAAATATTTGTGCAGGCGCCGAACGCCTCGAGAACCGATCCACTACAAACCCATTTTCAAATACGAAACACCGGCCTCAAAACAGCAGTTCACAACAATTCACAGCAGCAGTAGACCAGCACCAGGTCTCGACGTAAGGCACAGGGCACGCGCAGTGACTGCGATGACCTCTCTGTTCGATATAGTAGGGAACTCTTCCGCAGGCGACGATGCGGAAGACGCGGGTAGCGCAGGTAGTGACGGAGGAGGTATGATCGAAGTGGACGCTACCAGCGAGGACGGTGCGTTTTCCTTTTTCTGCGCGAGAGCTGCAGGAGCTGCAGGCGATGACGACGACGGCGCGGCGTCGACTCCTGCGAGGGCGAGTGGCCCGACGTGTGACGGGGGCGTACCGGTAATCGAAGTGGATGACACCAGCGAGGAGGGTGCCTTTTCGTTTTTTTGCGCAAGAGCAGACCCTGCGTCGCCGACTCGGAGAGCGCGTGGCATCGGTGTCGACAGCAGTGCAGCGACTGCAGGCAGCGGCGCTACAGACGGCGGCGATGCGCCGGCGACTCCGAGGAGTGACGGTGACCCGGCGCAGAACGTGGATGCCGAGAGCGACACAAATACGGTGAGTTGGTCGGAGTTTGTTTTGTGACGCGAACAGTGTTGTTGGTACAGAGTACCGGACACCTAATAAGAAACAGAAACTATGGTCCAGGCTGGATTTCTTATTTGAGAGAGGGTGCTTTCTAGACTAATTTCAAGATAACGCCTCATGAATTTAATATTTTCCTTTAAATATCAGCCTGGCTTTCGTATTAGCCTGTTTCTTATTAGCTGTCCTGTACTGACTGTATAATACTTGCACACCTCGGACAGATCATGATCTACTACTGCTGTGGATAATCTGATAATGATCTACTGGTACTGCTGTAGATGATCTAGATAATCTACTATTAATAACATAATATAATGATCTAGATCACCCATTAGTACAACTAGTAGTTCCATACCTGCGGTTGCGAGAGGTTGTGCAGGATCTGCATGCTGTAGTACAGATCCAACCCAGACCTCTGGGAGATCATGCAGATTATACCGCTCCGATCGGGCAACGTGAGCTAGATGGCATAAGATCGGAAATGCATCTGGCTTGAAAAATCTAGACCATCCAACGGGAGTCGATGATCTGCCGCGAGCTGTGTAAAACTGTTCTTCGTATGATACGATATTGACAGCAGTGCCCTTGTGTACGGGTACTACAGTAGCTGTAATAGTGAGACACAATGTAAGCCGTAGGCCATAGGTCCACGTTGTACCACGTTGTACCTGGTAGGTTGTAGGCCGATGTTGCAGGTTGTTGGTGTTGTTGTTGGTGTTGTATGTCGCAAACGGGCGCGCCACCCTGGGGCATTTCGGCCGCGGATTTCGCCGTGGGTAGGGGGGAAGGGTGCAGACAAGGGGAAACCGGCCGTCTCGCGCCGCGCCGGCCCGCGCTCGTCGTGGTGCGGGGGGGCAAGGTCAGGGGGCCGGATGCGGCGAGATCACGCATTACTTGGAAATAGAGGGGCGGGCTGCGGTGGTGGCACAAGCAGGGAGCAGCACTCATACGAAGTATTGTATACTCTTGCTGTAACCGCGCGCAGAAAAGCACGCTGATCCTGGTGACATACGTAGTAAATACGGGCTTTTGCTGAACAGCAGCAGTTCCCCCCTCCCCCAGCCTAACAAATTGCACAGCAGCAGTATTGCAGCAGCATACTGTATCATAGTAGCAGCAGCATGGGTACAGAGAAACACCGTTGTTTTCGACCGTGTACGATATACAACACAAAAAGTAGTACATTCCCAGCAGGTGCAATTGTGTTGTCCTCCTTTTCTACGGCCCTTCTCCGCCAACACGATTGTCTGTTGAATATGGTACATATGATGGATAGTATGATACGTATACTTAACGGTGAAAATGTCCAAGGTAGCCAACGGTAAACCAGCTTCATCCTCTGTTTCAGCAGTACTCGTAGTGGTGGTGGATAACACGCACCTGCCAACGTTGACACCATTCATAACGCTGTATAATCACCGCTCTTTGCGTTCGGCGTCCGCAGTTCTCGTACTCCGCGGAAGCGTTGCGTGTTGCGCTGAACAACATTCGTATGGAGCATTCGTATGGAGGGAACAAACTTGGAGGACCTGGAATCGGTGGTGAAGCAGACTTGCGCGAAACATGGTGTGAAGCTTGCACGTGAGTCTTCAAGAAGGGAGAAAGGAAGTGGAAGCCGCCTTGTCATGGTCGCATGGAAATGCGTGCATGGCATGCGGAACCGGCAGACCGACCTGCAGGCCGAACGCAGGAGGAGTGCCCCTGGTGAGTCTTCGATGAGGAATGAGTAGAAGGACTGGATAGAAGGGTAGGATATGAACCTGCGGTTTCTAATAAAGATACAGTAGAATATGCTGTCGCTAGAAACTTGCTCAGCAGGATCTTTATTAACTGTCGTCAACGTGTTTGCGTTGCTACGTATTTTGTGTTGGTACTGCTGTCTACACTTATCGGCTTCCAGCTTCTAGCATGCTAGCCCCGACCGGGGCCGTGCTGTTTTGACCTCTTTTTTTTATGTCCAGGGTCCATAGACTGTTTTCTTGTATCATACCAGTACCAGGTTCTTCGTACGGATACCGTTCGTACTCGAAGGGAGACAAAAGGGCTCCTTCATATTTGGCGCGGTGCTAATCACAAACTCGCTTTTGCTCGTAGTATAATAGTGGCAGTCGTGTTTGCCCTAGGCAGTCGTGTTTGCCCTAGGCACTCGTGTTTACCGTAGGGAGCATCATGGGCATGGCGTCTAACAGCGGTGAATAATCTATCGGCTTACATGCCCTGCCTTGCGTCTGCACCAGGTTGTCACAGGGTGCCACGGCAAGCCTCGAGCCAGAGGACTGGCTGCGGCTTTAAGGTAGGGTGCAGCTTCGTATGTACAGTAGTACGTTCATATTGTACACGTGTCTCGTTCTTAGCTGAAGACCGGGATACTTTCAATTGTTGCTTGGTAGTCTACGAATGTACCTGGTGCTGCTAAACACAAACCCGGTTTATCGCGTTGGAACTCAATCAGTTGTGCTTGCACACGCTGATGAATCATGCGAGAACTACATTTTGCTCGTCACCTTGGTTGCATGAGGGTTACGTTGGATTGATGCAGGCGCATTAATTGCCGGCGAAACGATGATGACGCGGCATTCTATATATTATTAGTAGACACCATTAAATCAATATGGCCACCGATTTCCCCTGCAGATAACCGGACGATGGCCTCTTAAATGCCTGGTGAACAAGCACCCCCGACTGACGACGATGGTGCTGGAGCACGGGCATGAGGTAGACAAAGCGGCGATGGACGTTCAGGACCAGATGAGGGCGCCTCTGTCATCGCCAATGAAGGCTGAGGCGGCGAAACTCACAGGCAGGTGGCGTGTAGAGAGTTTTGTCAAGCTGTAGCAAAGCTTACGATAGTGGCTTGGCATTTGGCTTTTCTTTGCCCTTGCCGACGCTGTTAGGGCTCGTCCCAACGGAGCATTTTGAGGCTAAAAATCAAAGCTATGTAGAAACAAAAAGCTAAACACAAAAAAAAGCGACGATGAGATATGAAGATGCACTCGTTCTGGTTCGCCAAATTAAAAAAAATGAGGGCCCAAGAGACCGGCGGATTTTATTGTAGCTTCTCCATTAAATTAATAATTTTGGAATTAAAATTTTATCTAGAAAGCAAAAGCTAAAACGAACTACTCAGTCACAGGTTATACATGTTGAGGTACTCAGTCAGTGACTGTGTAGCTCAACAGGTATAACCTCGTAACAAACAGCGAGGAGCGAGGCCGTAGCGACACCCACAGCTACGAACGCCCCGTAGACTAGACTAGACAGCCAGAAGACAGAGAGCAGACAATACACAAGTAACATACCCCTGGTGCCGTCATTGCTGTTCTGAATAAAATCGTATGTTCTAGCAAGTGATGCTGCTGTTTGAACAGCACCCGTACTTTATCGAGCGCAGATCTCGCGCTTCAGGATGCCGGCGCCCTTGCAGCAGCAAATAGTAATATATCGTGGACTAGCCGTGTGGGCACACTCCCCTATTTTTTTCAGGGCTGTGCGCCGCCTCTACCGCAGCTGGATTGTGAATCCGTGCTGGTGCTCCACCACGACCGTCGTCTCTATTGCGTTTTTTATTTTAGCTTTTGTTTTTCACGCGTGTCCTGCGTTTGTACTCCATTCTCTTGTGTCCCAAAACGAGCAAATTTCGTTTGTCTCTTCAGCTTTTGTTTTTAGCTTTCGTTTTTCTTCGTTTGGATGGGCCCTTAGTTTCATGGTGCGGCTGACGCCGGTAGACTAGAAAGAGCTACGTATTTTCTCGTAGATATCATTCATGTTGTGAGGCTCTATATCCCGTCAGCTAACGAGTAGAAATCACGAGTTATTCGACAATTCCCTGCCATTGGTCAACTACTGATGTTTCGGGGTGTGTCATTGGTCCGAAAACACACACACTTTCACAGAAACACGCATGTTTGCACCCCTCTCCCGTTTGGCCCCCTGATTCCATGCTACCTGGCACCGTGATCCCACGCCGACGAAATCGAGCGTCTGCGACAGCGAATCGAGCGTCGGCCACTAGCAGCAAACTACCAAATCTGTCGAATAAGTGGTAAGCAACCATCGGCTTAACACCACCATTCTCGTATTGCACCCCTCTTGCAGATGCGGGACTTGCACCAGCCGTCCAGGCCAAGGTGTTGGAAGCCTTGCACGATCGTAGAGTCAACACTAAGGCAGTCCAGAACGCTGCATCCCAGCGTAGTGGCGGGGAAAACCTGTATGATGCACAGGAGCGTAGTGGCGAGACCATTAATTCTACCCTGGTGCGAATGAAGGAGCACGGGCCTACGGTACAAGACCGTCGCAAGTTGTACGTAGATCTCCTGAAGAAAAGCACAGCAATCGTGGCGAAGGGGGTAGACACTGTGGACCCTGAAACACTGCGTCACATGTTCGCGACATTTGAGGCCCAAGTAGAGCAGGCAGCAAGGATCGGGTCGGGGACGGGAGTTGTCGTGGGCAACCCGGACACTGTACGTTTGCCCGCGGGGAAGAGACTTGGCAGCAAAAGGCATAAGTCGAGCGTGGAGGCGCGGTATTCAGCTGCCGGGACCAGGAAGGCCAGTCAATCGTACAACTAGTAGTCTCCTACCCCCCCTGCTAGTATTACTGTAGTACTACGGTTTTTGTTGCGGCCGGCGAGATCCTTCGGTATCAGTACTCCATTTTATTTATTTGTGTGGCCGGAGACCCGTTGTACTCTGTCCCACCTTACTACTAAGGGCACGACTAGGGATGCGACGACCTCTCATGCTGGCGAGTACATGATCATGAGTGCATTCCTACGATTTTGTCGTAAGGTTTATCGTGACCGCGTTTGGTGTGCGGTACCTGGTACTTGCTTTGGCGGTTTCGTGTTTAGTTGATATTTACGAGGTAGTACTGTAGTCCATGCCCGAAGGCACGCGACAAGAAGAGGAAACAACACACGACAGAATGGAAAACAAAGTGTTGTCATCGATAACTGGACGAAACACAAAATGAAATATTGGGATGTTAATTTTCATTTGCTTTTAGACTATTCCCTGTTAATAGCCCCGGGGGGACTTCTGAGTGAAGAAATAATGTCGAAAAACGTTGATTATTGCAGCAGCATCGACCAACTGTCCGGGCTGTTGGGGTAAGGGGTGTGTCGGAACTGCAATACTAGGAGCTGTGCGACCGCGTGCAGCATTATTACATTATACTCGTACGAGCGTCTGCTGTACGCTCGTACTGCTGTACGCTCGTACTGCTGCACGCTCTTCCTATCATTAGTCGCTTGATAACATGGCAATCGTCGATGCCTTATTTTTTGCTTGGTAGATTCGTACACATAAACCATAATAACCCCCGAAAAAAAGCAATGTCATTGAGGACAAACTTGTAGTAGTAAAAAAGTTTTTCACCTTTTGTTTTGGTCCACCCTCGGTACAAGTAGCACAGGGCACCTATTAATTAATAATAAGAAACAGGAATTATGGTCCAGGCTGGATTTCTTATTCGAGATAGGGTGCTTGCCCCCCTATAATTTCAAGATGACGACTCCATAATTTCTCATTTTCCTCAAAATCTCAGCCTGGCTTTCTTATTAGCCTGTTTCTTATTAGGCGTCTTGTACCTGTATATATACATGTTTGCTCTTTTGCTGTGCCCTTGTATGTCGCTTGGCGGCCTGCCCGAAATGCATCATGGCCCCGGGATGGCCTCGCACAACGGATGGCCCACTTGTTTTGCGTGCAGCACTACGACAGCAGCAGTACTACTGCTGCTGTACAGCAGCACTACGAGTACTCTTCGCAACCTATCACAATCGCACAAGATAAATAAATATGGAACAGAGTTTGTATCATCAGCGCCAGGCACCTCAGCACCGCCGTACCCGCTAACCAGTATCTGCGGCGGATCTCCTGCTGTGCGTGCCTTGTGCCTTACGTCGAGACCTGGTGCTGGTCTACTGCTGCTGTGAACTGTTGTGGTCTAACTGCTGTTTTGAGGGCTTCTTTGTGTGCGGTGTTTCGTATTTAAAAATGGGTTTATAGTGGATTGGTTCTCGAGGCGTTCGGCGCCTGCACAAATATTTTTGCAGGATGCGCCTGCACATAGCGCGCGCCATAGTAGGGTGGGCTTGCTGACTATGTTGAAATATTTCTCGTATCATATGTATACGTGTGCTCGTCAAATTTTCGTACTTTCGCCAACTTTTCTCTTCGTACAAAGCACTTTTCGGCTAAACACCAAATGCTAGGGCACATGAAGCCCGGCCGGACACATTGGTCGAGGTCTCGGCGCGATCCGTGCACTCTGGAGCGCGTGGCAGGCGCTCAAAGTATTTTTTTGGATTCTTGCCAAAACCAGGTATACCTGGCCACTTTTCGGCCAAAATCAGTTACGGTACATGCTAAAAACAAGTACAAAACACACCCCTGGAGCCCTGCTTTTGGCCAGGCTGACATTGTAACTGATTTTGGCTCGAAAAGGCCAAGGTATACCTGTTTTTTTTCTACTCTGTCTAGCTTTCAACCGATGTTGGCCAACTTTGAACCAATCAGAGAGACCATACGTACACTCTGTTGTTTCTCTCCGTATGCGTCTGCCCTCCCTCGGTTGAAATTGTTCTCTATTAACGTATAAACTCTGTACTCGTACGTTGTACGTGAAAGTGCGCATTTACATATATATGCATGCATCCGTACGCTCGTTTCACTCTCTTTCTTCTTAGGGGTGTGAGACGTGCTTCAGTTATTAAAGTTGTTGTGATGTGTCCTGCTGTCCTGCTGCGTGTTGTTTTCTATGTATGGTCACAGCGGTTTATACAGCACCATGGTCGTTGTCCGCGCTCTGCACCACCTCGCGTCGAGGTGGTCTCAAGGTTGGTACGGCAAGATAATTGGCATTTGGCCTATATGCACATACATACCTACTTGCTGCTGTGTGTGACCGGCATTTTTTTGCTCCATAGCGATCCCTGGATCCTGGATCGTGTACATTCGTCGAGTCCAGTACAACCAATCGGTCGTAGCATCGTGCAGCGTGTACAGCAGCATTCGTACAAAAGTACTCACAGCAGTAGTTACTGACTGTTGTGTGTCCTGCGTACTGCTGACCGATAGGTCCTAGAGCCAGCTGAAAGAGCACAGCAGTACACGTTCCTTTGTTGCAGTAGGCGTATCCTCTGCTGCCGTATCTTATAGCATGGCATTTTACAGCAAGCAGTACAAGCTACTCTAAAAGATCCTGCAATGTGTTTTAACATGACGAAAAAAACATACTGGTACATGTATATGTGGTGTTAAGTGTGATAACCTGCACTTGATTCTATATGCGGTACCGGGGTTCGACCCTCTCACCATTCACGATTCTTTTTAATTTTCACATTTATTTTTAGTTTGTACCGGTACATCCACCTTGCTTTTCTGACCTACCAGGCACTATTTGTACGTACTACAAGTTGTGTGTTTTTACGCAAGGAAGACCGCGGAGTTTGGGCGCGCTCTCATGTGTGGCGTGCGTACATACCCCAACCTTTCACAGTTAGTTGCTCCCAATACTTGGGACTACATATGTTCGAGACAATACTACTGTAGGTACTTCGTGCTTTCTCGCAGTATGAGTGCTTCAAGTATCTCGAGGTTCTGTACTGATGCGGGTACTGCAAGTACCAGGTATACTTTTTAAGTGTTTCGTCCGTTGGTGTTAATAGTGTTCGTACTGCGAGTACTCGCAGTAGTACCGAAATACTCTCAATATGCTCAGTAATACTTGGAGCACGAAGTACACTTCGACGGTCTGTGCACCGTGTCGACAATTCTCAGGCCCCTTGTTCGGCACAAATCACTCACAGATGGTTCGACGAGTGGGAGCTGGAGCAAATTACTTTCGCTGGGGACAACTCGAATACTTGAAGCATTGGCAGTATTTCGGGAATATGCACCGCGAGGAGTATTTACTGCGAGTACTCTCAGTTTCTTCATGTTATCCTTATTTTTTACCCTGAGCGCCAAGAAACATTTATTTTGCGGGAATATATTTTGTGCTGGATTTTACTCAGCCAGTCACAAAGTATCATGTCGCAACCACGACCTCGCGCATCTTTTTGTACTTACGTTTACGCCGCAAGCATTGAATTGATCGCCGCGAGTCACTCTTCAGGATCAATATCCACTTATTACCCGTATACCCTCGATAGTATTGTAGTATTACGGGGGAACATAGTTAATAGGACCAAATATTGAAAGTAAAAATGGTTAAATATATAGGTTTTTATCTATACCATAGGTCCTATTAAGTATGGTTCCCCGGAAAAGTAACGATCCCACACTATTTCCACAAACAGCGGTACATATAGTCAGTCCTCAAAAATATGTGTGTGTGTTCTTCACGTTAATGGTGGGTGGATGCAGCTAATGTAGTTCTAAACAAACAGGTGTGCAAGTATTTCAAACCACGAGTACTATTTCTTGCGCCACTCCCCTAGGCACGTCCCGGAGGGGAGGGGAACCTTGTATGTAGGTACTTCTGTGCAAGTTGCTTGCTTCGCGTGTCAAATCGATTCGGTCGCAATTTCTTCATCTAGTCGAGTGCCTCGTTCGGAAAAAAAAAAAGGTTTGCCTCCTCGCTCGGTGTGTGGCTTTTGTGTTACACGATACCGAGGCTACGAGTACGATGGCGGGTGCACCTCACGTGACCCTCTTAGGACTGAAGTCCCGTTTAGGGGACGAATTACTCGGAATAAGAGTCAGAAATATGCCCATGTCAAGTGCAGCACTAAAAGGGTTACTTAAGGTCCTCTCTATCGCACCTCTCACTCCCCCCCCCCCAAAAAAAAAAAACGAAATGTGCTTCACACAAAAAAAAAAGTCCAGCTTAACCCCCCCCCCCTCTCCTGTGGGACGCCGAGGTAGGCAAACAAAACAAAGGTCGATAATTTTGGTTTTCATCAACCATCCATTAATAGCTACAAAGCAGAGCGAGCGCCCAGCAGTACATAAGAGCACGGGTAGGAAGGACGATGTTGCATGTGCCCGTGCCGTACACAACCGGGCACAATGGTTGATAACTTTGGGGTTTAATATCAACCATTTGGACCGTCTACTTTACGCCCAGCACGGGTAGGAAGGACGACGTTGCATGTGCCCGTGCCGCACGACCGACTCCTTCCAACCATCGTCACTCGAACACCAACCTTGGATCAATCCCCCCCCCCCCTCCAAAATCACGCAGTGCCCGTCGCTGCAACTCGCCACTTTTTACAAGTCAGCTTCCCCCCCCCCCCCCCGCTCAAGTACCGAGGAACGACACCAACTCCCATATGTGTGTGTGCGTGTTCTTCACATTAAGACGTTATTTCTACCCGTCGATATCCAGCACAGCCAGTGTCCGCACGCAAGCTTCCAGAGGAAGGGAGCAGTGGCAGCGAGGTAGGTCAGTCGATCGGGTCGGGTCAGCACTCAGCGAACACTTACTTCCTCGCGATCTCCGTCCGAACCGCGCACGCGTCTGACATATCACGATCTAGATCATCCACAGATAGATATAAGTACATACGAAGTCTATACATATAGGCACCGCCAAGCACCGCCAAGAGCGTCAAGTGCGAACTCGTTTTTTTCTGTTCCTTCATCGCTCTACATTTTTTCCCCCAGAACGGCAGGCGTTTTTGCCAATACGATACCGAACAACAGCAAGGCGTTTTTCGGAAGAAAAAAAAATGGTCGAGAGAGAGCCTCCCGAAAATAGAAACGCTTGACTTTTTTTTTAGCACACCCTCGTTAACCCCACAAGAACCGCAGTCAAGCCCCGCATTGATGACAAAAAACTCAAATTCTCTAAGTGGTTTGTCCCCAAAACGGGACTGGAGTCCTAAAAGGATTAATGAGGAGAGGGAAAAGAAGCACGAAAAACAAAAAACGATCGCAAAATTTCCCTGTGCAAACCCACTGCTCTTTTCCCCCCCCCCCCGGTATAGCGCGAATAAAACGGCGTGCAAGATATAAAATGGGACGCTAACGATATCGGGGTAGCGCTTCTTCAGTTGAGGAAAAACCCCACCACTTCAGCCATGAAACCGCGCTTTCCATTGTACATACGAAGTACACCCCATGGCATCCGGCACCCAGCACACCTCGGGGGGGGGTGCCGGTTGTTCTTCCTACTTTCAGTAAGGGCAGAAAACCCGGTGGGAGGGGCTGTGGGTTCGCCGACTACAAGCCGGCCGACTAGTTCTTAGTTGGCTAGGTATTGCAGTGTGCTGACTGTACCTGAGGCAGTGAGGTGGCTGACTACAAGTCGCCGACTAGTCCCCAGTTGGCTAGGTGTTGCCGTTACTTGTCAATAGTCGCGGATGTGAGTTGGCTGACTACAAGTCGACTGTTAATAGTTCTCTGTTGGCGAGGTACCTCGAAGTATTACAACTACTTAGTGGCGGCCGTGAGTTTGTTGACTATAAGCCGCCGACTAGTTCTCAGTTGGCTACGTAGTGCTTAGTCGCGGCTGCGAATTGGCTGACTATAAGTCGCCGACTAGTTCTTTGTTGGCTAGGTGTTGCAGATATTACGGGGGTCCATATTAACAGCGATCACAGCCCATGATGGACCCGAAAACCAGGCATGCCCCTGTGCTCGCACGCCGCATTGGCTCTCAATGCCACTGCAGTAGTCGTTGGAGGTTCTTGGCGGAGCTCGGCGTCTTTGCCTCTGACCGGTGCGTTCGAGGCTCGAACGGTTACCTTGGGGCGAGGTACCACCCCCCAGTGCTATACCCGACCTCCATGGG
Source organism: Nereocystis luetkeana (assembly GCA_031213475.1). Classification (NCBI taxonomy): domain Eukaryota; class Phaeophyceae; order Laminariales; family Laminariaceae; genus Nereocystis; species Nereocystis luetkeana. The sequence continues at coordinate 3,482,336 of JARUPZ010000007.1, forward strand.
TAGTCATTTATTGATTTTACCAGGACTATACCCGACCCCCCCCAGTACTATACCCGATCTCTGGGCAGTCTTTCTTCAATTCTACTAGGACTATACATGAACTCCCTCGATACTATACCCGACCCCTAGGAAGTTATTGCTAAATGATACCTGGACTATACCCAACCTCAATAGGTAGTCTTTGATTAATTCTGCCTGGACTCTACCCGACCCGCCCCAGTACTATACCCGACCTCTGGGTAGTCATTGTTAAATGCTACCAGGACTATACCCGGCACTTGGGTGGTCTCTGCTAAATGCTACCTGGACTACAACCGAACTCTGGGTAGTTTTATTGAACACTACCTGGTGCCAGGTACGTGCCTGGTTGTATAATACTATAATTAATACAAATATGAACACATACTGGCTGTACTACTGAAATACGTCTAGAGAAGCACGGAACCGATTTCCCCCAAAAGGCGTTTGTCGGTGGCGGAAGGCGTACCTCTCGGGGGGGGACGCCGAAGTGGACCAAGGCCACGTCCTCCATGGTCTTACGCCACCCTTGCACCGCGCATCGCGCCACTTGCACGCCTCCGTAGTCGAAACCCTTCAAGCAAAGCAGGCGAGGGCGGGGGGGGGGGGGTACTCATGTCATGCATGACCGTAATCGTATGACCATAGACCCTCGCACCCCTAACCCGCCGGGACGGAGCACGTCGGGTTTCCACCGACCAGACAGACACCGCGTCCACCAAGCGAGAAGCGCCGTGAGGTGTTGGGCGAGTCGCATGGAGGGTGGTGAGCTGCATTCAACTACTAAGAACCGCTTGTGAGGCCGACTTGCAATCGGGGTGGGGGGGAGGGGGGGGGGGGTGGGGGGGGGTTACGCATGGAACATCATACGGCCCTTGCATCAAGCGTTCGGCTGGTGTTGCGTGTTGAGGCTGCTGGTTATTCTCCTGCTTGCTGCTTGTCGTCACCGCTGTAGCGGCTCCACTGAAAGTTGCAGTACTGGGGATGTTGAGGCTGCTGGTTATTTTCCTGCTTGCTGCTTGCCGCTACCACAGCGGCATCATTTTTTAACGCACAGCACAAGGGCCACCACGTAAGCGAGCAAAGGTCAATTCCCTACAGAAGCGAGTACGACGTGCCCGTTTTAAAACGGCGGCTTTTTGCAAAGCGCACGCGGCCATTTGTCTCGCGTGTTGATAAAAATCTCGCCAAGCACTCAGGTCGGATTGATAGCACTTTCCATGTCTCGAGTCATCGGATTCTACAGCAGTACCTGGTAGCTACTTATATGTGGATGCCATGGTTTGAACAAGAGCTGCACATTGTCAGGTGGCCAAACGGAACAATAATATGACCCAAGTAAATAACAATATTCCAACTTTTACGGGCAGAAGATTCCATGCACTGCCGTACTATAGCTTCGTGCCCGACACGAGACTGCACTTCTAGATTCGAGGGGTGGTATCAGCGGCAGCAAAACGTGAATTTATTTGCACTTCCTCTCCGGCACTGCAAATACGTAGCACTAGCAAATACGAGCAGCAGCAGCAGCAGCAGCAAAAATCAAGAGGTGTCACTCCCGAACCGTAGTTTTTGGTGTCTTGGGCGAAACGAAAAGTGCCCGTTTACAGGAGTGCCGTGCGGACGACACCATCACCCAGGCGATAGGACAACACATCCCCTCCGACGATTTTTCCCCGAGCCGGTTTCCTTGCGACACCGGGGAGAGAGGGTGCACACGCCCCGAGCGATGCGTGCGTCTATACCGAAAACGTCGAAAGCGAGATGTTTCCAAAATTCAAAGCGAGCCGACGAGGGGAGAAAGGGCCGTAGTCTTCTCGCGATAAAAATGCCTTCCAAGGCGAGAACCGAAGTGGGGAGGAGGAGGAGGAGGAGGAGGAGGAGGAGGAGGAGGAGGAGGAGGGAGAAGAGTCTACTGTAATATGCGACCCCGGGTCTGAGTTTCGAGTAGGCAAGGAGAGAGAAAAGAAGGGCATATATACTAAATGGGATGGGAAAAAAAAAAGAAGAAGAAAAGAACCCCCCGTCCCCATATTTTTCGTTCGTGTGGAGACAAAAAACGCCCCGAAAAAATCGTTTCAGGGTGTGTGTTATCTACATAGCGTGTCATACGGTACTGGTGTGAAGGGAGCAGGTCCGATCTCTGTAAAAACAGAGCCCGTTTTTTAGGGTTAATTTCTATGAAAAACGCTCGAGGAAAAAAAAAGACACACACAAAGCGTTATGCGCGGAAGTACCTGCTCCCTTAATGTATCCTGCATGAATACTTTGTTTTGAAGGACGTCTGTGAGATAAAATTAACACCACCAACAGGCGAGAGGAGTTGGGGGGGGGGGTGGCACTGTTCTGCCACACACTAATCGTGCGAACAGCAGTATTATATAGTTATCATACATAGCAATGTATGTGGTGATTGAGGTCCGTCCGTGATCCAGTAGCAGCAACGACAGAATAAAGCAGGGGTGCCTGGAGCCTGGCAGGCTGGAACTCGGAAGTGCTCTATCGATAGACTCAGAACGAGTACGAGTAGGTTAGGCTGGCGGCGGAGAACAATTACCACTTATACTGTTAACACTGGGGGAAAAGCAGGACAATACACTGTTCGTTCACGTTCGTTCGCTCTTGCACAAGAAGGAACAAAACAATCTTCCGTCCCCGACATTCCGGGCGTCGAGCGACAAAACACGTGATGAAGAAAACATTCTGGTACAAAGCAGGATTCTGCCAATATTTTATTTTACACAATTAGCCCGCACCTGCGCGGAACAGGCATTTATGTTTGTATATCGTATACTTCGAAGTATATCGAACGTGTCTCGCCCACCATCTCCTGGCACCATCATCCCCGTGTTATTTCATGCAGATACTGAACGAAAGCTTCGCATGTACCTGGCATATATCAAAACATCGAAATCGTACCGATTACGAAGTTGATCGTTTATCGGTATCGTATCTCGGACTCGATCCCGACATCGATATCCAACGCTGACATGTATTGCATGATGATTGGCCGTTTTCTACTGTACGTCTAGGCACTGGTAGCTCTATCCAGGACATGGCAGGCAGGCAGGCAGGCAGGCAGGCAGGCAGGCAGGGAGCTGGATCCGACCCGGATTTGAGTCGGGATTTGGCTTCGCCAAAACAATACATTGATTTTGGGCGGTATCTCGAAGGCGATATCTGGGTCAGGGGTGGTGATAATCATAGACTGAGAATCATCCAAAAAATTCGACATTGTTTTCGCGCAATTTTTCAATCTTTTATATTTTCCCGTTTTTTTCCCCCCCAATGTGCGACATTTAGCGAACTTGTTTTTTTTGCTTCTGGAGAATTCCACGAATAGTGACAGAACCCCTCCGTATGTTGATAAATATCTCCAATTACTTCCAAACTTTGGAAAATATGGAAAAAACGCCCTCCGACAAGAATGAGCCTGACGCACGAAAAAAGTCGAAAAAGCCAACAAGATGAACCGTTTCTTCCTCCATCGTGCGCGCAGTTTCCTTAAGGGTAGAAACCCCTACATACTACTATTACGGGGGACCATAGTAAATAGGACCTAATATTGTTGGTAAAAATTGCGAAATATAGAGGTTTTTGTATGTACCGTAGGTCCTATTTAATATGCGCCCCCGTACTATAATAATGGTATACTATTACGGGGGACCATAGTTAATAGGACCAAATATTGTTATTACGGGGGACCATAGTTAACAGGATCTATGGTACACATCAAAACCTATATGTTTAACCATTTTTACTAACAATATTTGGTCCTGTTAACTATGGCCCCCCGTAATAGTAAAAATGGTTAAATATGTAGGTTTTTATGATACCATAGGTCCTACTATTACGGGGGACCATAGTTAATAGGACCAAATATTGCTAGTAGAAATGGTTAAATATATAGGTTTTTATGTACACCACAGGTCCTATTAACTATGGTCCCCCGTAATAACTATGGTCCCCCTTAATACGAGTTTAGCTAGAAGGTAAAAGTGAAGGCGAAGAAAAAAGCAACACTAACAGCGACAACAGGCACAAAACAAAAACAGCAACAGCAACAACAACAACAACAACAACAACAACAACAACAACAACAACTACAACGACGACGAAAGGTTCAAAAAGGGAGACGCAAGGGAGACCGGTCCTTGTAGGCGTACCAAGGCCTCTTCAGGCCTTGCTAGACTGATTCTAGTGTAGGGAGGAGGTCAGCCAAGGGACCAAACCGCGATCACCTACTACATGGGAACGTCATCGTTAGGCACGATGCTCGCATGATGAGCTGACAAACGCCGCCACTTCTGCAGTCAGCGCAGGCCCACACAAAATCAATCGGAAACTTAACGGGGAAGTGTGGTGAGCTTAACCTTTATTTTTGCCAATCCGCCGGAGGACAAAAAATAAATAAATAAATAAATAATAAAATAAATCAGAATCATAAGGACTTTTTCCACCTACGTAGTGTGACCATCGAAAGGTGTCTTATGTACTCGATCAGACTGGCAGAAGCTGCTGCTTTGAAGTACCAGCTAATTACTAAGAATATACGAGTCTCTAATCGGTAAGGCTCAATTTCCGGGGGAGGGGCGCTAAGAAAATTGGATTGAAGAAATCGCGACGAAAACTCCATAAAAGAAACACTCCTGAAGGATGTTCAAGAACAATGTCACAATATGGTTCCAAAGCTTGCTCAGAAATATTTAGCTGTTTGCCGTGGGAGGGCTCACACTGTATTCAAGTGATTACTACCCCCATGGCGAATAAAATAGTACATACAGGTTCAAGTGAATTGTATAGGGTTATTCTCCGTGTGACTTAGTTTTGGCGGGAAGCCCCTATTAATAGTGGCGCGAATTTCGCACAATTCGACGGGAGTCGACGAGGGGAAAAAATGCTGAATTCTTGCCGCGACAAAAATGAAGGCACTTGCGGTAGTGGGGAGGGGGGGGGGGGGGGGGGGGGCGCCCGCTATGTGACCCCGTATCTGAGTTATTACTGGTGGGAGGGAGCGGGAGAGTAGGGTGAGGATGATAAATGGGATGGAGAAAACCAGAGAGAGAGAAAAAAGGCTCGAGGATCGTTCCCGTACAAACTGGTACTGGTACTGCTGTGCGCACTGTTTCCGCTACGGGTGCTATAAATGCCATTGATTTGCTGCTGCTGCTGTACAGGTAGTCTAGATAGAGCTGTATTGGTATGAATGTGTCAGTAACGTAGTGGGAGGGAGGGGCGTCAGCGTGTACCAAGCTCGGTGTGTGATTTCAATGTGTCTATCCGAGTACTGTACCAAGCGAGTTGGACTGCTGAACGAGGTCATTTTATTGGAGATACGCCGTAACCGCTGCGCAAACAGTCAGCGCTGACTGTTGGCTCAGTGGATAGGAAGTAAAATCGGTATTACAGGGAACAGTACTGTTTGTAGTAAATTATTCACAATATATAACGAGCGAACAGTCATTAACGGTCAATAGTGACTGCGCTGCTGAACTACATGTTAGAGACAACGAATTAATACGAGGTACAACATAATGTATTCCAGCTCGTCGCCATCTACTTGTACTGTACTACACTATTGATAATAGCAGGCGAGCAGTTTTTATCGGCCGTTAGAAGCTGCACTGCTGAACTATTATAGCCGAGGCTACGTCGGAGGTATCACTTTGTCAGTACAAAGCACAACCATGTGCTCGTGCAGCAGTATTAACATTAGCAAGCCAACAGTTCCAATAGGCTGATAACAGCTTCGAGGCTGAACTACATTCGAGTACACGGAGCAGGTGTCATTGGAATTACAGAGCACAGGGAGCACTTTTATCGGCAATTAGTGGCTACCGGTGTCTTTGAAACCGTGCACGTACGTACACGAGGTAGAGGAGGTACCATTGCTGCCAAACGCGTCAGGAGACAGCACGTTCACACCTCGACAGACAGCAACTTCGCCTTGACATGCCCGGACTGACACCAAAGCTACTAGGTTTTAGTGCGCGACACTCGGCCCTATATCCTTGGCAGCGCACGATTTGCCTTGCTCGACATGTCTCCTATTAATAACAAATGTGTACAGGTGGTAGGTATCAAATTGACTTTTTTTGCACATCGACATTTTTTCCTCTCCCGGCCGGGGGTCGTTTTCTCCTCTCGGCCACAGAGCACTTGCGAGGCCGAGGTCCGTACCGCGACCACTGGGGGGTTCAAAAGCCGCGAAAAGTAGCAAGTAATTACGGGATCTGTTTCCGCAGAGCCGCTGAGCCTCTGCCACGACAACGCAACCCCCGCCCCATTTTTTTTTTTTGGTTACTTGTTTTTTTTTTTTTTTTTTTGGCCTCTGCTGCTGTATGTACTATTAATAACTACACTGCTGTCCTTCCAGCTCTCAAAGCTGTGTACATTTGCGAATGCCACCGGCACCACAGCGGTCCAAACACCAAGCTCTTCCCTTTGCGACGGCGATGGGCCGTGCTTCCGCGTGCGTGCGTGTGCATGCCATGCTCCCTGTCTTCCTAGGGAATCGAAACGAATGCATACCGGCAGTCTCAAAGAGCGGTGTATTTAGGGGGCAGGACGTTGCTGAACCACGCTTCCCCCGGAATCACAGAGCGACGCGCAGCCACCGGGGAAAACCTACTCCTGCAGCGGTGCAGCAGCCGTACACTATTAGTAGCAGCAGTGGTACTAACAGCACCCGCGCGTCACGCTCCGGTCTTTGCGACAGCCACGGTGATTTATCTGTTCGTGTGTGTTGCAGAGTTCACGACCAGATAAGGCGTAAAAAACGCGTGACTACAGCAGCAGCAGCAGTGCGTTTTCTCGTCCAAGTGTTCAATTCAAGTTGTAAACACACATCGTCGAATCTATACATGCTACTTGCGCATGGGAACGCCTGATGATGTTCCCTCCTTTTTCCAACTCCCGACACCTAAGGCACGGGCATACAAGCCAACCACATCTTGAAGGGGCAAAAACCTTGTATACCTGTGTAAATACCGTAAGAAAAAAAAAGGAATCATTTTGTCACGGATTCAACTTGTCAACCCGAAGCCACCCCGCAACCGGCGGTACGCATTTTTGACCGCACCGGTACCGCACCTGCTTTGCTTCTGGTGTTGGTGGAACAAGCCAGCTGCAGGCAACGACAGCAGCAGAGGGTAGAAAAGGGGGCTACCGAAATAAAAAAGAGAGCGCGGCTGAGAAAAAAGGCAGCGGCGCAACACGCCTCTTCTCGCTTTCCGCCTCGACTTCCATGGCACGATCTAGCAACCAGTCGTGTTTCTCGCTTCCATACTTTAAACCAATGAACTGCTACGTAAGCAAATGCATACACATATTATACCGGTGCTGAAGAAGCGCCACACCAACATCAAACTGTACGTAAGTAAACCGCACTACACCGATGCCGAAGAAGAGCCACATCGACATCAACGTCAACATCAGCCGCCGCTGACTTAGAAGCTCGACCCTCTTTAGGGAGGGGACTTCAGACCGGTGCTTTGACGAGGGGATCAAGTTTTGGTCCTCCCTTTTTTTTCCAGCCGCTCAGGGTCACTCAGCCGAGCGAGTACTCGGTCGTTCTGCAGCCTCGAGCTCTTACGCAGCTTTGGTGGCGCGATGAACACATGCACTGCACAGCCATTGGACTGCTAGCAACGCTGTGCCGCAAAAAAAAAAAAACGAAAACCATTCAGAGCCCAAAAAACCCTAGCGAGGTTCAGAGCCACTCGGCCGAGTGGCTCAACCCTTTTAGAACCGCGGTTCCGTTTCGTGGTAAAAGTACTTGGGAATTTGACTGGTTTGTCCCCAAAGCGGGACTGCAGTACTTAACAGGGATAAGCGCGGGACCTTTTTGACAAGAGTGCCCTCCCAGTCGTAGCACCAGTCTCCAGAGGGGAAAACGTCGACAAGGGCAAGTTACGACAACAGCCACGGCTACTGCGTGATCAAAAAGAGGCGACACCGCGAGGTGTCCGAGTTGCGATGGTTGAACGCAAGGGGTCGTACGGCACTGGAGCAACCCTGTCCCTGCCCGAACCGCTGGGCGCTCGCGCTGGTCCCGGGCGGTTGATAAAGACACTTCTTCAAGTTGTAGTCGGTTTCGGACGATGTCTCGGGGTTCCCAACGGGGTTGACCCGGCCAGGCCTGCGCTCCCGGTGTGAGGATAAGATACTCGGAAGTAGACCCGTACACACTGCGGATCTCTGCACAGCAGCGGTGCAGTAGCAAAAGAGGTACGAGCCAACTACCACAGGGGACCATAGTAAATAGGACCAAATGTTGTTAATAAAAATAGCAAAATATTTATAGGTTTTTGTGTGTACCGTAGGCCCCCTATTTGATATGGTCCCCCGTACTATCCCGGTGGCCCCTCATGTAAAGGCTCAAAACAGGGGGAGAGAGGAGCCTCCCAGTGTATCTCTGAAGAATACAAATGTAGCACTGACGGAAAGCCTACCGCCAACCACGCAATTTCGCACAGACGACATTTTCGATTCGCGCGGTGGTTCTTTGTGGGCGCTCTGCGCTTGTTTTGGGCCCATTAAACACGGGCTTCCCGTGATAAGCGAGTGATCTATATTCAGCCTCTCCCACCCCCGAAACAAGAGCACGCCATATAACCACTCGGACCGTGAATATGGTGACCGTCTTGCGTACACGTCAGACCCCAAACGGTGCCTTTATTGCCGGCCGGAGTTGGTATCGGGTACTGCTTTATTAACAGTGACGGTTTTGTAGCACATACACATACCACTACTGTGTTCGGGGATGTAAGGACCGTTTGGGTACTCCACATCACCACCTGCACGGTCCCTACTACACTGGCACCGTAGTTCGCACACACCGCAACTCTTAACACCGCACGTATCGCACGAGAGCGCGGGGAGAACTTCTTCTCCGCACTACTCTCCGCGTTTTTCCTGTATCCATCCCACCCTCTCGTTCTTGTCCGCCCTCTGTCCAAGCCGTCTCCGCTCTTCTTGAGGAATGGAACCTTCTGACTTTCCACGTCTGAAGTCCTTGGATTCTGGATTCCCTTTTATACTCGAGTGGCATGACTAGAACATGCGCTGCTTACTGTCAGACGGCGAACGGAAAAACAAGGCGACGACATTTTTTTACGCTCCGAAGGTGCGCGCGGAGTCTCAGGGTCTATTACGGGGGTCCATAGTTAACAGGACCTATGGTATACATAAAAACCTATATGTTTAACCATTTTTACTAACAATATTTGGTCCTGTTAACAGTGGCCCCCCGTAATAGCTAACAAAAGCGGCGAGAACTTTTGAGGCCAAAGAACGTTCCTGACTGAATTTTCCTCAACAAGCTCGTACTCCGTGTAAAAACAGGAGACCGCGGTTTGACCCCTTCGACTGACCGCCCCCCACACTAAAACTAGTACAGCAAGCGCAAAAGAGCACAAAAAAAAAGACCGGCCTCCTCATCTTTGATCGTACCAACAAACCCGCAGCGGTCTTCTCTCGTAAAAAAAAAACACACTTCTAAGGAATCTAAAAAATAAGAGTCTGTACGTCCTACTACAGTAGGCGCTCGCCGTCTATATAGGAAATTGTAAGAGATCTACCCCTTCTCGCTCTCGTTAAGGGATTGCCTACGGAGTCATAGGGGTAAAAGGTCGATCGACTGCCCAGCCCAGGGTAATCCTAATAACCCCCCCCCCCCCCCCCCCCCTCCCTATTTTTTATAGGTTGGGTTGGCGTCGGTTGGCAACGACGCTGTAAAACATGCCGCTCACTACGTGAGCTAGACAACCAGGGTACCGTTTTTTTTTTTTTTTTTTTTTTTTTGGCGGTCGCCCACAGCTGGTTGTCGAGTTAGATCATTTGTGCGAGGTGAAGAACCTTTACTCCGCACAATTGGGAATGGTCGTATCACGTGGTGTTCAAGGTAAGGCACCCAAGAGGCAGTTACATAGTACTCCCATTGCTGTCTCTGGAAATGCCTACGCCGGAAAATAAATCAACTCATTGAAGCTGTCGTCCATATGCAAGTCCGCCTCAAAAGCGGTTCTTAGTAAGATGCAGCTCACCCTTCATGCGACTCGCCAGACACCTCACGGCGCTTCGCGCTTGGTGCAAGCAATGTCTGCCTGGTCGGTGAAAACCCGACATGCTCCGTCCCGGCATTGTAGGGATGCGAGGGTCTATGGTCATAAGACTACGGCCATGCATGAGATCGAGTACATCTCTCCTATCGAGTACCCCCCCCCCCCCCAGAACGGCGGTATCTTTGCGACGTCCGTACAACTGCATTCGGCCGTACGTTGACCTACATTCGAACCCGTGTCCTCGATGGCGTCAATCGCGAAGGTATTACCCTACTGAGCTACGGAGGTAAGATATCGATCGATTACCCAGCCCAGGGTAACCCTTATAACACTCCGCTAAAATGAGTATGTCAGCCTAATGTGAAGGTGCTACCTACTGTGCTATATAGCGGTGAAAGGTCGATCAATTCTCCAGCCCAGGGTATTCCTTGCAACACTCTCTCCCTCTCTGAACGGCGGGATCACTGGGACGTCGGTACCGTATACGGCCGTACGTTGATCTACCCGCTGCGTTTCAATACCTGGGAAACCAGGGAGGCACGTGTTTAGGGACACACGCGATAGCGCTTCTATAAAATAAAACGTCCGCAGTGAGGTTCGAACCCGTGTCCTCGACGACATCAACTGTAAAGGTGATACCTACTGAGCTGTGGGGGTAAAAGACCCATCAATCCTTCAAACGCCGACATCTGGTTTCAGGTTCCTCACGAGGGGGGCAATACTGCAATACCATGGTATAAAACTGACCGGAAAAATAGTCACAGTTTGATATTGACCCCAGAGTCCAAATGGGGGCTATATTTTGGGTCATAGTGTCAGGCATGATAAAATGTGGAGATGCCTTCAGGATATGGAACTCCATAGAGAGGGGAAACTTGACGAAAACCGATCACAACGTATCACAACTTGGGGACAGATAGCGTAATACTGTACGTCACATACAAACTACTGCAGCATTCAAACCTGCCGAAATGATACGATGAGCAGGGTCTGTAAGGTACAGCTCCAGCCCAGCAAACGTGTCGTAGATCATGCAGGTCATACGGCTCCCACCCGGCAACATGAGCTAGATCATACAGATCATACATATCATACATATCATACAGATCAGAGATCTCTCTGTCTGCCGTGAAAGATCTAGATCATCACGCAGGAGTCGATGATCTGCTCCAGGTGTCGCTGCTGCTGTGTTCCAGCATCGGTCACGCATGCGTAGTGTCCAAACTACTGCCCGTGCGGTGTAAACAAATGCAACTTGTTGTACGGCGCGAGCGCGCAAAACAGTGGTGGTCCCTCTCTGTTGCCGGTTGAGTGGTGCCGACTGCCCCGCTCTAGTGCCGGTGAAATCGCTTGGCACAGACGGGGTTAACCAGTGTGGTGTCAATAGTGTGCGGAGTAATTAGTGCCGGTTGCCGCCATATATTGTGCCGGTATTGGTGGTTGACGCATATATACAGACATTACCAGTACCGTACAGAGGGGTGGGTCATTACTGGACACACCAGCACTAAGGAAGGCGTGCTGTTATCATTCACAGAGGGCCGACGGGCTGATAGATTCACTGCTTGCTCTATGTACGTAGTGTCCCCGGTGGCTTGGTACTGTAGGTGTTCCGCGTACCTTTCAATATCAATTTCGTGGGTTCAAGTCTCACCGAGTGCACGCTCGTAGGAGTTTTTTTTTTCCATCAAAAATTTCGTTAGCGGAAAGCGCGAGAGCGTGAGTTAGCTACGTTCGATGAAAGTCGACGAGCAGTGGGAATGCTGAACCCTATGCGCGACAAAAAGCAAGGGCACGTACCGGGGGGGAGAAGGGTAGACACCTGTGACCACGGCTTGTCCAGAAGCAAGGGTTGAGGGCAAAACCTCCTACGAGTAAGGCTGGAAAGTAAAGGTGATGATGAAAAAAAAAAAAAAAGTGTCCAGAACACAATACAGGAAATCTGATCCAGGCTGGGTTTCTTAGTTGAGAATGGGTGCGTTCTACACTGACATCACTACGACGACTACCGAAGTTCTTATTATCCTTTTGATCTCAGTCTGCCATTCTTGTTGCTCGTTTTCTCATTACCAAACTGTTATATCATTTGCTGCAATGCAAGGGGTTGTACTCGTTTGGTAAAAAAATACTTTCTCGAAAGTATAAAAATGCCCACTCACGCCATTGGTAGACGGACGACGGGTGACAACATCGCACACATGTTCGTGCTCGCAACAGCCTGGGTCCCACAAAGTCGTAGTGTTGTCGTCATACCGCCGCTGCTGCTGCTGTGCTGCTGGTGGTGGTTGCTGTACGTGCGTAATATCGCGGTACTATATATTAGGTACCAGGATAATCAGCTAAATACGCAAACACAGACGATACGAAACCACGGTTCGCGCCTGTACGTGAGGCAATTTTTGTTGGGATTTCTCTTGAAAATTCCAGGGCGTTTCGCGGGTCATGAACCGACCCGCGGGTCGCGTCACGGGGTGTTCAAGATGTCACGGGTCGGGCCAGGTCGGGTCAGAAGTGTTCCAAAATCTCACGGGTCGGGCCGGGTCAAGACTTTTTTTAATCTCGCGGGTCTGGTCGGGTCAAAAAGTTGTCAAATCTCATGGGTCGGGTTAGGTCGGGACAAGAGGTGATGTAAAGCTCACGGTTTAGGTCAGGTCATGACCCGCGAGAAACGGGTCACTCGCGCGTCGGGTCAGCACGGCCCGCGAGTTGTTTTCTGCTGACCCGCGGGTCGGACCCGCGCATCCGGCTCGCGGATCCGACACTTAAAACACTTCCCGCTCTCTTACCCTAAGGCTTCTCTCGTACCAATACTCAACAATCCTCCTTTGGTGCCATATTCGAACACTGAAACACCGCCTCAAATCACTGCGGGGCCCAAAAAGAACATTGAATACTTTTTGAAGAATCGACCCACGGGCCGGATCCGCGGGTCGAACCCGCGGGTTAAGATATATGGTTTCGAGGGTCAAGGTGACTCGATCCGTATGAAACCCGCGTCTCACGGGTCAATCGGAAGGTTGTGAGTCGGGTTGGGTCAGGATATTTTGAAATCTCGCGGGTCTGGTGGGGTCGGGTCAGGAGATTTTCATATATCACAGATAGGGTCGGGTCAAGAGGCTTTCAAAATTTCGCGGGTCGGGTCGGGTCAAGTCAACACACCTCAATTTTTTGTCAGGTCGAGTCGGGTCACGAGGCTTTCAAAATCTCGCGGGTCTGCAGACCCGACCCGACCCGTGAGGATTGACCTGACCCGCGAAAAGCCCTAGAAAATTCTGAAATTTTTCCGCACCAATCAAAGACGACTTTTGTAGGGATTTTGTTGGGAGAAACGTCGTTCATTGGCAGCACAATCGCGCCGCCATTGTCAGACGAGACGAGAAGAAGCGCGCGCGAGGAAAAGAGAGATCGCTGTTGCAGATTGAAAGCTTAGACAATCGACGCAGCAGAGGGCGGTCCGAAACCACACCGGTGTGGCGGTGTCTCCCCCCCTATACAAGTAGTATGTGCCTTGCTGTGTGTGTCTAGGAGCCTGCGCTCTGTCTCACTGTGAGAGGGTACAAGTTGGGGCCTGCGCAGCCTGCAGTCCCTTTACGCCTTTACGTACCCTCATCCGCCCAGAGGCCAGAGACACGAGTTTGAGTGCGTGCGCTTAGCCAGACCACAGCAACACCAGCACCAGACTACAGCTTAGTACCAGCTTCGTCCCCATTGGGTCCGAGCTCTGGCCCTTGCCCGCAGCCGCGAACAAACCCTGTGCTAGCACAGGCAGGACGCGTTTCTCTTCAAATTTCAAACAGCAGCAGCACTACTTGTACTGCAGAAATATTATCCACTCTGTCCGGAAATATTATAGAGTTTTGATACTCGTAAGGGCCCCTCTTAACGAGAAATATATTTTTTCATGATACTCCGCCAATCTTTTTTTCGTTTGATTTGATTTGTATCTGATTGGTCGAGAAGTCAATCACAAAGCAGGCTTTTAGACATTTGATTCGAATAAAACGAAAAAAAACACGAATTCGACAAGATTCATTTTGGGGCTTCTTTTGCTCTTCGTGTTATTCATTTTGGGGAGTTTGTCCAACTCGACGTGGCATATTCCTGAAACCGAAGCAAGCCACGCAAACGTGAGCCGTGTCGTCGACTGCCTCACAGGTGAGATCCACCATTCCCGAGAGACAGGGCCACCGGAGCAGCCGCAGCGCGAGGTCCGACGGCCCCTATTACGGGGGACCATAGTTAATAGGACCTATGGTATACATAAACAACTATATATTTTACCATTTTTCCTAACAATATTTGGTCCTATTAACTATGGTCCCCCGTAATAGCACAGAGTAGACCATCAGCGGCGCCTACAAAAATTACAAGACCGTCGTAAACCCAGTTTTCATCCCTATTTGCCTCGGAAACCACACGAGCATCGACCGGGTCACGACTTCGTTCAAGAAGTTCGATCGCCGTATCCCCGTCGCTGCTGCCTGCGTTGGGCTTCGGGGCTGCACCAGCCACCCAAGACGTCCCAAGAGCGATAGCCTCTTCGACGGTGCCGGCAGAAACAATCGGCCGCTGACCGCGGCGCCAAGGGGAAGACGTGGGCCGTCGCTCGCCTCGTTGGTTGCCCTCGGGTGTTCGTTGGCCCTTGTGCGTTATTCGATTTACTTTCAAATACGCTATATTCCTCGATAGGACTCAAACGCACATTTTTTCACGAAGTTCTATTCTAAATCAAAGCAAATTCATTTTTTCCTATTCGATTATCACGAAAAAGGTTTTTCGTCAAGACGGACCCTAGCAGTGCCCAAACAGTCCTTGTATTTCCGAACATATGGTACTAACAGTAGCAGCACAACCCTGTCCGGAAATGCAAGAAATTGTCGGTACTGATATTAGTATCCAAAGGATCCTTACATTATCGGACATAGTGGTATCGGTCACGCAACAAAACTAAAACCATTTCTAAGGGTCGTTCTTATCAGGATTTTTGTTTTTTCTCGTTTTGCGGAAAATTCACGGAAACGCGAAAAAAATGCGGTGGGTCTCATTATCGCCTGGTATCATGTTTCGTGAGGTTGCAACGCTCGTTCATCTGATCGAATCGTCCAAACCAGCGGCGCACGCGTAGGCCGT
This sequence comes from Nereocystis luetkeana, assembly GCA_031213475.1. Taxonomy (NCBI): domain Eukaryota; class Phaeophyceae; order Laminariales; family Laminariaceae; genus Nereocystis; species Nereocystis luetkeana. The sequence goes on from JARUPZ010000007.1 coordinate 3,497,548, forward strand.
CGGCTGGATCATGCCGCTAGAGGTGCCCCGACTCCAAGAGAGGCGACCATGTCTCGCCGTTCCCCGCGAGCTGAACTTCTGGCGCGACAAAGCCCTCCACGACATGAAAATAGCTGGCGATTTCGTGTTGATCTCGGCTATGTCGGTGAGCCGGCTCTGTCGACTGGACGAAAAGAGCTCTCGTTGTGCACGGCGCTTTCTGCGACCAGCCACGGCCTGAGAATGACCCTGTGTATCTATTCTGTGCAGTGCCGGGTGGTGACACGGCGCACACGGCTCACGCGGTGCGCCTACCCGATCTTCTGCGACGATGCGGGACTTTTCCGCGATACGGAAAAATCTTTTTTTGGGAATTTTGCCGGGGTTGGAAAAATTCCGCGAAACGCGAAAAAACCCTCCGGATATCCGGGAATTTCCCTCGAAACGCGAAAACAAACGTCCGGTAAATTACGACCCTAAAACCCTTTTAGAACTCCAGTCCCGTTTGGGGGACAAACAACTCAAATTCCAAGTAATTTGTCCCAAATTGTCCCCAAAAGGAGACTGCAGTCCTAAAAGGGTTGAACGAACTCTCCTCGAGGAAAACATCCCGATAATTTCAAGTCTTGAAAAATGTCCCTCGGGTATAGGATCGGAGCCGACCGAGTCCCACCAGTCCACAGTCCACAGGGTACCTGGGGGCTAAAAGGACTAGGTCCCTCCCGTCCACCGTCCACGGGGTACCTTGGGGGCTAAAATGACTGAGTCCCTCCAGCCCACAGGGTACCTACAGCAGTACAGTAAAAGCTCAAAGGACCGAGTCCCAACAGCCCAGGGACTGAAATTACTGAGTCCCTCCAGTCCAGAGGGTACCTGGGGGCTAAAAGGATTGAGTCCTTCCGCTCCAGAGGGTACCTGAAAGCTGAAAGGACTGAGTCCCTTCAGTCCACAGGGTACAAGAAGCTGAAAGGACTGAGTCCCGCCAGTCCACAGGGTGCGAGAAGCTGAAAGGACTGGAACCTGGAGAACTGGTACTTTGACGACCGTTCTACTGTACTACAAAAGTACTCCACTTGAGCGTCGAGTTGGCCATAAGCCACCTGTAGACCGCCCGTGCAGTACATGCAGACTACATGTGGGTATCACTACTGCTGTTCTGCCACGTACCAGGTATATGGCGACTACGTACCTGTAGTTGCGTAAACCGGTATGTCGCGGCTTCCTACTTCCGCATCATTCAACCATATATTCGACATTCGCAAGAGAGAGAAAGAGGGTCGAGAGGAGGGAAAGTCGTCCTGAAAAAAACAAGTTGGGGGAGAAACAAGGGGCATTGTGGGGGTCGCATTGCAAGAGCAACAAAGACGGTAAGCCCCGCTTTATACTGTTTATACTGGGGATACCTGGTTGCACGGGATACGACGCTGACGGCCCGTTGACGCCTGTACACTTCAAGCGATTGCTGGCGTTAGTTCGAGGCGCCAGAACCAACTAACTGTCGAGGAACGACACACAAATTAACTGAAACGGAAGCGCGGCACTATTGCTGTACTACTTCAAGGGAAAGCCTGGGTTAATACACGGCAAGACACAGCGACGTCAACGCCCCCACTACTGATGGCAGAAAGGACCCGCACGGAGTCGAACGCCCGATCGACCCGTCCTCCTGTCACTTTGCGAGAAAACCCTGGGGTGTGCCATTGTGGGCGAGGCAACTTCTAGGGGGTTGAGGAGAGTTCGTTCGAGAAATCTCGCGCACCATCCAGGAATAATACAAAAAAGGCTATCCATCCCCTTGCGTGTGCCTACCTTACAATCGAAGTCCAGGAGTGGTTCTGCGCGCTCGAAGCTGGCTACCTCTTCGCACGCCTCTGTTGAGTTACAGCAGCCCATGGAGGTTGAAACAATTGCAACATCAAAGCTGGTATTCGGCAAGGAATAGGAGAAGAAGAAGCTTGCTCGCACCACATGTGTGTTTTTCGTCAACACTTTTCACTTTTCGAGGCGTAGAGTTGTACTTTTTCTGTTGGCGTTTTTCACCAGATTTATTCGTCCCCTCCCTTGACCCTCCAAGTGATATCTTCGTGCCGAGTCAAACGGGAGAGCCGCTTGCAACACAGGAGCGGACACGTCGCATATATCAAACCACCAATATTCTTAGCCTGGGTATTGTCGCGAGGTTCTGCGTCTAATGCTGCGCGAGCAGGAAATGTTGACATACCATACCTCTCTCGTTTTCTTTCCACCGCCCGTGGTCGTGGATATATATGTCGCACGATCAAGCACGCTAAAGTTGCGACGGACTGGGTATGTATTTTCAGGTCAAGATATACGGGTACACAGCAGAGCATGCCCGATACTTCGGGTAGTGCTGCAACCTGAATGCCATCACTAGATAAGATGGTTGTAGAGCACTCACCAATATACGTGGCAAAGCTCACCACAATAAAAGTTCTGTGTGGAGCAATTCGCGTTCGTTCCTGTTCACATGTTTCATGACACTCTGTGCTGGTGCTCGCCGCTCGCTGCTGCTGCTGCACAGCAATAAGTGGTAGTGAATGTTGTATGAGCGTGAGTAAATGAGCATCACAACAAATTTCATCGTTTATTTGCTATTCTCCGTACGAGTGCATCTCGATTGCATCGTCGTACTGCTTTGCTCTGGAACAACAGGGGAGATTGCCAATTTTCGCTCCCATGCCTTCTGTTCTTCCAATTGCATCGTGGGTCAGGCTTTGCTCTACGTGTATCATACACGTATTAGAAGCAAACATGAATATATATCTTTGATCTCTCGAGCCGTAGACTATTAATAGTTGTCCGTAGGTGACCATAGAGTTACCCTCATCGGACAGACAGACGCTTTTTCTGAATCCGTTCTAGAGACCACAAGTGTACCACTTGTGGAACTCCGCCGCCCGCAACGCGCTTACTACACGAAAATACGAAAAGCGAAACAACTGCATACCTGGTACGTCGTTGCCAACAGTAACAGTTTACCAGTTAGCGCCGTGCCGCGAGTCTTATGGTGTACCTGGTATGCACGTGCCGGTGAGCACAATGACATACCAGATCCTCCTACGCTGTGAAACGACAAACAAATACATATGTACCTGTACGTACCTGGCGAAGTACCCCTGGTATTCAAGTACGCGTACGTACGTACCCGCAGAATGTGTGAGATTTATCAACGAAAACTTGGACGGAGCCCATGCGGAGCACTATATTAATAGGGAAAAAAAGAAACACTCCACGTCGTGGGGCCACCAACAAACGGAGCTGAGCTTCCCTCCCTCGCCATCACACGAAGCCGAAGCACCAAGAAGCAAGGGGCGTGTGAATACCGTCACAACATCCCCTCCGTTCGCATGCACCGGGAAACCAACCATATACCTCTATATGCTGCTACTGCAACGAACCCGTAATTCTATCTTCGGCCCCAGCCTACAGATTAGCTATGGCTATCACTCCTTTTTCACAAGAGTCATAGCCCATTGAGGCCCTAACCCCCCTCCCCCGGGCGTCAAGGGAAACAAACGTTACGCCTAGAGGGCGCGCGCTTGATGTTGAACGTTCACGAGGCCGAAGCAGAAAAAAAGACCTGGCGATAGACACCGGTTTTCCACCCGCGTTTCAACAGCGAGAAGGTTCGGGGACGTATTCCGTCGGCCCCCCCCTGAGGCGCAGGACGAGGTGCAACGTGTTTCCCTCTTCCAGCTCAAAATCGCTGAGCTGCTTATCCGCGCCGCTGAGCTGCTTCCCGCCGAAGATTATACGCTGCTGTTCCGCGGGGATTCCCTGTTATCGTTTGAGTTCGTGGTGGTCAAGGCGGGCGGGGGGGCGGGCGGAGGGGGGGGGTGGGAGGGTTCAGTCGGGACATCGACCGAGGCACTCCGCTTCGCGATTCTCAAGTTGGACTGTGGTTCATCGTGTGAACGGGCGGAGGGGGAAGCTACTCTAGCTGCAGCTCCTCGATGTTTGAAAACAGAATCTTGATGATGTTTCAGTTTGCCTCCAGCGAGACAAGTTCAGACGAACGAAGCGACGAGCAAAGTACAGATTACGTATACACGTATTATCAAAATGTGAGTAACCCTTCCTAGGATTCAATCAGGCAACGACCCGCCGAGGGCGGGCGGCGGGGCGACGCAATGAAGGAACACCAAAAAAGAAAACGTACGAATCCACTGAAAAAAAGATCGTATCATACGTATGTACCAGATGTCATATCTTGACATGTTGACGTTCAACGTCGACATGTTGGCGTTCAACGTCGACGAATCGTGTGCAGAGCGTATCATAGCGAGCGGTGGTGTGGCGGTATAAATACGAAAAAGTCGCGCGATGTTCCACCAATGAAAATGCATCAAGCTGCCGCACCGTCAAAAGAGCCAGGCTGAAACGACAGCACAAACGGGCGAGCATTCAGCATGTGAGCACACCAACATAGCACTCATTCAGCCACCGCCTCGGAAGCCTGCCTGCGATAAAAAGCCCCCCCGACATTATCGCGAACAATAAGCATCTAGCAGAAACGAAAAACACTCTATTCGTGCAAATAAATACGGCGGCTTTGGAACGTATGCTCAAGAGGCGCCATCAGGAACTGACTGTCGTCTGCCGTGCTACGTGTAATATACCAGGTGTATTCCTACCAGACACCTGTGGGGAAGATTTTTGCAGTGGGTATAGTGAAGATTAAGATTTCGTTGGCTAGTACCGGTTCAGCGGTACAGGTTCAGCGCGACCTTTGCTTCGATATTCGTTGCTTCTCGTTTGTTGTTGTTGTTGTTGTTGTTGTTGTTGTTGTTGTTGTTGTTGTTCTCACATTAACTCTCTGACGAAGGAGTCCGTGGTCACACAAAGGTGCTTCTCGTTTGTATATGCTGTTGGCTCGTTTTGCGTCAATTGCCCGAAACGCACGACCAAAATCCTACAGTTGAACCTTTTACAACTGCAAAAAAGATCCAACGCTTGTTTCAAGTGGTCTGTCCCCGAAACGCACGACCACTTCCTGCAGCACAACATCGTGTACCACGGAAACAAAATACCCCTGGTGCTGGATAAACGCGGTCCCACTACGTCGTCCCAAAGATAAACCGTGCAACTGCTTCCGCCCCCTCTCCTGACTGCGGACGGAACCAGGCAAAAATTGACAGCACTGCCGGCGCCTCCGAAGCTAGAAATGGTGGCCGGGGTCGCATAGAGGGAGATGTATAGGTGGATAGGTGGTCTCCAGTCACCCTTGTCACCAGCAGGCGTAAGTCTCGTTCAACGGAGTTAAACGCGCCGTTTGCACGTTCGTACCGTTCGTATGTATGATACCAGGTACCTGGTACCTGGCATTTCACAGGTGGTATTTGATACCTGGCTGGTACCATGCATGTGAAGCACAGTAGGGATATTTTGTTGGTTAGAAGTCAGAAAGGCCTCGTCGGTAGAAACCATTACCTGGTAATAGATAGACTAAACTCGTTCTCAGTCAGCGCTGAGTGAGTAGGCTAAGGGTTTATCTTTTCTAACCAACAAAGTACGCATCATACGAAAAATTGTGAAGGACAACCCACTAGCCTACTCTGCGGCAGCGGCTGGTTGAGTAGGCTAGTAGGTTAATGGTCTAGACTGCTCAGTCAGCGGTGAGTGAGTAGGCTCAAGAGTTCACTAACCGACACAATACATACGAAACCTCGTGACGGATAATCCACTGCAAGTAGCTTACTCAGTCAGCGCAAGTAGCTTACTCAGTCAGCGGTTCAGTGAGTAGGCTCAGGGTGTATTCCTTTCTGACCAACAAATTACATACGACACTTTTGTGAGGGGTACCCTAGTTAGCGGCTGACTGACGTGGGCTGGTAGGTTAATGGCCTAGGCTATTCAGTCAGCGCTGAGTGTAGTAACCTCAGAGTATACTTGTTCTAATCAACACAATACACACGATCCTTTTTGTGAGCGATAACCTACTAGCCTGCTCAGATAGCGGCCAGCGGCTGACTGAAGAAGCCTAGTCGGTTAACCCCCTGCAAGACCCCGAGGGTGCGACCGAAACGATGATAAGTTCGGCGTCATCAACCGTTTACGAGCAGGGGCGTGTCGCCAAGCAGCAAGGGCAGGCTCAAATTGCACCCGTGCCGTACGACCGACTTATTTCAACCATTGTCACTCTGACACCATGTTGTAGAATATCATCCCCCAATCACGCAGGGGCCGCTGCTGCAATCGTAGTCACTTGCTTTCGACAATTTTCCACTCTGAAGCCCAAAGCCTAGACCACCCCGGTCAGCGCTGAGTGAGTATAGAGGCTCTGAGCTTTACCCTTTCTAATCCACCACACATATACGATACACGATACTTTGTGAGGAATACAACCTACTGCTTGTAGCTTGTTCGAGTCAGCGTCTGTTTGAGCAGGCCAATAGATTATGGCCTCGACTACGCACTCAAGTCAGCGCCGAGTGCGTGAGTAGGCTCAGAGTTGCATCTCCTCTAAACCAACAAACTAGATACGACACTTTGTTGCGGGATAACCTGCTAGCCTACACAGCCAGCGGGTGACTTGAATACAGTGTAAATGACACGCAAGACAGTACACTAGTGACCCCCCCCTCCCCTCGGACAAATCTTTGAGCTCTTTTCTAGAAAACAGGGGGGGGAGTGCAAGACACCGAGTGGTGAGTCTATGGAAAGATCTCCATGTTGATCTTTCCACCCCCACCGGTTTCGTTTTGTGTGTGAGCCACCCTTGATTTGGAGAAAATAGGTGCGGAAAATCCTCCCTGGGGGTGTGCTATCGCTATTAATAGCGTGTTACGCGATATGCTAGTATACACAGCACCTCCACAGCTTCTCTCAGCCGGACCCGGTCTCTCCAAAAACCGGGAGCGTCACAAGGCGCAAAACGCATAACGCCGTCCAAGACACCCCCGACGAAAAGCACCCAGCGCACTGACAGACTGAAAGCAGATCGCGAATCCTTGCGAAAACACACACAATAATGCATACCAGCGTTGCCATGCCGTGTGCCGTCCGCCGCTGAATCTTCAAGATTCCGATCGAGCGTCAAATGGACCGACCCTCTGCCGTGGGCGCGTTGCGAGCGACAGCCCAAAACATGGGACACCCTGGTAATCCCAAAGCGTCTGACAGACTCACCAACACCAAACGTGAACCGATAACAAAAATAGCCGCACTGGCATTATGTGTATATATGTATAAAGAAAAAGGAAAGATGACAGCTGTGAGATCGAGGATTTTGTCGAAATTTATCTTCGCAAGCTGCGTGGGATACTCCGGTCGCGCGAACTACTCGAACGGGTTTTGAGGGCAACAAAATATGGCAACTGCTGGGGAACTCAGGGGTGGCTACATAGGTGTACGGTGTACTCCCTGATTTTGTTGTGGTAGGTCAGCAGATACCCAGTCCAGCGCGTTTTGCATATACCAGGTATATATAAAAAACCTGACATCAGTACCTATGAAGAAAAAGATAACCTCCAATGGAGACCTTTGAATGTGCGCGACCCCGGTATATACAGTCTCTGCCTTCGTGTCCCTTCCCGCCCACAAAGGGCAAAGCTAAGGCGAATCCCAACGCACTTGGAGACAAAAAAAAAGAGCCCAATTAACGCTCCACCTGTTGTAACTCTAGTAGCCATTGCAGTAACATCACGGAGTGCATCCGTTCCCACGCGACAAATCAACTAGACAAGTCAGTCTCACCCCAAGCGCGTGCTCGTACAGGGAGAGATCAGGTGTACCGTCCGTGGAGCAATTTATTTCCGCTGCAGCTGCTGTTACACGAAATATAGGCGCCGTGTAGAGGTGTACCTGGTATCTATCTACTGGGAGCACATACTCGTACGAAGTTAATTCACCTCTTTCTCCTGGATCTTGTGCTTCAGGGTTTCGATCGAGTCTCCGGGCTCCACGTCCACTGTAACGGTCTTTCCGGTCAAGGTTTTCACGAACAGCTGCATGCCTCCTCGCAGCCGCACCACCTGCGGATTAAAAAAAGTCCCCACGAAAAAAAGGGACACGCCGAGTTGAGCACCGAAGGAGGGCGATCAAGAACGCCGATTCCAGTGGCCCCTACATAAATACCTATAATAGCAGCACGTAGTATCATTTGAAAAAAAAACGCGCGTATTGAGTGACGGGGACTGATACCAGAAGGACAAAAAAAGAGAATCGTCCTCGCGCGGCAGGGTACTATAGTAGACACGCTGCGATCACTCCACTTTCCTTTCGCATACCTACCGTGTAACACACGTGTGGTAAGAGCACACCCCCTCCGGCCATTTTTCTGAGCCGACTCTTGCTCAACAACGGGCAAAGCGAAAACGCCGAGCGAGGCATCTAGTGCGGAAAGGTTTCGGCGAGATCGTTACGGAACCACCGTTTTCGTTGTTGTTGCATACCGCCCTTGTTCCGGAGAAAAAATCGGCTCGGAATATAATCCCAGCTGGTGCGCTATCTTGCGTGATATACGGTACCCGTTTCGCTCCATCTTCTCGTATCTACGTTCTTCCATCTTCTCCTATCTACGTTAACAGGTACACCTTAAGGCGTGAAGCAGTAGGTAGTCCATTGATAGAACACGATCAGTCGCACAAAAAAAGAAGGACTTAATCCACTTACGCAGCTATTTGCAAGCTAGGGTATCTGACACAAGTATGATATCGACGGACTATGGTTGTCTTGACACATGTGTGATATCGCTGGAGGTGCTATCGACGGGACGCGATCTCCACGCATCCGCTTCTTTAAAATACTCGTTTTGCTCCGTCTCCCGCCATGTGCCTGCCTTCAGCCATGGAAACGAATCGTAGCATTGGCGGTGCAGCGGCACGTGCACCGCAAGGGACACGTCGATCAATGATACCAGATATGCCGGCAGGTAGTTATATACTCCGTTATACTCGTATACGTACAGCAGTCCGGCACATACCTACATACTGCAAGCCGTCGAAAAGTCGTGGAAATATTCGTGGGAACAACGCCATTCTGCATTTGTACCACAAACACAGGTTCGCCCCCGATGGCGGTATTCGTATTAATAGCGATAGTACAAGCAAGCCCTTCCACCCATCGGACGAATCACATCAGATCAGATCAGATCAGGCCAGATCCCCATTTCGTAGGGCTGGGTACTGGCTGACTCAGCCAGTAGCGATTATACTGTCGGTAAACTCAAACAGTGTACTGGATTGCAGCAGTATACTGCTGTCTCTCCTCTCTCCCATTGACGTTGGTTTCCGTGCTATAATATGGCGTGTTTCTTGGGCGTACGTAAGATGAAAAAAACTACTGGCGAATATACTGGCCAGATCAATCAGTAGAATACTCGTAGTGACAGTAGATTACTCCAGTAGTGCCAGTACATTCTGTGCCAGTGCCCAGTCCTACTATATAATGATCTGCATCTTTGAGGGGCAGTTGAATTCCTGATTAACGTGACCTGCACGACGAATGTAATGCTTTCCGGGTCCGATCTTGTACGCCAATGACACGGCTCTACGCGCCACATTGTTTGCCGGGCGGGGGATTTGCACGATACGACTCTCATAGGATTTAGATCATGCACAATGCAGATCGTGATCTGTCTGATCTATGAACCCTTTAGCGCGGACGTACGTAATAATGGCCAAGTTCAAACCAACAGCAAGCAGTGCAAACATTCGTGTAACAGATAAGAACAGCCGTAGTAGCATGGATAACTACTTCGTACCAAACAACAGCAGAAGCAGAGCAGCAGCACCCGAATAGGTAGGATGCCCTCAAGACCGGCGGGAGCCTCGGCTCTCGAAACTCGGACAAGAGCCCCGTGGACAAGAGAGGAGAGGACACGGCACGTTTTTCCAAGGCTTTCGCGGGCATTTTCAATACGAGGCTGCATTGTTTTGGTGTGCCTTGCCTCTGTCTGCTCGCCCGGGTTGTCGCTTGCTTGTTTGCTTTGCTGGCTCTGGCCAACCATTTCTTTCCCCTTGTCTCTTTTCTCTTGCTGTATGCACACAACACGACGTCGCTGAATTTGGCCGCTGATATACTAGGAGGGTTGGATACCACCACCATACAGACTAAATTATTTGCTGGCTGCGCTGGCTGCGCTGGGTCGCGGCCGGCCCTCGACTTTGTTGGTGCCGGATCAGGGTGCTTTTCGTGGTCCCTGCCGGCGGTTAAATACGAACAGACCCAGCGTCGCTTTGGAGGGCTCAGGTCCAAGTGGGGGGTCAAGGATCAGGGTAGGGAGCAGGGCGCGTTCATATTTAACCGAAACAATATGACACATCATCAAATATTCATATTTTACTACGTCGTATTAATAATCAATGGTTATCTCCGAACAACATACATATAACACGCAATACGACAAACCCCCCGCGGCGAATTTCAGAGCCTGTTTCCCCCCGAAGAATGGCGCAGGGAGCACCCACAACGAAAACGGTGGCTTCGGAAAGGTCTCGTCGAAATCTTTCGTTTGTTGTTGTTGTTCTCACATTAACTCACAATTCACTGCAGTCCGTTATGGGCCGTCGAGCGCGTGGCTCGGCGTATAAACCTCTCCCCGCTGTCGAGAAACTAACCTTCGAAACTCGTCCAAGAGGGCGTGCAAGGTTGCGCGTCATGCGGTAAGGTCATACCGGTAAGCGCTACTCCTATATACCAGCACTAAATACTGACTTTCGTAATCGAGTTTTGCGGATAGATGGCGTTGTTTATGGCGGTTAGATGTTGACGTTCGTATCGACTCTTGCTGTTTACCTTAGAGCAACTGTTGCTCAATTTCCTTTCCGTAGGTATATACAGCAGGTAAGCTTCCTTCTTGAAACATTCGCTCCATCCGGCTTGTGCACGACGCGCGCACAACTGTTAGATTTCCCTCGTACACACCTTTTTCGCCAATGTGCCTCCATTGCTGCCACAACCTCGCACACTTCGGACAGATCGTCGATACCCAAATCATCATCTACAGGACATTTATTCACCCTTTTAGGACTGCAGTCCCGCTTCGGGCACAATTGGGGACAAAATACTTGGAATTTGAGTGGTTTGCCCCCAAAACGGGACTGCATCTCTGAAAGGGTTGAGGGCAGATTATTCTTGGTCTGTGTGATCTACAGTAGCTCGGGATGGGGTGGGAGCCGTAAAACCCGCGTGATGTACCAGTAGGTCACGTTTCCTGGGTTAGATCTGTACTGTATACAGATCCTGCACAACCTTTCATACCGGCAGATAAAGAACTAGATGATCTAGATCATGGTCTGTCCGAGATGTGCAAAGTTCGGCCGTGGGAGGGGAGGGGCGCTCTCGCCGCCGCCACAGCAGCAGCCGCCGCAGCAGTCTCAAGACGTCCCGTCGTGTGCCTCTATCAATAGATGCTTCATCTTTGACTCTCTCGCAGCCGTTTCCAAATCTGCCAGCGCAGGTTCTTCCACTGAACAGCCACCGACTTCATAAACTATCTGCATCTATCAGTGCCCCCGGCCTCGGGGTTGCGAGCCGCTGCCTCACATGGAGCTTTCTGCGAGCGCGCGGCTGCTGCTGCAGCAGCAATAGCGTGGAGCAAAACTGGTGCTTAAGACGCCCAACCAGAACGCTTTGGTTGATCATAAATTGGTCGAGAGTCAAGAGCTACAAGCAGGCTGGTCCAGCGTCACAAGTGCCCGTACAGCGAAATTGCCACCGTTGCCCTTGCCGAAGCGCCTCCCCTCCTCCTTCGCTCCGCAATCGACAAATACTGGAAACCCTTGACCGCTCTTACGAAAACTTAATATGTTTTAGCCGCATTTTCGCGCAGCTGGAACCAGTCAGCACCCGGAATAGAAAAAGTGCAGCCGGAAATTCGCATAAATTTATTGAGTGCAAATAATAGAGCACTCCAAACGGCAAAAGTGCAGCCGGAAAAATCGCGGAAATTAATGGGGCCTGGGAATGCACGATGGCGGGTGGGGCTCGAATCTTTTGTTATCTCCCCTTATGCCAGTTTTGCAAAAAAATAGGCACACTTCTTGTGCCTTGTCTGGGCCACGGACTATCCACAAGTGCGCAGCCTACGCAAGATACATGTGCGAAGGGTACGCCTGAGTACGAATGTAAAACCACTTTTTATACCACCCTATGTAAAAACATCGTATACTATGGTCCGTAAACATCACGAGGGTGCTCGATAACAATAAACCGACCACAAAGTCAGACGCTCCGGGCGTGAAAAGTAGAAGACACACTTTCGGTACGTCACAGCAGCAGGACCCGAGCGAGCGGATGGGAACGCCATATTGCATCTTGCACAAGTGGTGGCAGGTGGTGTGGTACGGTACCCCCGAGATAAAAGTATCATTTGTCGTTGGTGGAAGGCGGAGGGAGGGAGGGAAGCAGCCACGCTCGTCGAACCGGTCGTGCTAGGTATTCCATCCCATTTCGCCAACATACCTGCCACTGCCCGGACGGATCTTTACCGATACTTGTTTTCAAAACAACGTGGCAAAGCAGAGAGCGCACCGGGCCTTGGCGATCGTACCGAAGCCCAAGAGAGACACGTGGAACCGACACAACCGCCACCACCCCACCAAAGAACGTAGCAGAGGTGGGTCATTGATTCCCAATTCATGATCTACATAGATTTTCCAGGGGCAGACATATTCCTGATCCGTACAGTATGAGTATGATCTATTGATAGATCAAGTTGCCGGGTGGGAGCCGTTAAACTCTGCACGATCTAGGACAGGCTTCATGAGATGGACCCGTACGACACGGACACACATCCTGCACAACGTCTCCTAACAGCAGATTGCAAACTGGTATAGGACTGCAGTTCAGTATAGGGGGCAATCCACCCAAATTCTAACATAGTTAGAGCCGAAACTGGACTGCGGTACTAAACGGGTTGAGATCTATACAGATACGATCTGTCCGAGGTGTGATACGAGGTGTTGTCGATGGAGTTGGGAAAGGCCTCGAAATCGTATGCTAAAGTTACCTCACGTACGTACTGCTATTACCTATACCAGGTATAGTACCACACGTATGTTATACAGTTACGACAAAACGCCGTTGAAACAATATCAGGGATGTACCGAACACAGGTATTCGGTAATTCTTGCCGTAGGTGCAGGTGATGCATTTCACTATGTATGGTGCCCTTGACCCTTGAGACGAACGTTGAGGCAAAAAGAAGCCGTTGGTGCCAACCGTTCGGATTGCTGAAAAAGAGCCAACAACCCGGCGTTTCGAGGAGGCTTACGCAGCCGTGGGTGAGAGGGGGCGCGGGGCGTTTTTCTCACACGAATAACTTACTTGTAGCCGACAGGATAGCGCAGTTGCTACTGCTGGTATATTATGGTACGTGTTTACGTACGTCACGAGGACATCCATCATCGTGCTTTGTGCACCGAAACGCGGAACATGATAGGGTGCTACGTACTCGATCACCTGGTCAAGATTTCTTGTTGTTCTTGCTAAAGAAACCAAACCGCATCTTCTTGTACCTGGTACATTCTTTTTAATCGTGTCGCGTGTACCAGGTATGTACTCGTATGTATTTACCGGTACAGACGTACCTGGTAATCAATAGCGTGGCTGTCTACTATTGATAGTACGTCGTACACGGAAAGAAAGAACGCGCAACTTTTGCGGAACACTCCTACTTGTGCTTGTATTAATAAACCGAATAAAGACCTTTCGACATCCCTGTACGTACGTGGTACTAGGTACCAGTACGTATTAATACTGCTTTGTAGGAATTGCAGAGAGGATAGCCTATTTGCTTGAGCGATACAGTCAGTTCAGCGACATTCTTGTTTACGTACGTACCAGGGATGAGCATTCAGGAGCGAGAGTCGGGGTGCCGGCAGCACAACGTGCTGGCTGACTGATACAGCAGTTATTAACTGTTCACATTAGTATGAGCTGCACGGCTGGCCGTGGTGGAAAAACAAAAAGCAACGCAAAGTGCGAGGTTCGAAGTACAGAGCATTCGTACTTCGTACCGGTACGCTGTACGTACAGATGCACCTTCAAACAGGGCGTCGAGCACCGGACGCCTTCGGGTCGCATTTGCTTTTGCATCGGTAGACAAGCCGACTTTGCTGAACATCGTTACCCAGCCCACACGCTCTCGTGCTCGATTCGTTTCCTGTTTCGGTCGGTCGATGTGGCCTCGAGCACAACATCAACTTTGTCGGTGCTGCTACTGCTGTACTACTGCACCAGGTACGCTGTACGGTCATCTCTGCCAAAAATATTTGACTCGAAAAACAAGGCAAAAAACAGAAAAATCAACTCGCACATCACTCACTCGATCGAGGGCGCTCTCGTGCCGAGGTAGGGCCCATCCCGGCAAGAATCCCCGTGGTCGAGCCGCTCCGGCGGACGATGCGAAGAAAGCGGAAGCGTTGCTCCAAGAGCACACCGCACCCAGTACAGCGATAAGCAAAGCCGATGAGCTCCTCATGGTAACCCTGCCGCGCGTGGACCGATCACGATGCGCAGAGGCAGGTCGTTTGCGGTGCTTCTCTATGTATGTCTGGATACGATAGGCGAGTCCTGCGCCCAGCAGTTGAGTTTGCACTTCAAACTGAGGCTGCGACGCGTGTCCCATAATAAATGCGCGACCGAAAGAAAAGCTAGAACGAACTAACATCGGGCCCTCTCACCAGTATTTACCCTTCACACCGCACCAGGTGCATAGTAGTACCGAGTGTTCAGCGGCCTCACTGCAAGCAGCGAGTTCCTGGCGACTGGGCGCGAATTTATCTGGGGGACCTTGACCGCACGAACTCATACTCTGGCTGTGGTATGATACTACTGCTGCAGCCGTATACGCTCCCCCTCCTTAGGTCACGTTAAAACCATACACATAATGCCTCGTCCTCGTCATTTGAGCACATAAAAAAACTTCCGGTAGCCAGCGCCGAACGCACCTGCCACTCCGCCTCGATGCCCGCTCCCGCCTCTCTCTTCCTGTCGCTCTCTCTGAGGCTCTTGCAGTGAACGTCACAAATCAAGCACGTGGCGGTTCCCCGCAAGCACTCTAAAACACCCAAACCCCAGCGAATGAGGAACGCCTCTTCTATAATTCGGGTCGAACTTCTTTCCCGGCGATAGTTGGGGGCACAGACAAGGGAAGCCTAGACCAGACAGACGAACCGCTCGTCAACGCAGCCTACCATCCCCAGGCTACGCTTCTGGTGCCGGTGCCGCCGAAGATCACCCGCCAGAACCGGGCTCTGTCTCTGGACGCGCAGCGCTGGTAGTGCCCCGATTTCGAAATTGCCCTGTGAAGTAGCGAGCGGCCTGGTGTGTGAGAGAGAAAGTCACGCTCTGAGATAGGCTAGAAAAGGCAGCTCGGCAGCATCACAACCGGAAGGCAAAGAGCGCAGACGGCGCCCCGTGGCGCGGTGAGACGCAGACGTGGACCACCTCAGCCCAACCATGCAGAACATCAAGTGCGTCGTGGTGGGCGATGGCGCTGTTGGTAAAACCTGCCTTCTAATCTCCTACACGACGAATGCTTTTCCTGGAGAGTACATCCCAACGGTGTTCGACAACTATAGGTGAGTGACTTCCTAGAGGAGCATCTGTCGCCGTAGGGCAGAGAGCATCGCTCGTTTCTCGGACCCCGCGCGCGCTGCCCCATAGCCTCAGTGAACGAGCCCTCTCCTAGAGCCTCGAGGAACGCAGCGGTGGAGCTACTAGCTGGTTTTGGGTTTGGCGTTGACTGAGTTTTGGTATTTATTTTTGCCTGCTTTTTTGTCGTATACATATTGCAGAATCATCGACCCACAGGATGAGTCAAATTTTTCCTCGGCGTGTGTGTCTCGTAGTCTCGGAGTGTGAGTGCGAGAGAGAAAGAGAGAGAGTTTCGTGTCTGCCGCTGTCTTGAGGTTTTGAGACCTTATTGGGTCATGCCCCAGCCAGGCTACCTACGCAAAGCGGTGTCCAACTCCCTCTATATACCTATCGTCGGTCGATGTCAGTCTGCTGCTCCAACCCCCACACCCATTCTCGTCCCGTGGCCTCATCATCGCGAAGCCAGCAGCAGCAGCAGCAGGGGATGGATGGAATCTGATGCCGCTGTTTTTTTGGTTGTTTTTTGAGGATGATGGGATCTGTGATGATGTCCACATTATGATGAAGAGAGTTATGATTTTCGTGATGGCCGATGTGGGAAATGCGACGGCTGTCTGTCTGTCTGTTTGTCACATATTCATTCATATGGGGGAGTATGTACCTTTATATACATACAGACAGTACGTACAATAGTACCAGGGACATACATGGTTCGAAAACCTCGGGTTCCCCGTTCGATTTTTTACATTTTTTTTGTGTGTCTGTTTTTTTAGTGTTCATCACTCATCACCCGACTGCAGCAGCAGTGTCTTGTCTTGTCTTGTCTCATCTTGTCTTGCCTTGTCTCGTCCCCCGTCTCGTCCCCCGTCTAGTCCCTCTTGTCTCTTTTCTTCTTATTTTTTATTTAGCTCCGTCTGATGTGTTGTTTCTCGTCCTACTCTCTACGCGTGGTCTTTTAGGCGAGGCGTTGATTTTTTGTTCATCACTCTCTCCCCCTCTCCTCCTCGCATGCTATCAGTTAGCCCTAAAGCGCCGAATGTCATGGTTGCGAGATTGCGAGGTTTGGGATATATAGACATCGACCATTTTCATGACGCAATAATTGGAGTAGAGGGCATCGTGTACGGTGGGTGATATGATACGAGCGCGAGTATAGACATGGGCGTATAATATGTATGTGCCTTCCGTCGTCCGAAAAACCAATTGATTGCCTCTTCGATTCCTTGTCCTCTTGTCTCTCATGCCTGTCTGTCTGCCTGTCTGTCTGTCGGCCTGTCTGTTTGCCTGTCTGTCTGTCTGTCTGCCTGTGTGCCTGTCTGTCTGGTTGGTTGGTTCGCTGTGATGTTTTACTCTCTTACTTCCGCGTTGGTTTTGATGTTTGGCCTTCAGCGCCAATGTAATGGTCGACGGGAAGCCGATTAATCTGGGGCTGTGGGATACGGCGGGGCAGGAGGACTACGACCGACTCCGGCCTCTGAGCTACCCTCAAACAGTGAGTGCGCCGCCACGAGCGGTAGACAGAGTTTTAGTTAGGGGTATGACCAAGCGCTTCTATTTCTTGTAGAAAACACTGCAGCGGCAGCATGGTGGCAGGCCGGGCCGGGTATGGCAGTCAATGGAAACATGGACACAACAACGACAAGAACCGGTATTACCATATTAGCTGCAGCAGCAGTGATGTATCTTGTGCCATATCTATGACGTCGTAATTCGTACAAGAAGAGTCTGGGAGTCTACAACCCAGGTATGATACAGCTCCATATATGCGTCTGAATGACGTCGATCACACATTATACGCCAGTGCCGGTATTTATTGTTGCGTAGCACAGGCACGCAACCTTGGAGTATTCTTGTACGTACAGCAGTTAAGTTTGTACTGCACCTGGCACCATTTTTTTTATACCGTTGCTTATTCCCAGGTACCTGGTATGTGGTTATGTACCGATTATACTGCGGGTCTGTTGCTGTCCCGTTTTTTTTGCCTTTTTTGTGGTAATATAGAGCGAACATTGAGAGCCCTTGCAGCACGACGAACCGAGAAGAACAGTATCATGGTACCTGGTACAGCCCATCGTGCAACGCGCCGCTCGTTATTGAATGCATGAGGCACGAGGCTATTCTGTTCGGGTCCTTTGTACTGGCAGCTTCGAGCAGACAAGAGTAAGGGACTGACGCCACGTCTCTCTCCGCACGAAATAGTTTAAATTATTTCCACCACTCTTTTAGTACTGTTAGTACTGCAGTCCCGTTGTGGGGACAACCCACTCAAAGTCTAAGTAGCTAGTCCCCCAAACGGGACTGCAGTGCTAGAAAGGGGCTCCGAGCGCTTGGCGCTGGGGAAGCTCTTCGCTCTTACCCCGATAGCAAAAAAGTATTTGCTCTTTTGATAAGTTAACTTTGGTGCTAATGGTACTGCAATTCCTGGTACGTACCAGGTAGTAGCTTGGTATGCAGTAACATTACGTTATTCATGTTAAATTTGCAAAACTGCTGTAATGACGTAATGACTGCACCACCATCGCCACCACCACGACCGAGCATCATTAAACCAGGGGCGTACTGCTGTACGTGGTATTTATGTTGGAGTACTGATAGTTGACACCATCGGGTATTTCATTCCCACCGTAATTTGTAGTTTAGATATCGTAATGATTTTTTTGGGTCTTAGTTTGGGGGTCTGCAGTCTGCAGCGCAGCAGTCTCGTCGCGCGGCTCCTAAAAAAATACGGGGTGGGGGGGGTATGTGCGTGTGTGTATGCGAGGTGTGGAGTGTACGTAGTCGAAAGCAACAGGCATGCATTATACACGAGGAACGGTCCAGTCCTCAAGCGGGTCGAACACAAACCAACTGTATGGAATCTTATGCTGTTGATGCTGCTACAGCAATACAACTCATGCTGGTGCTTTATCTGTCCGGTTTGTGTGTTGTATATACTCGCATCATAGCATATACCAGGTATATATTGTTTTTTTCTTGTGTGTGTTTTAGTCCCACAGCATGTACTATTAATACGTACGGTACCACGTAAGATATCAACTTCGCCCTTCTCCTTCTCCCTCGCTATGGTCATAACTCAGATCCAGGGTGACACAATAGGCTATTATACCCCCCCCCCCACCCCCACTGCTCCGTCTTGAAAGGGATGCGTGGTCAATGGTCTATTGACTACGGAAAGCAACAAATGAGTACGCCCCGCCCCCCACTACTTACGGCACGCGACTTGCATTTTAATAGCGGAAAGGGTTTAGCACTTTCTTCAGTCGTCGAAAACACGCCGAATAGAGCTTACCCACGCTTCTCGCAGACGCTCTCGGTAGTCAGTGTCTTTCGAGAAATAGTCATAACTCCATACGTGAGGAGAATCGAATCTGCGACATCAACGCTAGTGGTATTCGAGGTTTGCCACTTGACTACCGGTATGGTATACGAGTACGTACGAAAAAACGCATTTGCGCGCTTGATGCTTGTTCAGATTTCGTACTACTGCGGCAGCAGCAGCGCCGACGCAATTGTGGTTTGCTCTCTGGGTATCCAAGTACATCATGCACCCGCTCGCACCCCGCACTTAGACGGGAAGTACTGTAAGACAGCTGCATCACCTTCTTAGCGCTGCTGCTACCAGCTGCGGCTGCTGCGGCGGCACTGAGCACAAGTAGTGGTAGAAAATGTCATCCCACTCAATGCCTGAAGTCCTCCTTTGTATATGTCTGACTGGGCCTGCGTGCCTGCACAGAGTCGGCCCACATTGACCTACTGGCTGACAGGTGACAGCTGACAGCGGCAACTTTTAACACCAACCGCCCAAGTACACAAAGAAAAAAAAAAGTAGAAGCGCAAAAAATGTTGATCACTGCTGTAAACTTCGGACGCACGAACGGGCATACAATCCATACCGGATACATAGGCTTTTATGTATACCAGGTGCCATGGTAACCTGGTAACAAACACCGAGAGGGCGTTCTTTCACGGACGAAGCTAATACCAGGTACCGGGTATCATACCACGTACACAAAACGTACGGGATTACCAGGTATATCGTACCAGATACATGGTTACGTAGAAAAGACGGGGAACCGCTCCCCCCCCGCTTTATATTTCTCTCCCTTTACTCATTGTTGTTTGTACAACTAACAGCAGTGCGCGGTGTACACCAGTGCGTTGCCTGCTTACGATGACCTCCCCCGTGTATTATGGCGGGGGTGGTAGGGCGGCCCGGGGTTAAACCTAAAGCTGTGCTTGTAGCGGGTATTGATGGTAGCAGAGCGGTGCTGCGCCTGGCTCCATGGCAACTGGACGGTGGGCTTTGTGGGTGTTTGGGTGTACGTTCGAGTGTGTTTTTTTTTCTGGCTGTTTATGGGTCCCAACGGTTCGCACTCGCGCTTGCTTGTCAAGCGCGATGAGCCAAGCCGAGCGCTCGGAAAGCAGTCGGGTGGTTGCTTTTGACCCTCACCGAAAGTATTTTCGACGACATAGAGTGAACATTTATAGGATACCTGGTGTGATAAGTCGTGGTGCTTCTTTGACTGTCCGGGGCGGGGCTGGCAGGAAAGTGGGTGCATGGCGGTAATACGAAAAGACCGATGATCCAGCCGGGGGGCAGCTCTCGGCTCAACCCAGCAGGCGTTTTGTTGAATTGCGCTCGCCCGCAACTCGAAGGTTATTATTGTCTCTACACGTGTAGTTTAGAGCATGATAGGTGTGGTGTATCAAGAGTGGTGTGCTAATATTAAAAGTGCCGTCTGCGTGACACCACGTTTGCTAGTATTAATAGATCTTGAAGAACAAAACGTTTTTGTCGCCTTTTCTCGCTCGAACTGCTGTGGATATCACTATGTACGAGGTACGACGACTTTGTTGTTCAGTATCTGGTACACAACGGAGCGGCAGGAGTGCTAATCATGTTTAGTACTGTTGTATCGGCACCATACGAGAGGTCCCTCTATACGTACAATACCGGCACTATAGCGGCAACCGGCACTACTCCGCACACTCCCACACCGGTTGGTCACATCTGTCAAGCTATTTCACCGGTTGTATAGACGCCAGCCGGCACTATATTGTGATCACTACCTGGTACTAAATACTGCTGTACATCAGTTGTATACCTGGTATGTTGTATCCTATTCCTCCTGTTTAGGCGCTCGTGTCTTGTGTGAACGAGTCCTCCCAGAGGGTATACCAGGTATCGGATTGGACGGCACTAGATACTGACCGCGAAAGACGAAAGATGTCAGGATACATGTCAAGCAAGGCCAAACGTGCGCTGTAAGGGTAGGGACGAGCGTTCAAAAGTAAAACCTTTTGTGTCGGTCAAGGCATGTCAAGCCGAAATTACTTTTAAATTACTGCTGCATGTCGAGGAGTGAAGGTGCCATCATATCTCCTGAAATCTTTGTAGAAGGCAGTATATCTTCTGTTACCTGTTTGTTACCTGGTGTTTATACTCGTACGATGCCCGATAACCCTGGCCCAAGGCGCACGGCTTTATTTTGATTTTTTGATTGATTTGTTTGTCTGCAGGACAGGCACAGCCGACTGTTCGAGTTGCTCACCTCCAGCATTCGTACCAGTACGAGTAGCTTCAAAATGTCATACGGGGCGGCTGTGGCTGTCAAGTGACGTATAGGGATCTCTTTTTCGGAGCATAAAACCTGGAAATATGGTCAACCCCCCCCCCTTCCCCCCCTCCGCCCCCTCTTCGCTTAAGTCCTTCTTACGTACGTACCAGGTACAATATACGTGCTACATCACAAATTCTGCAGCTTCAGATTTTGTCTTCCTCATACCTGGTATCGTGGTATACGGACTGTGCTTCCTGCTTGAGACCAATTGAAACCCGTAGTACGCCCGATCGGAGTATCTCAAACTGCGTGCGAAGATGAGTTTCGACGAAATCCTCGATCTCAGTTGTTGTTTTTCACTTTTATTAATATTTAAGTTGTCGTAATGTTGCTTTTACTGTGGTGAAGGTTCATAAAGCGTGAAGGGAAAAGACCTGGGGTGCGCCCCTTTGTAAAGTTGATGTTGTTTCGATGCTGATGATGTTTCGCTGTTCACTCGTTCTTTTTGACCCTCCTTTCTATACCTTCAGACCCTCATACCATACCCAAAGACATGGATGATAGCATGATAGCACGGCCAAGGTCCGCTCGTACGTATTATATATATATATATTCCGGTTCTTATTCTCCCCTGGCCTGAGAGGAGATCTTTTTTTTTTACGTCATACGTCGCTCTTGCGCGCTACGAGTAATATTTGTAGAGGCTTATATACGCGGCGCCCGAGTGTGAGGGTATCATTCAACGGGCGAATCGATCGCCATCATCCCCGCGACGCACCTTGTCTACCACTGATATTATGTCGCCACTTTGATAAGCGCGAGGCGTGCGAGTAGATGCTGCTGTAGTCCGCGAGAGGCTCGGGGGTGGAGACTCGACGGACTCGGTCAGACCTGGCAGTCTCCGCGTCTGAACAAGATACGAAGCTGCAGCTGTAGCAGCGACGAGATTTATGGTCCTCAAGTGATTATCTCTGCATCTCTGCCTGCACATAAGATAATTTGCTCGTTTCTATCGTATGTACGTACTGGTACATATGTAAACGTACGTACGAAGCGGTAGCAGCGAAAAATATGTATATTTCGTATTTCATGCACAAGGCACATATTTTATCTCTTCTCCTGAGATTTTTGGATTAGTTTTCTTTCTCCACGTATCAAATATGATATGATACCTGGTATGATACCTACAATTCGCAACCGAAATTGAAGCTTGAAGGGGAACGAAAGAAAAGTAGATCGAAAATGTCAAGAGTCCACTGAATTCAAAACTCCTCCGCCCTCCAACGCCAACGCCCTTCCTCATGTGGTTTCTACTTTTTTTTTTCTTGCGGTATCCACGAACTTGCCGGCTGCGGCTGACGACCGCCTATTCAATATGTTGTGTCATTGACAAAGGGGGTGGCGTACCCATTTATTGCTTGCCTTAAGTCTTTTGACAATTGACCACGCATACCTTTCGAGACGCCGCGGGGGCGGGAAGGGGGGTAGCGGGGTGACGGTGGGGGAGGGGGGGGGGGGTCGCACAGGCCACCCTGGGGCCGAGCACCTCAAGAGATTACGATATTAACATTAGGGAGTTCCACACTGCTGTAGTGCCTTGGCCGGAGCTCCCGACATTCCTGATATTTACCACTTGTGTCCGGAAAAATAAGGATCGTTCATGTATTGATATCAATAACAAAACCATCCTTGCATTCCCGGACTGAGTTGTATGTTATGTGTGTAGGAGTGTGCACTACTGCTGTACCTTGATATCAGGTACCAGGTATATATTACGTCCTGGTACCTGGTACACACGCATCATGTACACGGTCTGTACGAATACTGCACGCGACAACAGCAGTTGAGAATTAATCTCCTATTGCGGCTAAGTCTGGTGGCTTATTGTGATGTCAACGTTTCGAGGTTGGGTTTTTGAAGACCATTCTATAGGGTTTAGAGTGGCGTTTCTCGCTGAGCACAAACGCTCAGCTGTGAGAGCTTTAATTTAGCAAAACCTCAGCCTGAAATCATTGACTCCCAGATTTTCAACACCTGTCGCGTACCGTATGCACCTTACATCGTAAGATGTACTGCTGGCGTGTGATCATATCTTGGGCGTAGACTACCACCACCGTCCTTGGTGGGAAGTGAGCAGGCCGAGCGGATCGAAACGGCAGCCGGGTCTCTGTCTGCTGGCAGCGACTTGTCTCAAGTAATGAGTTCTGCGGCAGCAGGGGCTTTGCTGGCAGCGACTTGTGCAAGTATTGTGTGCTACTACTGAGTGCTGCCGTCACATTTATTTGTTCCACTTACGACCGCGGCTGCTGCTGCTGCTTCTGCTGCTTCTGCTGCTGCTGCTGCTGCTGCTATGTGGCTGCTTCTTGGCAAGCGTTGACTCAAGCCTTTCTGACAAAGATGTCAGGAGACATGTCAAGCAAAGCCAATCGTGCGCTGTCAAGGGTGCAGGGCCGAGTGTTCCACACTAAAACTTCGTAGTTTGGTGTCAGTCAAGACATGTCAAGGCAAAGTTGCTGTCTGTCAAGGGGTGAAAATGCGGTCTTGTGACACTTTTGCTTTCTGCCGGTTTGTGACGTTTCGTGCGCCGGGCTGGCCTTTGTGACGTTGCGTGCTTGGCTAAGCCGTGATATCGGTTGATTCCTCTCGCTCCATCTTGAACCCAAAAAGTGCTCTCAACCTGCGGACAGACAAGGTCAAGTTAAACGAAAACGATACGTACGAGAAGTTGAAATCGCACACGAAAAAGGAGGACGAAACCAGCCGAACCGAACCAATCTGAAGTACACGACGTGCTACGTGCTACGTAGTGCAACGCCCGACAGCAACAACATACTGCTCTATGTTGGTACGAAGGCAGTTTGTTGTGCATGTGTGCGTATTGCACATGTTGAAATTGCGCACATAATGAAGCTGTCAAGGTATTTAGACCCCTGGGCTACTTTTTCGCTACGACGGCGAGGAGAGGTGACACCTACAGCAGAGTGCAAGCGGGTGATGTTGTTGTTTTTTGTTTCCATGCGAGTGAGTTTAGATTTCTGCTGGGTGTGTCGTTTCTGTTCTTTAGTTTTATTATGCTGTTGTTTGCTGTTTGGCTTTCTGCCTGGCTTGTCTTCTTTTGTGTTGGCGTGTACCGGCATATACTGGTATTATTCCGGCTTACCGTATACCTGCTGTCCCAGGTTGTGCATGTATATATAACATTGTATGTGTATAGACGTGTTTGGTCTGTTGTTTGGTTTTGTTTTTGTTGGGCTGGTGCTACACCGGGCAGGTCCGACGGACGAAATCGAGACCGGGGGAGGGGGGGGGGCGGGGTAGGGGGGGGGGGGGGGGGGGGGCGTGGAGGAGGAGGGGGGGAGGGGAAACAATTCAAAAGAACACACAAAGACAGAACGATAACCTGTGCACATTTCGGGCGATTTAAGATGATGTCGTCAGCCGTCAGAAGCCGTAGAAGATCATACGCCGGTCGAGAATCCTCCCGTGTGACGTTCGTCGGTGTTTCCCCTGATGCTGTCTACCATGGCGTAGACGCACAGCCCAGCACCGCACCGCGCCGCACCCTATTAATTCTACCTCCTGCAGAAACATGGCTGTTACCTGGTATTCAATACACAGTCAGTGGTAGCGCAAACTGTTCCCCGTGGGGGTCGAACCCCGATTCTGTCCGTGGCAGAGAAGCCCCCGAGGCCCGGGGCTATGTTCCACGAAGTCGGGCGAGAGACCGATGGTTGATTGTGATTGGGTGCACCTCCGAGCGCGCTCTTGATGACGATCGGGGATTAAGGAATAAAGGCTGGAATCTGAAGTTGCCCGGCCGGCTGAAATTGGACTCTAATAATGAGATCTGACAGCCTCGCGGCCGATAGGCGAAGAGGTCGCTTTTAGTCTCACGAACACTGGTGCGCTGTCGGTTACGAACAAATTTCGAGTTTTTTTCTAGTGTTTCAGTTCCAAGGTTTGTATTCCCGGGCCAGGCCTCGCTTTCTTCACGAGATTGTCCGTGTACGAGGTATGATACAGCAATTTGTATGCACGAGTCGACGCAAGTCTACGGGGGAAGAAAGTGAGCGAGTCTTCTTGCTCTTGGTATTCGTACAGAAATGAAGGCGTTAGTGCCTGCCATAGGACCCCGGGTGAGGGATACGAAAGGAAGGGAACCGTGGGGAAGTATCAATACTCCTTTAGGATTACAATTCCGTTTGGAGGACGAACTGCTCAGAATTTCCAGTGATTTGACCCCAAAACGGGACTGGAGTCGGGAAAGGGTTGAACAGTTTGATATGCACCCGGTTATTATGGGTGGAATGGGGAAGAAAAAATGTACATTCAGGAGCAGAAAAGCTTGTCCAACCCACAAAGCAGTACGTATGATACCTGGTATATATACCTGGTACCTCTTTGTTCATTCGTTAATATTAATATGAATAGATCGCGTTTTGTTTTGAAAAGGTTCTGATGACTGTTTTTCGTGTTTTTTGTCATGTGTTTTTTTTCAAAGTTTGTGTTCTGTTTTTTATCTTCCCACCTGTTTTTATACGGCAGCGTGTCGTGTGTACCTCCCCCTCCCCCCCCCTGGAGCTAGGTAGGGAGGAGGAGGAGGGGGGGGGGTCCGCAAGTAAGAACCTCGAATATATCATATACTTCCGTTCCCCTCGCTGCCTCGGCAAGGAATGCTGCGAGGCATGCCCTATCAGGCTAATAGCGAGTGGGGTAGGTCTTTCTGGCGGGTGTAAGGCCGGACTCACCCTCAAGGAGTGGTACCTTCTTGCTGCTGCCTGTGGCCGCGAGGCTCAGGCGGCAGTAGAGTTGGGTCGTACGTGGTGCGTCAGGCACGGAGACCTACGATTCGCGCGTCTTTTTAGGCAGCTGCGGCAGAGCAGCAATGCTCAATCGGGGGGTCCGTGCGCGGAGGCAGGCGCCACCACAGGCCACACTACGGCACAGTCTATTGCGCCGGTAGGAGGCTGGATTCGACGACGAGGGAGGAGGGAGACTGAGCGTCGACGTGCGGGGAAGAGACGGATTGACCTCCCCCTGCGCGAGAATTTTTATTTCCCAGATCAGAACCGCAAGTGCGAGGAGCATTTTGTTTTTCAGGATGACGGAGAAAGGGAAACGACTGGAAGGGAATGGCAACGAGTGCACGCGCAAAGGAGCGGGTGGATTGGGCCAAGGCGATGATGCGGCCTTGAAGAGCGGCAGGAAGACGGTGCATGGAGACCCATGATTTGCGCGCACGCTATCATCACGAGAGAAGCAGTCATAGTTTGTTTTTTCCTGGTATTGTTTTTCACGAGGCAGAATAGTATCTACCGGTACTCGTCACTGGCCTTCGTAGTTTAACGAGTTGTATACCCTTCATGGGGAATAACCTACGCAATTATCAGGGACGTGGTATCATAACTGTGCTGCACCTTTTTGTGTCAGACAGTCCAGGAAGAGATGGCGATCGTTGATATTCGTGTGGTAGTAAGGTTCGATTGCTCCTTTTTTCACTGCATATCCGCGAGTCTTCACTCTGACAGCACTCCAGATAGCAGGCAGGTGTGTTCCTCTTTCGTTTTCACGACTACCGTGCGTTTCGTACGGTGCAGGCAGCACTTCAGACAGCATCCGCTGTAGTCAGCAGCCACGAGTTGGTTAGTGGTGGGAACGGGGGTACTCTTCTATCTATGTTATAGTTGAGAGGATATACCCGCGGCCATGTTAGTTCAGTTTTGCACATTGGTTTTATCTTGTGTGCGCTTTTTCCGTCTCGTGTATTTTGAGGCAGCCGAATTTTCGGATTTTTTTTTTTTTTTCGGATCTTCCTAGGGCTCCAGCACCTTTGTGTGACCACGGACTCCTTCGTCAGAGAGTTAATGTGAGAACAACAACAACAACAACAACATACCTGGTATGCTTCGTATAGAGAAGAGCGAAGTAGAAATCGACCTCTCAAGTCTCACGACGTTGGTTGACTAGGGCAGAACGTCCCTTGTGCCTTTCGCCTTCTGTAAGTTTTTACGGATCTCGTGCCACCGTCCGCCACGGATCGGTGAAGAATCAGGAAACCTGGTCCAGGATGTATTTATTTCCCATTTTGTCGAGACTGGGTGCTCTGTACACCACAGCAGTAAGTACGGTGTTACAAACTCTCGAATTTGTTTTTTGTCCTGTAATTATCCGCGTGTTTTTTTTCGCGGTCGCTTGTTTGGTCTCATTTATGGTGCTTCTCATATCACTGCTGTTTTTATGCTATTGATTGATCGTACTTCGTATTGGGCGTATACCTACCTGGCATTTAATATCTTTCCTGTACACCCTGTCCTGGTATGATATAGGACTGATAATATTTACCAGGTACTATTTACCCGAGGTAATATGTGATACGATATTTTATGTATCGTGTATCATCTGATATACCTGGTACCCTGGTATATAATACTGCTATTAATACTAGGTACATACTGCAGCAGTACGAGTTGTATTATTTCATACTTGTACGCATGTGTATAGATCGGGCACGTCAGGCGAAAATAATCAGAAAATATTGGAACAAGAGAGGTTTGAGAGAAGGACGGGCTCTGTTGTCCACATGTTTTTCGAATTGGTTTTGTTGTTGCTTGTGTCTTCTCTTGTGGCCCTCGTTCGGATACCAAACTAAACAAACACACCTATATAAAAGCTTTGTGTTTATTCCTATCGTGTCCTTACTTACCAGATATTCTCGCATGCATTAATACCAGGTAGGTACCTACATGGTATTATATGTACTTAACCCCTTTAGAACCGCAGTCCCGGTTTGGGGACAAACTACTTGAATTTTGACTGGTTTGTCCCACAAACGGTACTGCGGTTCTGAAAGGGTTAACGATATTTGGTATCTGGTACGTATCCTCGTACGTCTATACGACGTGTTTTCGGTCTTCCAGAATAGTAATAAAAGGTACCAGGTAAGGTACACGTACTCGTAATATACCTGGGAATGCCTTGTGGAACGCAAGTATGTCAGGCGACGTCAGTTTCACTCCTTGGCCGACAGCAACTTTTGCCTTGGCATGCCTTGACTGACACCAAACTTCTGGGTTTTACTGTGCAACACTCGGCCCTACCTCCTCGACGGCGCACGTTTTACCTCGCTTGACATGTCTCCTGACATTGTAGTGGAATGGGCGGGTTTTCCTGGAACGAGCCGTGGGTTTTTGCGAACGAACGTGGCCGGCCGTTGATTTGTAATTTTTTTTTTTTTTTGTTCTTTCCTTCTTTTTCAGCGGGTTCGGCGCGAGCGAACGAGCGAGCGATGGGGCGGTGGCGAGAGGGTGAAGCCGGGAGTGAAAATATTATTCTGGTGCATGTGACATCCTGCAGCAGTAGGAATATTCACCTTGAACCGTGCACGAGTGTTTCTTTCATGACGGGTAGATTGAAAAAAAGCGGTTTAATTTGACCATACACAAACGCACACACGCTACAGCAGTTAGTAATAGTAGTACGTTGTTGCGGAAGACCAGGGACCATGACTGGTTGGATGTCGGATGGAGCGCGATGAAACCGTGGGTCGAGTTTGGGGATGGGCCCGCCGGTTAGAGGCAGCGATCCGGTCTTCGGTAATTCCTTTTTGGTAGGTGGCGGGAGGGGTGCTATTTATACGGCCTGGCACGACTCACGGAATATTTTGAGTTTAGAACTGCTGTGTAGTCCCGTTGTGGGGACGAATCACTCAAATTCTTAGTGTTGTGTTACGGGGGACCATATTTAATAGGACCAAATATTGTCAGCATAAATTGTTAGTTATATAGGTTTTCATTTGTATGACAGGTCCTATTAACTATGGCCCTATCCCCTATGAACGGGACCGCAGCTAAAAGGGTTGACTAAAAGCTGCATGCAACGACAGACCATGATATGTACATCACGGACTGCAATGTGGCGATGAGTTAATTAGAGAACAGCAACAACTATTATGTTGGCACGAGGATCACCGGTACTGCAAGCGGCGCTTGTGGGCGTTTTTTTCTCCTTTAGGAGTGCTGAGCGAGTGTGGGATTGGAGGGTTTTTCTGCTCTTATTGACCGTTTTTGCCGTTCGCTGTTTGCCTAGGGACTCTGGTTGTTTGCGAAGCGTGAACGAACGCTGAACACAGGCTCTGGTTGGTGTTCTTCACGTAGAACCGTTCTTCTCATCGTCTTTGTTCAGCACACCCGATGTCCGTGCTGATTCGTCACCCCAAAGAGATGCAAGCTTCGTGGACGCAGCCGAGATACTGGTAGCACATCGCACTGCAGTACTCGCAAGCTGATTAGACAGCACACTGCTGTTGTCATGCCATCATCCTGAATACGACAAGCACAACGTGAGTACGCCAGGGACCTACCCGTATTGAGAGAGAATAAGTAGTCAGAAAAATGGATGCAAAACCAAAGAAGAAAAAAAAAAGGAAATGGAAATAAGCGATTTTCAAGAAAAAATGAATTATAAAACGAAAGGATACAAAGGTCGGAAGTGGAAAACTACCCAGAACACGAGCCAAAATTGTCACGCGAAAAGGAAAGAAACAAGGGAGATATCCCGGAAAAGCGAAACAAATGAGATGTGTACGAGGTTTTCTTTTTTCCCCAAGTATATACATACCCGTCGACATCCAGCATCCAGCACACCCAGAGTCCGTGCCGATTCTTCATCCTATTAATAGAGAGATGCAAGCTCTGTTGTCACGTTGTCACTCTTAATTTTTTTTTTTTTTTTTTTTTTTCCATCCCATTCATTATCTTCGCACATCTTCTTCTCTCTCTCCTTCCAACTCGTAACTCAGATCCGGGGTCACATAGCAGGCTCTTCTCCCCCCTTCCCGCTACGGTACGTGCCTTCATTTTTATCGCGAGAAGATTTCAGCCTTTTCTTCCCTCGTCGACTCGCATCGAATTGTGCCTACCCACGCTGCAAGGCGCTCTCAACAATTGAATCCCTTTTGTTATTTTTGCAAATAAAGTCAATGTCCGACCCTCCTAGGGCTCGAACCCAGGACTCAAACAAGTAGAATTCGAGGTTAACCACTTGAACCACCGGGGCGACCGGCTACCAAGTATATACATACCCGTCGACATCCAGCATCCAGCACACCCAGAGTCCGTGCCGATTCTTCATCCTATTAATAGAGAGATGCAAGCTCTGTTGTCACGTTGTCACTCTTAATAGGACCACGACACATCGGAGATGCTACGTTATAATGTTGTAATGCCGGTCGCCCCGGTGGTTCAAGTGGTTAACCTCGAATTCTACTTGTTTGAGTCCTGGGTTCGAGCCCCAGGAGGGTCGGACTTTGACTTTATTTGCAAAAATAAAAAAAGGGATTCAATTGTTGAGAGCGCCTTGCAGCGTGGGTAGGCACAATTCGATGCGAGTCGACGAGGGAAGAAAAGGCTGAAATCTTCTCGCGATAAAAATGAAGGCACGTACCGTAGCGGGAAGGGGGAAGAAGAGCCTGCTACGTGTCCCCGGATCTAAGTTACGAGTCGGAAGGAGAGAGAGAAGAAGATGTGCGAAGATAATGAATGGGATGAGAAAAAAAAAAAAAAAAAAAAAAAAAAAAAAAAAAAAATGCGGTAATCAGAGTTGACAATGCGATGCCATGTTCATCGTACTGGATACGACAGACACGACATGCTGGCGCATTCTTAAAAGCGGTTCGTACGAAGCAATCCAGATGCGTTGAAAGAGAGAAAAAAGCAAAGCAGCTGGACCGGGCTGGTTTCATCTCTTTTTCTTCATCTGGTGTTGTTTTTTCGTACTCATTGACGTGACGAGACGGTCTCAGTCTGTCGTTCTCTTTTCTATTTTTCTCTCTCTCTCGTTTTCGTTCCAGAGTATGATCTCCTTTGATTTACGGCTGGTTTACGGACTGGAGGTACGCAGCAGCAGTGGCTATCAAAGATGAATAGCATACGGGGTGCGCTTCCAAGCGCGGCCACTCATCATTTCATGGCTACTGGCACCAGTATATAGTAGTCCGATAAATTGATAAGTTGTTCATCACGCACACGGCAAGGGGAGAGCGGGGTGCGCTTGCAAGCGCGGCCGCTCATCATTTCATGCCAACTGGTACCAGTATACACAACGAGTATGGTATTAATAGTCCGATAAATTGATGAGCTGTTTTAGGACCCCAGTCCCGTTTTGGGGACAAACTACTAATAATTTGAGTGCTTTGTCCCCACATGTGGGACTGCGGTGCTAAAAGGGTTAATGATCACCAACACGTCGAGGGGACAGGGAGCAAGTACTGCATACGTACGTACCCGGTACGTTTTCCCCCCCCCTTTTTCTGGTTGGATATCGTATCGAATGTCGACAAGTTGTATACCAGGTACGAGGTATGCCAGACGCGTGTTGCCCCCCGTTCCCCCTGGCGTCCATCCTCGTTTCGTTTTTGCGCAAATGTCGAAATCATATCGGTTCGATTTTTCGTTTAGAGTCTATGCATCTGACTAACCAGATAGAGGGTAAAGATATCGGAGTATTGGAGAACTATTACTAGATCGAATTGCCATTTTTTTTACCGTGATTTTCCCGATTTTCCAAATATCTTGGAAGATCGCTTTCTTTCTTTTGTTTTTCTCGGCCCGAATCCGGATCAAAAGAGCGAAGATCGCGATTCCTTCAATCTTTCGCTCCCAGCTCAGAAAATGCCTTGCCATGGCACGTAATAACTTTGATTCTCCCACACCAGCGTGGACTCAAAGCAGCACACCAGACAACAAACTACCCGTAGCCGAAAACAAAAACCTGCTACCGGGACGCGTTTGTTGGAAAAGCATGGGAATGTACTTGAATTCACGGTCTTACTGCTTGTCACCGACCAAACGGCATACAAATCGGTCGAATTTCGGGAGATCGCCCCTTTTCCCCTACTATCGCCCCAAAAGATCGAGATCGTCTTTTTCTGACCGATCTTTTCGAACAATCGATCGCCATCGATTTCAGAGACGATCTCCGACACTGGTATGTTGTTACTCGAAAGTATGCCTGGTATACAATATCATATCGGCAAGAGTTTAGGAGCTATGATACCATACGACACACTTAGTAGCTCGGTCTTTGGTACTCTAACGACACCCGAAATTCCGCTTTTATTTACAGCAGTAGATGTTGACAGCACACGCACCTGCACAGCAGACCTGTGGACGGATGTATCGCGTTTCTATGTTTTCACGAGTATATGCGTTCTATCAGTTAGCTGTTGAAGCCTTTCGAACTCCCTCCGGCCCTACGTACAAACTCGCGCTTTTTCCTCGGTTTCCGATGCCTTATTCGTTCGCGACATTGGTCCATTCATTGATATCAACTATCAACACAGGTTGATTTCGGTTCTGGGCATCATAACGCAACAGTCAGTATCATCCCTGTTCCATTCAAGCCACCATGCTGCTGTAGCCCGGTCAACTTTTCATTTTTGCTGCCCCCCCCCCCCCCCCCCCTCAAAAACAGCAGTTGATCGAAAATACTTGAAAAGAACACCTGCACCGAACAAAGTATCGACATTTTATACCTGGTATTCCATTTTCTGTATTGACTGCTGTGGTCTGGGGACCATGCGGGGTAAAATATGTTTTTGATATGATACCAGGTGCAGTGTGTCGACGAGTATTGTACAGCATACGTTCGTTCGTACGTTACGTAAATATCTCGGGGGCATTTTTTGTGATGCCAATTTGTTTCGCCATAGGGTCTCAAGATATTTATGCTCGGAGTTTCTACTTGCGAACATCTGTTTTTGTTCAATACTCGTACGTAGTTGGTTGCCGCTTTAGACTTTAAAGAGCCTGCGGTGGCCTGCCGTTCTGCCGTATGGCCTGCTCCGTGAAAATATTCGGAACGTCTACATGTTATCCCTCTCGCGACCCAGAAAATGCGACAGGAAAGCGAGATGTGCGGCCTTAACCCGTTCACTGCCGTAAAAAACATCTCCAAGACTAATCGCCCTCGTATCAGTAGTTGTGTTATCCCCGACAAGAACGCGGATTTAGTTCTTGAGGGATTTTACAACCCTTTAGGTACTTACCGCGAAAAATGATCGACAGCAAACATACAACCGCAGTTCTCGTGTTAATATTAATAGTACTTGTAAGAATGTAGATGTGTTCGCCGCGGTATTCTACAGCAGTAGTAGTAATAGTAGTACGAACCCTCGAATGCTGCTATTTCTTTTTCGGGTGACCCTATGATACGGTAGTAAATAGGACCGAATATTGTTCGTAAAAAAATGGAACTATATACCAGGTAGATTTTTGTGTGTACCGTAGGTCTTATTCACTTTGGTCCCCCGAAATATTGAATGGAGTTGATTCCATGAGTTCGAATCCCACCGTGGCGAGTAAATTCTTTATTTTCGCAACTAAAAAGGAGTCAACTATTAATATTACCGGGGGGGCATAGTAAGTAGGACCTCAGGTACACACAAAACCCTGTATATTTCCCTTTTTTTACTGACAATATTAGGTCTTATTTACTATGGCCCCCCGTAGTAACTGCTACCTGGTATTAATAATAGCGCGTGTATAGCGTGGGTAGGCGCAAATTCGACGCGACCCAACGTGGGAAGAAAGGGCTGATAGGGCTGACTGAACCAAGCGGAGGTCTTCTGGAGATGACAAATGAAGGCATGAACGGTAGTCGGGGAGGAGAGCCCGGCATGTGACCCCGGATCTGAGTTACGGCTATACAGGAGGGAGAGAGCAAAAAAGGGTTAAGATGACCAAATGGGAAGAAGAAAAATGAAGGAAAACAAACTATTGATACTCGTGTATAGGGTATACACGAGTACATACAACCGCAGTACCTCTGTGTATTACCTGCTATTTTATTTTGTCTCACAAGTTTATCGCCACATACCCTCTCTAGGATAAAGGATCAGGTCAGACAGACACTGGGTGTTTTTACGTGTTTTGGGTAAAAAGAACGGTTCGATGTGAAGATAACGCACACTGCGAAGAATAGTCTGCACTATTAATATTTCATACCAAGTGTTGTGTCCACACATACACTGGAGGTGCGGGTCTTCACAGGGTTCGTTGGGTTAGCACTTTTTTTACCTTGCCGTCTAGTGTCTACAGTAGCGCGTGAGCGCACAACATGAGTGCTTGTAAGTGTCGTGCTAGCCCAGGAGACTGACTTAATCGAGCCGCCCGCGTTGCTTGATGTGGTCCGTGCTGCTGCATACTACTTGAAGTATACATTTTTTCCTGTTGATTTTGAAATATTGACACGTACCGTTATTAATTTGTGCTGCTCGGTATTAATAGTGGTAGTGATGATGATGGCATCCAAAATATAGAGATCCATAAAAAACAGTAATACCAGGTACTGGTATGAAATACACACCGGAAAAATCGCCCACTCATGACAATCTACAGGCAACTTCGATTTTTTTATTTTTTTTTCCCAAATATTCACACCCGCTCCTTGAATTCTCCAGCTCCAGATCTCGTCTTCCTCATGTACGGACTGTTGTATTTCCTGCATGAGGTCGTACAAAACCCGTAAGTAGGCGCGATCGAAGCATCACGCACAGCCTGCAAAGATGAGTTTCGATCGAATCCTCTATCTCACAGCTGTTGTTTTTTATATTGTACTGTAATAAGTACATATTCGAAGACGACAACAACAACAACAACAACAACAACAACAACTCCCCGAGCACGCGTGATCGAAGTATCACACCAAAACTTGCAAATATGAGTTTGGAGAAAAATTTCAACGTTTCAGTCTCGCGCCAGAGGTGTTCTCATCATTTTTTCCCAATATTCGTCAGCTTGCAGCAAAGATGAGATTTTCAGGAAAAAATCGGTTTCATAGCTCGAGCCAAAGCTCAATTTTTTTTTTTTTCCCAATAAAATTCGAAAATATTCGTGGTCTGTTTTGCACATGCTTCCCCTCTTGAAGTCCTAAACGGGCTGGTACACGCATAATAAACGTACCTGTACCTGGTGCGTGTATGAAAAAATGGGCATCGGTTTCTATGCTAAACACATGAAGAAACGTACATGTGCCGCCTGCACGGTTTACTGTTCACTACTGCTGTTCACTACCTGGTAGAGTAGTTTGGGGTGTTTGTTCTGTTGCTTGTTTGCGGGCGCATTGCTTGTACGTATGCGGTTTCGACTTGTATTCACAGCGGCATGTCAGAACTATTGTAGATACCTCGTATTAATAGGAGCCTGTCAAAAAAAAAAACACAGACCGCCGCTTGTACCGCCCTTGCTCCCACCTGGCACCCTGGTCCGACGCGATTTTATCCACCGTAATCGGGGTTTCCACCAAAGTGGCCGCAACAATAACGGGAACAACACTGCTCGCCAAACCTATACGTGTACTGATGTTGTAGTATATTAGTGTCCGGTCTGTCGTTTTCTCCCACAGGATCGTGTCTGGAGTATTCAGTGTGCTCAGCTGAGTGTGCTATTTCGGGGGCCATTTTTTTTGTTTGAAGCACTACTACAGTGCGCTCGCTCTCATTGGTGGAGTGGTCGCGCTCGTGTTCTTTGTCCTTGTTGTGTTTGTGCTGCAGGTGCGGGTAGGCAAGCATGGTGATCACTATAGCCGGCTAAGTAACACCCGCTTGGACTCTGAGAGCGAATCAAACAGAGCTTATATTCCCGGCCATAAAAATGGTGCATAGAGCGGAGAGCGGCCTTTCTTGGGCGCGTGAAGGCGTCTTTTAACGTCATATAGTTCGTTTTAGCGCGGGGCGGTCCGTCAGGGGACCAAACCGTTACGTTTCGGCCTTGTAATATACCAGGTACCCGTTTTCGTTCTGGGGGGCGGCGAGTCAAGGAGTCGGCCTGCTGTCCCCTGTTGAAATTTAGACCTATGTTGGCCTTGTAAAGCTGGTCTAAACCCTTTTATAGGGCAAACAAACTGCAGTCAGTCCCCTTTCGGGCATAAACCACTCAAATTCCAAGTGTTGCGTCCCCAAGTCGGGACTGCAGTCCTAAAAGTTGAGTGTACTCGGTAGGGGCGGTCAGGTCAGTCAAGGGGTCGAAACGCGGCCTCTTATTGAAAGAAACCTATTTCGGCCTTGTGATGCTCGTTTTAGTTTGTTTAACCCTTTTAGAACCGCAGTCCCGTTTTGGGGACACTAATTTGACTGGTTTGTCCCCAAAACGGGACTGCGGTTCTAAAAGGGTTAAGGGCGGTCAGTGATGCGGTCAAACCGCGGTCTCCTCTAGCAATTTGTGTGGCCTTGTAAAACCGGTTGAAGTGCAGGGACGGTCAGTGAAGCGGTCAAACCGGAGTCTCCGATTCGAGAGAGACCTGATTAGGCGTTGTAACGCTCGTTTAACCTTTTAGTACTGCAGTCTAGTCCCCTTTCGGGAACACACCATACAAATTCTTATTAATAGTAGTTTGTCCCCAAAACGGGACTGCGGTGCTAAAAGGGTTAATTGACCCTTGTATTCTAGTACTGCACTCCCGTTTTGGGGACAAACTTACTTGGGATTTGACTGGTTTGCCGCAAAAGCGAAATTGCGGTCCTTAAAGGGTTAAGCGTCGAGGCGGCCAGCCAAGTGGTCAAACTGCGGTCTCCCGTCAAATGGAGACCTTTACTGACGTTTAACACTGGTTCAAGCGCAGGGGCGGTCCGTCAAGCGGTCAAACCAGTGAACAACAGCAGTCAGCAGTAAACCGTGCGGCCAATCGAGGGGTCGAACTGCGATCTCCTGTCAACTAGATACCGCTTTTGACGGTCTAACACAGATTCAAGTACAGGGACGGTCAGTCAAGCGGTCAAACCGGGGTCTCCCTGTGTTTGGGCAGCATATTTTGGGTGCAGATGCCGGTTTTTAGTTCAGCAGTTCTGATTTTTTGTTGTTGCGCTGGGTGTGGGCTCGGTGGCACGCATTTCGTTCGACCTCCTTTGCTTGGCTACGAGGGAGAGACCATGAAAGCATGCCATATCATTTCCGTCCTGTGTGGCTGTTTTTAGGATGCGATCGATGCCTGTCGGCGTCACCTGTTGGTGTTCAAATATGGTATATATACCTCCTCATAGACAGGAGGTGTATCCTGCATGAGGCCATAGAAAACTCGTACCAGGTATCGGACGTAGTACGCATGGTACGAAGTGTCGCACGCAGCAGCTTGCGAAGACGAGTTTCGACGAAATCCTCCATCTCACAGCTGTTTTTTTGTTTTTGTTCATTTTTAAAAGTATGCACTGGTATAAAAACGAGTATGGTACAGCATTGCCGTGCTATTATTAATAGTAGGAGACCCCGTTTGAATAATAGTTTTGTCACCTCCTTTTCCTACTGCAAAACTTTTCCCGCTCTTGGATTTTGAAGATTTGTCCCCGGAAAAGTGGGCGCAGTTCTGAAAGGGTCTGATCCTCTTGAGGCTACAGTCCCGTTTTGGAGACAAACCAGTCATATTGAAGGTGGTTTGTCCCCAAAACGGGACTGCGGTAATAAAATTGAGGGCAAAATTTAACCCGAAAAGACCGGTCTCCTGTGTTTTATGTACCAGGTACACATATTATACGAGTGTTAGCACACCTATAGCGCGTTGTTTGTGGCAAAGGCAAAGCGAGCAAGTAAAAAAGAAAACTGGAGGGGGGAGGAGCAACCGACAACACACCCACCCTCTGCTGCCGCTGCTGCCGGACACCGGTATAGTTTGTATTTCTCCGGAATATCAAATACGTATTGTAGGTACGTGATAGCCCTGGTCGTGGTACTTCTTGGAGCCTGCCATCGGCTATTTATTGCCGGTAATTGCCACGAGTTAATCTGAAGAGAACAGCAACAACAAATGCTCGTCGACTTCATGAAAAAAACTTGCCGCTCGCTGCTGCTACTGCTGCTGCTGCTGCTGATATCACACAAAACCGCAGGGAAAGCGATGATTAATATCAACATGTATGCTGTACCTGTACGTATATTTGATATAACAGGTATATGTGACAGCACTAAAAAAAAGTGGGAGTCAATTTTTTCTTGTTTTTGGCTCGAATTTTGCACGAAGCAGAAGAAAATATACCTATATATCTATGATTTGCCTTTTACTTAAAGTAGTGTGGGACGCGCCCTGTCCGACATACATACCTCTCTGTCCAGGAATATAGTCGACGTTTAAATCACATCATTGTTTAACCCTTTTAGAACCGCAGTCCAGTTTTGGGGACAAATTACTTCTAAATTTGAATGGTTTGTCCCCAAAACGGGACTGCGGCTCTAAAAGGGTTAAACGCATATTATATTCCCGACCAGAATGTGAATGATTTTGGTTGAGCCAGTCTCGAAACCAGAAATGTCTTAAGTGGTGTCACTTGGTGCTGTGTATCGTTGTTTCTGCGAGTATAGCAGTGGTGTACCCACTAACTGCTGTTGAGACCACCCGGGCTATATATAGAGATAGGACTCGGAAAATCGGCTTTTGTCACGATAAAAAAAAAACTGCTCCGAGAATTAGTACGGGATCATTGTTTCCAGTATTAGTAACAAAAATATCGTGCCATGTCGAAGAGAAAAGTAGCACGTTCTTGGGCTTTCGTGAAGGGGTGGTTTTAGAATGGATAGGTACACCACTGCTGTTTTGTTTACCGCTGTACACCTGGTACATGTAAAATGTAAAATACGTACGCGCTCGTACTCCAGTAGTAGGAGTAGGAGTAGTCGCTTTCTTTTTTCATTGGGCGTCGCCTCCGGTTGTCCCAGCGGCCGGTCTGCCCGCGTTTTTTTGCGCGATGCTATTCAATATATTTGGCCAGGTAAATCGGCTCATCCCGAGAAAAACACTACTTGGAATTGATATGGGACTTTTTTGCCTTGTAACACGCGAGATACGCACGTAGCAAAACCAAAAGTCGGGGTCGAATTTTCGGCGGATTTTCTCGAAAAGGGGGAGAGCGCAACCGCCAAGAGCTGTATGTATATGTGGTATATATAAGCATGTAAACGTCTCTTATGTGGAAATATCTCTATATCTTCCCACAACCGCCTTTTTCGTTACGGTTGGTTATACTCAGATATGGTATGATAGCTTCTACGGTACTTTTTTGCACCCCGTTTCTTCGCTTCGGTGTTTTTTTCTGTCTGTCGGTATGGCACGGCCGCATGGAACAAGTTTCCCAAAACTAGAACCGCTGTCAGGCGTTAGGTTCTTTGGAATCAAGTACCTTGCTACGGCGCGGGGCGGTCTTCTTCAACGGTTTTCACCCCACCTTTTACCCACCCGCACCGCGCCGTACTAGAAGATCAATCACCTAACCGCACCGCGCTACACATGTGCCTAGATTCGACTCTAACTCCAGGTCATTGGTCCCCACAACGAGAATCCAGCCTCGAATGGATTTTTTTAACTCGCTTTCGAAAAAAAAAATCGAGCGAAACGTTGACGGGAAGGAAGCCAGCCAGCCCTTCGCCTATTTGCCTTCCTCGCCGGTGTGGCTCCTTCTTCGTCCATACGTTCCTTCGTTCTATTACGGGGGACCATAGTATATAGGACCTACGATATGCACAAAAACCTATGTAATTACCTATTTTTTACTGACAATATTTGGTCCTATTTACTATGGCCCCCCGTATTATTTTTTCTGCTTTTTTTGCCCATCGCTTTCCCTTTTTTCCCTCCTCTTTTTCTTCTCTTGGTATGGTTTTTCTGGCGAGCGTTGGTGATCCGGCGAGACTGTTGAAAAATTTACCGTTTTTTTTCGTGTGTTTTTCTTGCGTGTGTTGGTGATCCGGCGAGACTATTGATATTTTTCAGAGGCCAGAGGGAACTTGTAGCAGCCGTGCGGGCGAGTGGCCAACGTATCTATGAAATATTTGTCATCGATCAGGTTCAGCCCTCGTCAAAGAGTCGTTTATATATTTTGTTTTTTATCCCGGGATGAAGTAGTTCGCGTGATGCTATGATACTCGTATGTATATATGTAACGGCAGCAGCGGTATCATTCGTCTAAATCCCTGGATTTGATAATTTTACACTAATTTCATACGAGTGCCAGGTGCGGGCAAGATTTTACATATTACGGGGGACCATAGTAAATAGGACCAAATGTTATCAGTAAAAAAAGCGAAACACATAGGTTTTTGTGTCTACCGTAGATTCTATTTGATATGGTCCTCCGTAATAGTATACTACAACAATATGGTACCAGGTACAGCAGTAGCATGATATTCAGTACAGTCCGGGTATATAAACTATGGAAAAGAGATGCTCAGCTTCGAGTTGGAAAAAAAATGTCGAAGTCCATCGTCGCAAGCTGCGTGTGGGGCATGTCGATCGAGAGCGTGTCGAGCGTGCTATATGCAGAACGGGGTTGTCGGCCTGCTGAACTACAGCAGTACGTAGCTGCAGCAGCCCAGCAGCTTCGTAGTGCATTTGTTGGACGAAGTAGTGTTGGGTATCACATCGAAATTTTCGATACCTGGCCTGTCTTATCGAAGGTGTCAGCTTTTGGTATCAATAACTAGTGCCTGTGGTTATGGAGGTTGTTGTTTTGGATATCACATTGAAAGTTTTGATACCTGGCATGTCGTATCGAAGGTGTTAACCTTTAGTATCAATAGATAGTGCCTGGGGTTATGGAAGTTGTGTTGGATATCACATCGAAAGTTTCGATGTATCGCACTATCGATCGTGTTTTACCCTCCATCCCCTGGCATCCATCCCCCGTGTCCTTCATGCTGACACTGAACGAAAGCTTCCGATGTACCAGGTATTAAGGAGCGGAAACGTGTCGAGAACATTTTTCTTGTGTTATCGGTATCGTGCATATCGGAATCGGTATCACGTATCGAAATCGATATCCTGTG
Organism: Nereocystis luetkeana; assembly: GCA_031213475.1. Taxonomy (NCBI): domain Eukaryota; class Phaeophyceae; order Laminariales; family Laminariaceae; genus Nereocystis; species Nereocystis luetkeana. The sequence continues at coordinate 3,538,451 of JARUPZ010000007.1, forward strand.
TGCGTCGGCCCCCTCGCGTGGCATCGCGCCATCTTCCCTGTGATCAGCAACGAGCTGAGTTAAGTCGGCAAGGAATGCGTTTTTCCCCGTCGTCTTTTTGTCCTCTTCCCTCTCGTTATAGGCAACCGTCCTTCTCGTGCCGTTTCAATGCAGTCCCCGTGTTTATGTCGTGCGTGTCTTTATTGTTGGTCGTGTTCCTGGTATTATTTTTGTTTGTTCTTCCGTTCCTGTTATTTACGGGGGACCATATTAAATTGGTAGGACCTACGGTATACACAAAAACCTATATATTCCGCTATTTTTACTATCTATATGTGGTCCTATTTACTATGGTCCGGGACCATATTAAATTGGTAGAACCTACGGTATACACAAAAACCTACCGGTATATATTTCGCTATTTTTACTAACAATATTTGGCCCTATTCACTATGGTCCCCCGGAATAATCGTGCAGCGGTATATACGGTTGGAACCCCTTCTGCCCGTTTCTGATCGTCCTCCTTTTCTCCCCCCCCCCCCCCCCCGTGCTCGATTTCTTCCTCCCCCCCCGTCCCCTCACCCCGCGTCTTACGTTTTTGCCAACGCTTCGGAATTCTTGTTTTTTGTTGTTCTTGCTGGCGCTTGCTCTCGGATGACTGATATATCGGCGGGTGATTTGGCCTGGGTGGCGTTTTTCAGGACGTGTTCCTAGTTTGTTTCAGCGTCGTAGACCCAACGAGCTTCCACAACGTGAAGCTCAAGTGGATACCAGAGCTACGGCACCATGCCCCGGTGAGTGGGCAATACTTTGCGTGTTTTTCGTTCTTCTTGTCCGCTTGTTTGGTCATCTCTTTCGCTTTTCCAGCTCAAAACTGTGAGAAGTTTTTTGTAGGAAGTCGTGCTAACATGTACTACATATGTAGGGTGGTTTGTTCCCCCCCCGCCCCCCCCCCCCCCCACATGGTCATACGACTACGGCCATGCATGAGATCTATTAATAGTACACCTCTCCTATCGAGTACACCCCCCCCACACACACACACAAAGGAAAAAGTTATCACCAAGGTACCTGGTATTATTTACCAGGATATTGCCGACGGGGAGCTCTGCATCCCCTCTATCTCACCTGAGGAGCGCTTTATAAGATCTCCACCCAAAAAAATGGTTCGATGCCATGAACTTGGTTTATGTTTCATTTTTTCCTTCGAAAAAAATGGTTGATTAATAAATTTCTTCCAACTATATGGGCCTTCGAAACTTGAGGTTCTATATAGATAAGACATACCTGGTATACGTACCCCCCCCACCCCCCCCCCCCCCCCCTTTTTTCACCGGATTATGTACAGCACGGGTCTAAACCCCTCGATGGCCCTCTGGACAAGGTTGCTGTACAGCAGCAGTAGACTATCGTTCCGGCCTCGAGACTGACGAGTTTCCTATCAACAGTTGCGTTGGTGGCGGTGGCTGCCACCTGTCTGCGTGTGTGTGCAGTAGTACAATTTGTGTGTGTTTTCAGAAGGAAGAGTCCGATATCTACTCGGGTATTACAAGCAATAGTGGGACCTATACAAGGCGGTATACGTAAGAGTGCGAGTGCCTATTAATAGGAGTTTTCGACTACCGCCATTGTGTCTCGAGTAACCGCCTTGTTCGTCTTTGCAATGTGCGGTGGTTGACGGCCGTATTCTACTGTCGTGCCAGAGGATTTTGGTGGCATTTATCATATCGAAGGGCCGCGTTCCGCCTCATGTATGCCCCACTCCTGTTCGCCCTTTTTTAGGACCACAGTCCCGTTCAGGGAACAAACTACTTGGAACTTTAGTGGTTTGTCCCCAAAACGGGACTGCGGTCCTAAAAGGGTTGAAGGCCTATTAATAGTAACATATACCCGAGTGTAATATCCATCGCCTCGTTTGGTACCTTTGGTACCCCAGGGTATATACCTCGAAGTATATAGATATACTTACATTTATCTTGTTGTCCCGGGCACCCTTGATTACATGGCCCTGCTGCGCTCCTCCGAGCCCGTACGGCAAGTGACCTTTGGCGGCTACGACTCGACGACAAGAAGGGGCGGAGCGTCTTCTTGTGTTTTTTTTTGTTCTTCCTTGCTTCCTTTGCCTTACTTTGCTTTACTTTCTATGATTTTCTTTGCGATCTTTGTACTGCTGTCTTTTGTCGGGGGTTTTCTTCACTTTCTTTCGCCGTTTTAATTGCGGTTTTCTCGGTTATCTCGCTTTAGGTTGGACTGTTTACCCCCCCCCTCCCCCCCCCCACTATCCTACGCATCCTTGAATAGTTTGCTTATACCCCGAGTTACGATGACCGAAACAAGCGTGGGTTTGATTGGGGGCGAGACAGGTTGTGGTTGACGCCACCGGGTTTCCTAGCTGTTGTGCTGGTGGTATCTGCTACCACTGTCCGAAAATATTATACCCGCTTCTAGTCTGACGTGAACATCAAACGGGGATAGTATTCACGGACACCACTGTGGTCTATATCTACCTGTGTACGCTTAAGTGAAGGCTAAGGCTTCGTTTAGACCCAAACTATGGTATAGCCGAAACGAGCGTTGGTTTGAAGGGGGGAGATACAGGTATATATGCATGGTGTGAGGTTGGGAGGGGGGGGGGGGCGGAGCAGGCGTTTGTTTGGGTGCGTTTGGCCTGGTGTATTTTCTGTGGTTGCTTCGCTTGTAAACATTGTTTTTTTTAATTGATTCGTTCGTTTATTGTTGTTTCATTTCCGTTCCTCGGGCCTTTGCCTTACCTTTTTTTGTTTTTTTTTGGGGGGGGGGTTCGTTCGTTGTTTTCCTGGTGTATTTCACCTTGTTGTGCGTGTTTTTTTTGTGCAGGGCATCCCGTTTATACTCGTGGGGACGAAGCTTGACCTGAGGGATGACCAGGACGCCGTTAAGCGGCTCGCAGAGCGTCGGCAGACGCCCATCAGCTTCAGCGAAGCGCAGGGGCTGGCAACGGAGCTAGACGCGTACCGCTACCTAGAGTGCAGCGCGCTCACCCAGCACGGGTTAAAACAGGTGGGCATAGGGGGGGGGATTGCTGCCGTAAACACTGTAGGCGAAGGCAGGGGGGGGGGGGTTGTCCGTAGCTGGTCTTAGCTGGCTGGCTGTATGATTGAGCTCGTTGAGCTGTCTGAGCTGTCCTGTTTACTGTAGCTTGTGTTTTTCATCAATAGGGTGTATGTACATCTTATCTGCAGGAGCCACCTAACCCTAACCCCTACCTGTATGTGCGTGCGCCTGGGCCGTCGTCAGTTTTTGTCATTCTATATATCGAGCTATTAATAGGGTGTGGCGGATGCTGTATTCTACTGTAATTGTTTTCGTCGATTTTTGCCCTCTCGGACCTATGCCAATGGGAAGGCGATATATCAATCAAATGTTTGAATTTTTCAAGATACCCGCCCAAAAATGGTAGTAATACGCTTCCTATGGGCACGTTTAGAAAGAAAAAAAAGTTCCAAACTTTTGGAAGAGCCCGAAAAAAACAAATCTGGAACCGACGTTGGGCCAAGATCGGCTTGAGGAAAAAAAACTCAGGCGGATGTTTGGGTTGAAGCGGCGAGATTCCGAATCCTTGACAGACATCGATCGGCAAAACTAACGACTGCGTCATGAATTCTGAACGGAGTGCGCTCGTTAGAGGCGCTCCGACCCACCCTAGGGTCACCGTCTTCACACCATTTCCGGTGTCATGTGGCGGGAGCTGTGAAAAATATAACGATTGGGCGCTGGTGTGCAAAAAACAGCAGACAAAAATTCTTCCGTTTCGAATGGCCAAACATCGGCTTTTTTTTTTTCAGGTTTGGGAGGATACCGTAGGACGCCGCCGGCAAGCTCTCGCCCCCTAGACCATGGATCCACCTGATACCTTCGAAGCCTTCATCGCTATTTGTTGGCCTTGCCGGACACCGAGCGGGTTGACCGTGGGCTGAGTCTATGTTGAGGTCGAGCTTCAATCGTTGCACAAGCTGATTTCAATCAGCGTGTTGACAATTTGCAACCAGAACAAACATATTGCGCCGCCTGCAGCTGTTGGGGAAAAAAAATTAAGAAAATAAAACATTTTCGTCTCTTTTTTTCCACGGCGGCGGTACGAGGAAATTTACGGCTGTTCTTTGAAAGCAATATATCTGAAATATTTTTTTGGACCTATTGTTTCCATTGGCATAGGTCTCAAATCGCAAAGACTTCATGCAATCTCCGCCCTATTTTTTCCTTTTTCTTTTTTTTTCCTCTATCCCCTTTAGTGTTTCTTTCCGCTTCTTTTATCTCGCCCTCCTACTCGTGTCTCGGATTCGAGGACATATAGCAGCCCCCCCCCCCCCCCGCCCCACCACGTACGACTCGTGCCTTGCATTTTTTTTTTGCGCGGGAACACTTGAGCCCTTTCTTCCCCCGTCGGCTCGCGTCTTATTGCGCCTACCCGCGCCCAACAGTAGCCGACTGTCTGGTTGTAACTGTTTTTTTTGCTACTGTAGTTCGTTGTACGAGTAGGCGTTACCCTGCTTATCGTTGTTGTTCATGCCGCCGCTGCTGCTACTGTGGTAATCGTGAGGTTTTCACGTGTACGGTGGCCTTTGTTTTGCCGCGCGGGGTGGTCAGGGCTGATGATGCGGTTGTTGCTGTTGGTTGTTGGCATTGGTTTGCTGTTGCTGCTTTCGTTGTTGTCTGGCGTTCTAGTCGCTAAAATTTATGGCGTCAAAAGTTAGTCTTGATGGTTGTTGCTGCTGTTGCTTGTGCGTGTTGTTGGCGTCGAGTGCTTTGTGTTGTTTCGGCGTGGTTGCTGTTGTTGCTGTTGACTGTTGTTCGTGCTGGCTGTTGATGTTTTTTTCTTTTTCTTCGGTATTGGTTCAGACTGTTTGCTCTTAGCATCGGTGCAGGTTGTTATGATAACTGTTGTTGTTCTTCATTAGCTGTTGGCTTCATGTTGATGTTGCTGTTTCTTTTTTTGGTCGTTGCTTCTGGCCGTTGTTGTTATTGGCAGCAGTGTCGTGTTTTTTTCAGGGTTTTTGTTGTTTATTTTTTCCTTTGCTGCTGCTGCTGTCTTGTTTAGTTTTTGTTGTTGTTGGTGTTGGTGTTGGCAGCAGTGTCGTGTTTTTTTCAGGGCTTTTTGCTGTTGTTTTTTCCTTCGCTGTTTTTTCCTTTGCTGCTGCTGCTGCTGCTGTCTTTTTTTTTTGTTGCGGCGTCGGCGGGGAGAGAGACTTTTCCCGCCCGCAGTTGGAACGCTGGCACTGCTGTAAATTCGCTGCACTGCTGTCGACCAGGTTAATATTCAGAATAGTATTGCTTGCATGAATGTATTACTCGAAACCAATTTGTCCAGAATTGTATGGACCGTTTTTTGCGTACGCATATGAAGGCTGAAACGCTTCTTACAATGCCGGGCAGAGTTGAAGTAGGAAACGAGTCCTTTTGATGGTAGCAGTGGTGGAAGGAAAAGGAGGAGTAGTTTTACGGGGGACCATATTAAAGAGGACCTGCGGTACACACAAAACCCCCTTTATTTCGCTTTTTTTACTGTCAGTATTTGGTCCTGTTTATCATAGTCCCCCGTAGTAGTGGTGGCCGTTACTATTAGGGTACTCGTTCGTAATCAGGGTACCAGTGCCGACCGGTGCAAGGCGTAGGGGTTATGTTTCCACAGTAGGAGTATTGCGCTGGTTCACACATGTTCCAGGTCCTACTCTACGTATTGATATTACTCTAGTAGTAGTGGTAGTAGTAGTAGTAGGATAGTAGTAGTAGTAGTAGGAGGAGGAGGAGGAGGAGAAGTAGTAGTAGTAGTAGTAGTAGTAGTAGTAGTAGTAGTAGTAGTAGTAGTAGTAGTAGTAGTAGTAGTAGTAGTAGTAGTAGTAGTAGTAGTAGTAGTAGTAGTAGTAGTAGTAGTAGTAGTAGTAGTAGTAGTAGTAGTAGTAGTAGTAGTAGTAGTAGTAGTAGTAGTAGGAGCAGTAGGAGGAGAAGGAGTAGGAGTAGGAGTAGGAGTAGTAGTAGTAGTAGTAGTAGTAGTAGTAGTAGTAGTAGTAGTAGTAGTAATAGTAGTCGCAGCTGTAGTATATTGCGCTGGTTCACACAAGTCCAGGTGCTCCTGTACGTATCGCTCAGTAGTAGCCTGAGTGTCGTACTCGTATTCATAGTAGAAGAGCAGTACGCGCAGTAGGTATTGTTGGTATTAATAGTAGCAAAATGCTGAATTGTGTGCATGTGATTTTTTTCGGCGTATCTGTTCTTGTGGCGACTGCTACCGCTGCTGCTGCTGCTACTGGTGTCCGAATAATTTCTGGACGTGCCTGATCATCGCGTTTTTGTTTTTGCGGTGTGCTTCTTTTTTTGTTTTTCCTTCTACTGTGATTCTCTTTTGGCGCGCCTGATTGACGAGTTTTGGAGTGTCCTCTTTTTTTTGTTTTCTGTGGTATTACTTGATGCTAGTAATGGGGCATCTTCGGCCTTTCCTGTGTTGTTCCCGTCCTTTGAAAAAAAATGGTATTACTTGATGCTAGTACGGGGGGCCATAGTAAATAGGACCCAATATTTTTGGTAAGAATAGGTAGAAACATGGTGGGTTTTTGTGTGTACCGTAGGTCCTGCCCTGGTATTTACTATGGCCCCCCGTCATGGTAGTGGGACATCTTCGGCTTTTCCTGCGTAGTTTTCTCCCTTTTGATATGCCATGTACCCCTTCGGGAGGGAAACTCGCAGGGGGAGAACATTGCGAGTACCGTGTATATAACCCGCATGGGAAAAACACATGCACACGCACACCCACGGACGAATGTTCGAACCCGATTTTCTCAAGCATGGGCAACAAATGCAGACGCCAAGCGATGGATGCTGTGGCTGGGTGTATGGAAATATCTCGCCGAAAAGCGTTTTTTCCCAAGGCCACCACCTTCGCGTGTGTGTCCCATGTTTGGTAAGGGAGTTCGTCTCTGAAGTCCGCACTGAGGGTTATGTGTGTGCGTTGCAAGGAGCGTTTGCCGTATCGCCCGGGTGATGAGATATCACCGTATCAAACGGGTGATGGGATAACACACCGTATCACACGGGCGATGAAATAACACACCGTATCACACGGGCGATGATATAACACACCGTATCACACGGGTGATACGATTAGCACGCCGTACCACACGGGTGATAGATAACACACCGTATCACCCGGGTGATAAGATAACACACCGTATCACCCGGGTGATGAGATAACACACCGTATCACCCGGGTGATACATATATATCACATCGTACCACACTAGGGTGATACTATAACACACACCCTGGGACGATTTTCAGACCCGGTTTTCCTCCAAAACATGGGGGGGGGGCACACAAACCGAAAATGGTGAATTTTGGGAAAAATTCGTCGAGAAGGCTGCAAAGAGGCATCGCTGGTCGTATTCAGTACGCCCTCCCCGTTGTCGAGAAAGCCAGCTTTGAAAATCGTCCGAGGCGGTGTGTTGTCCTATCACCCTAGTGTGATACGGTAGACACTAGTAAGAAGACACGAGGGCCGATAAGCCGCGGCCAGGGTTTGCCTCGGGTGGCCCGGATGCGAAATGGTCGTTCTATTTCCGTCCAGTGGGATACACGGTAGTAACGACGATTACCAGCATCCGGGCCACCCGAGGCAAACCCTGGCCGCGGCTTATCGGCCCTCGTGGGCGGAGGTGTAAGGAGCGGTTGGTCGTTCCAGTGACGGACGTCGAAACGCTTCTCGTGTTCCCGTCTTGAGCGGTGTATGTATGGTATGTTATGGGGGAAACAATATCCTGTTGGGACCCCAAGGCTAGGCGACCGAATGAACGGTGAGTGTCGTTTGCTTCGAGGAGTACACATCCCAGTGTTTATTGTCGGGGTTCCAATGGGGATGGCGTTCCCGTCGGAGTGATAACCCTTTTTGGGGCGTTCGAGATAGCACCCAGAGCAATGGTAATTTTTTGGTGCTATCGATCGGGCTATACGAGCTGTATCATATATACACCGCGCGTGATGGCCCAGCAGTCACGGGTAGGAAGGATCGCGTGTGCGCCCTGCCGCAACGAACGGCTCGCTTGCGTTTTGTCGCCCGGGACTCCATTTTTTGTAGTATCCCCCAAAGCAAGGAGCAGTGTGCCCGTCACTGCCAACCGTGAATTCGTACGCGTCGTCGGGGTCTTCTTCCCTGTCTGGCGTCACGAGAGGGTTAGGGGTAAACGGCTTGGTCGTGGGTACGCGGGGGGGGGGTCGGGTAGCGGTCGGGAGCTGCCGGTGTTGAAAACGTACCAGGTACCAGTGGTACACCCCTGACTCAGTTAAGTATTGAAGATGCGATGCGACACCCATCACTACGGAGCAGCATTGATTGGTGAATAAATCAGAGTCCCAACGGGGAATGCGTTCCCGTTCGCTGTTAGTATCAGGATCCCAGCGGAGATCCCGTTTATTTTATAGATAATCAGGGCCCGAAGTGGGGGAGTGATTGCGCTCCGGGCTACGAGAGTGGGACGTCGTGTTACGGGGGGGCATACATAGTAAATAGGACCTACGGTACGCACAAAAATGTACCAGGTATATATTTCGCTATTTTTACTAACAAAATTTGGTCCTATTTACTGTGGTCCCCCGTAGTAGTATCTATCATGCGTCTGCCTATTAATAGCGTGAGCGGGAGCGAGCAGGCAGTACTTGGAGTATGCCGTGCAGCGCTCGCGCCGTATGGCACTCTTGTCTAGAAAAGTGGGGCCGTTGTATGGTAATGTTTCATCGAAACGGTCCTTCAATTTCTGGACAGGGTAGGGTGGCACGATTTTATGATTTTTTTTTAACGACTTTCGGGTTCTTTTGAATTTAGGGAATTTTTGCCTGTTGTGTGCCTGTTTTCATGATGAGGCGATGTATTCATGAATCCATTCTAGAAGATGTTTCTATTACGTAGCTTCCACCTGTAAAATGCGTCTGCTGTACCAGCCCACACGATATACGATACACGTGTATATTTAGCTGAGTTGGGACGCTTTGGGTATGAGATATGCAGCCCATGTGTGTATGTACGTACCCCACAAACCCGGGCTGCTTCGTGTCGGCCGGTGCTGTCTTCGCCACCTGTGTTCGGGGCTGTTCACGGGTCCGATAAAAATCTCGCGGGTCGGATAAGGGTGACCCGACCCGTGAGAGTTTGTGAAACCTTCCGACCCGACCCGACCCGTGAGATTTCCACACTTGACCGAATATCAAATTGGGATTATGCGATCGGTTATCGAAGTAGTAAGATGCGTCCCTACGAAGAGGGGTAAAAAGACCTCTTCTGGGACTGACATACCGCTCTGTGGACGGGGATTTAATAACCGTTAGAGTATGAATAGAAAGAGCAACCAAAACGCCTACAGTAATTCTCTCTACAACCTAACTACAGATTATTCTCATATCGGTTCCCGATCCCTGATACTATTTTCGTTTTGGGACTGACATACCGCTCTGTGGACGGAAATATAAGAACCGTTGGAATATGGATAGGGAGATCCTGCGGTGATTATGTTTTCGGCCAGAGTGGTGCCGAGTAGAACACGCACAGTATCGCCCCGAGCGAACCGATTTTCTTTTTAAAACACACGGGCAGCACGCACTACACCGAAAGTGGTTGGGGAAGGGGAGTGGGGGGGGAGGAGAGGGGAGGGGGGAGGGGGGAGGGCGTACTCGTTTGTTTCATGCCTTAGTCATTTGACCACTGACCACGCATCCCTTTCGAGATGGAGCACCGTTCCTACTCCTGTTAGAGACACCTCCTGCAACAGGTGGGCGCTCGTTACGTTGTTTCCTCATATTACTCACAAAAAAAAAAAAAAAAACACTGATCTTATCCCCTTCCTTTTTCGTCGCCGGTGGCCACCATTTATCTACCAGGTACCAGGTACCTCCTAATATGATAGCGATCGTTTTCTCGCTACTATCTCGTGTACCATAACTCCTCGATGTCACAATCGTCTTTTTTCCTCCTCTCCTCTCCAACACATCCCGTTCCTTCGTGGGGTGTAAGGTTTCGTAGAGATGTACTTCGCATGATTCAAGATTTTTTCTTTCCGTAGACTCGCTCACGCGTCTCTCGGTGTATGCAGGCTCCCCGTAATCTAAAACAAGAGAGATGAAACAGCGTGGGAGCATGGTCTGAAGGCACGTGTTTGTGTTGGTATCTCGTCGGTGGCAGCTCGCGGTGTACCAGCTGTTGCGACACATTTCGAGGAGTAGACGTACGTCGATAGTTGCCAGCCTCCACCGTCAAGGGTGTGAGGAAAGCTGCGATGTGAAGGATATAGATAAAGTGAGCGATGCTATATACCACTCACTACTGTACGATAAAGTAACTGTTTTGGGAAAAAAATGTTGGGCCCCCCAGGATTGTGATTGATTTCTAGGCCCGAATATTATTACACCCCTCCGTCCCCGAATATAAGAAGCCTTTTGATTAAGAATTGGTGAACAGAAAGTCCACTGCGTTTAGAGACAAGAGTGGTGCCTGTTTCGCGCTCGGGTACACGGCCCACAAAACACCGATTCAAAACTCCTCAAAATCCGCCTGTTTCCGAAGGAAGGCCTCTCTCTATATATATCTCTGACGCACTATGTTTACGACTTTACTTTTTTTTCGTTTTTTTTACGTAGAGTCCCAGCTGTGATTTTGTTTTGGCGCAACCATTCGGTTTTTCGCCGGAGTTTCTTGTTCGTCAGAACTGCGGCAGTAGTGGGGGGGAAAAAATGCAGTACTTTTTTTCGTAGACAGTGTCATGTCCCCCGGAACTGGCAACACGGACAGTCAAAGTATCTTATCATACGGGTATGACTCTGGAGGAACGAAAAGCTGTTACACTATTACGGGGGACCATAATAAATAGGACCAAATATTGCTTGTAAAAATAGCGAAATATGTAGGCTTTTGTGTGTACCGTAGGTCCTATTCAATATGGTCCCCCGTTGTAGAACAAAAGCTCTCGGAAAACTCCGCGTGCCATGCCCCGAGTGTGTCGTACGTACACTCGTGCACTCCTTGGGTTGACCTGTACCCTTCCGGACGTAGATGTGAGAATCGTTTTTGGTGATCTTGCTATTTGTACTCGGAACGGTCCTTGGAACGATCCTTGCGTTTCCGTCTAGAGTGGTATGTATATATGTACGTACAGCAAGGGGTATGTCTTGAAAATAATATGGAAGTTGAGAATCTCAGGCTTTTTAGTTTTAGTTTTTTGTTCCTTGTTTTTTTTTTCAAGAATTTACAGCTATCATGATATTAATAGAAAAAAATTGTTCTCAGCAAGGAACGCCACTCTCAATCCTACCAATATGTAACATCTATGCCTGAATAGAAGGATCGTTTGTATTGATTAGTACGGGTAGCAGGGATTTGTTCCCCATGTTTCGGGACAGCGTGGCAGCCTTTTGAGAGCTTATGCTTAACGTTGACGTGCTTCACGACAAGTCGCGAGCTTTAACCAAGCCCACAGTCTGTAGGAGCTTCTCAAATGTTGTTGCCGCGTACTGTGTGACGTGGGGGGACAGGCCTCCGCGCGCGCGGCTGTGCTTACCTATCAATGGCCGATATCGCTGTTACAAATGTACTGCTACCACTCGGTGGCATCACCGGCCGACCGTTGGCGGCGGGGGGGGGAGGGGCGGGGGGGGCGTACCTACTGTAATTTGTTGCTCGCCTCAGTCACTTTACCATCACGCATGCTTCCCTTTCGAGGTGGGGGACCGTTCCTCCTCCTAGTAGAGACAGACACCTCCAACATTAAGGCGCTTATTACACCTGTTCCTACATTCAAGGATGACAAAGGCTTTGTCTTACCCCCTCTTCCTCTTCGCAAGGGAGGGGGGGGGGGCACATCGCTGGGGATGGTGGTGGTGGTGGTGGTTGTTGTCGCAGTTGGCGGTTAACGGGTACTCTCTGTTGCTCGACCCCCATCGCCGTGCACTTTTTTTCTCTGGGCTATTATCACGGGGGACCATAGTTAATAGGACTAAATATTGTTAGTATAAATGGTTAAATACATAGGTTTTTATGTATACGACAGGTCCTATTAACTATGCCCCCCCGTAACAATATATTTTCTTCACCCGCGGCGCTCCAAAGTGTTTGCGGCCGTGGTATCATTGTATTGGTGTGTGTGGGCGGGTGGTTGCGGGTGGAGACCCCTTTGGTCGTGGTTTCGGTCTCCGGGTCACGCGTGGGTAGGGCTGGCGGGCGGGTTGCGTCTCTCGCTCTGTTGTCGTGCGTGCATCTTGTTGTGCGATGTCGTGTCTCCTTCTTCTTCTCGGTTCTTGTTATTTATTATTGTTATTATTATTATTATTATTATTATTATTATTATTATTATTATTATTATTATTATTAATATTATTTTTATATAGGGTTGGGCCTGCGTGCGCGCGCCTCGGCAGTATACGCTACCGGTGTGATCCTACTCGTACAGTAGATACGTGCGCTATACGAGTATGTATCAATAGTAGGATAGTGCCTCTATTGATGCGTCGCTATTACGGGGGACCATGGTTAACAGGACCTACGGTACACACAAAAAACTATATATTTACATATTTTTACTCGCAATATTTGGTCCTATTTACTATGCCCCCCCCCCCGTAAATAGTTATACCCGGCACGTTTCGTGAGGTACGAGGGGGCATCGTGGTCAGTACCCAGTATTTGTTCGCCGGTGTCCACGCACCATGTTCACTTTTTATTACTGCTGTGTTCCCCCGTTCCGGAGGCGCGACCAACCCTTGGCACCATCTAAATGACCGGTCGCCCCCGTGGTTCAAGTGGTTTACCTCGAATTCTACTTGTTTGAGTCCTGGGTTCGAGCCCCAGGTGGGTCGGACTTTGACTTTATTTGCAAAAATAACAAAAGGATTCAATTGTTGGGAGCGCCTTGCAGCGTGGGTAGGCACAATTCGATGCGAGTCGACGAGGGAAGAAAAGGCCGAAATATTCTCGCGATAAAAATGAAGGCACGTACCGTAGCGGGAAGGGGGGAGAAGAGCCTGCTATGTGACCCCGGATCTGAGTTACGAGTTGGAAGGAGAGAGAGAAAAAGATGTGCGAAGATAATGAATGGGATGAGAAAAAAACAAAAACAAAAAAAAACAGTAGGGGCACTATTTATGGGGCAGCAGAGACGCCATTATTGTTCGGGCAGTAACGATAGGATGCCAGGCAGGGGTCCACGAGAAAAAGAAAAAAAAGGACACCCCACTATACCCATTTTCGAGACCCAGACAGGCAGGCCACTCTACCCATTTTCGAGACCCAGACAGGCCGCTATACCCAATTTTCGAGACCCAGGCAGGCCACTATACCCAATTTTCGAGACCCGGACAGGCCACTATGCCCAATTTTCGAGACCCAGACAGGCCACTATACCCATTTTCGTGACCCAGACGGGCCACTATACCCAATTTTCCAGACCCAGAGAGGGGAGGGGGCACTCTATAGGAGAGATGTACTCGATCTCGTGCATGGGGGAATATACTAAAACCACGGAAATATAAATATAATTAAAAAAAAACTCGCTCTTCGTAATTTCGCCCGTAACCCGCGACGAACTTGTTTGTTTTTTATTTGGACACTGGGAAGGAGTGTACATTGTTTTGTTTTTTTCTCTTTTGTCGAGCACCTTTGTGTCAGGAGAGAGCAGTTTTGGGTGTGGCCATTCACGCCCCTCTATTACGGGGGGGACCATAGTAGGTAGGACCAAATATTGTTAGTAACAGATAGGTAAATATATTGGTTTTTGTCTGTACCGTAGGTCCTATTTACTATGGTCCCCCGTAATAGAAGCTCCCACTCTATTCCCAGTATATTGAGTCTGGGCCGCCGTCAGCCACAGGCCTAGACGGCCGTCTCCTGGACATACAAGATGATATTATATCAGATAGGTTAGATCAGATAGATCAGGTGCGATCCCCATATCATGACTTTACATATGTCAGGGAAGATGGCTTCCTGACCTGCATGGCCTATGTAGGTCCTGTTGCTGGGTGGGAGTCGAATGTTGTGCATGATCCAGCAAGCATATGTTTGCTGGGTTGGACCTGTGCTATCTCGCAGATCCTGCACAACCTCTCGCAACAACAGGCGAAATAGATGATCTATGCACCGCAGATAGATCACGATCTATCCGTGGTGTTTTTATTGCTGACAATGGGGCACGCTGGCGGCAGTATCAATGGCGCCATTTACTAGTAATGTTGATACTTACTATTAATGGGTATTCTCTTAGAACTCGTGCAAGGAGAACAATGGACTGTGAGAAAAGTGCCCCCTCCCTCCTGCTCTGACGACACTGGCGATTATCCTTTTTTTTCGTTGTCCCTTTTTGCTGTGTCCCCCTTTTTTTTCTTTTTTCTTTTCTTTCGTTCGCCTTTTCTTGTGTGTTTTGACATGTTTTTCACGACGATGATGATGATGATGATGATTGATGACGACGATGATGATGATGATGATGATGATGACGTTGACGATGATCATGATCATGATGACAGGTCTTCGACGGCGCGATTCGGTGTGTGCTAGAGCAAAACCAAAGGAAGATGAAGAAGAAGAAGGGCAAGAAGGGCTGCGTCATCTCGTGACGTTTTCAGCCAGCACTGGCTTGGCTTTGAGGGTTATATTCGTCGTGTAGCGCGTTGGAACCCCTCCCCCTTCCCCCCCCCCCCCCCCCCTTCCCCCTCCCTCCAATCCTAAGAAAATGAAGATGGGGGCCCCCAGCCCCGCCCCCCCCGCCCCCTCCCGCCCCGCCTCCGCACGGTTGTCGTATACCTAGTGTCGATCTTTGACTGCTCTATACTGTAGGGGTCGAAGATAGTAGAAGGAGTGGGTGGGGCGAAAATGGGCGGGTTGGGGGGTTGCTGAGGGCTGGGACGTTGGGGAGTTCGGGATTGGGGAGGGGGTGGAGGGAGGGGGGGGGAGGGGGGGGGGGGGGGGGGGGGGCGTGTTGTGTGCACAGTCTTGCGTTTGGAAAAATCTCTCGCTGGGTGGTTAATGGGAGGGACTGTTATTTTGTTTGTCTGTGGTTGCACTCGGCTGCTGTTGGTTCGACAGAGGGGATCCTTGCTGCCCTCGATCTGCGTGAGCGGAAAGGAGAGGTAGTGGGGAGGGAAGGGGATGGAGGGAGAGAGAGAGAGAGAGAGATAAGGCCACCTTTTCTTTTTGCCTCCCTCTATTTTGTTTGGTTCCCAATATTTGTCGGGTCGACCTCTCTCTCTCTCTCTACCCCCCCCCACCCCCCCCCCCCCACCCCCTGTTGCCTCAGTCCCCCAACCGAACGTCTCAATATCCCGTGTATTTTTGGGGGCGGGTGGTGAAGAGGAATCGGAGATTTGTTTTTTCCGCCTTCCCGTTACCTTTGATGGGAACCTCGGGGGCTCGCCGTGTGTGTGGGTGGGAGGGGGGGGGGAGGGCGGGCGCGATGGGGACCCCGGGATAAGTTGTGGGAGAAGCAATCAAATGGTTTCCTGGTTTTCGTGCAAGCAAGCAAGCAGATCAGATCAGATCGGTCGTCCGTTGTTTTTTGTTCGACAAAAGCAAGCAAGCCAAGCAAATCGAATCGTTAGAAGCAAAGCAGATGTGTTTTTTTTTTTTTTTCCGTTGTTGTTGTTGTTGTTGTTATTGTTGTTGGTTTTTTTTTTCCGTCGAGAGCTAAAAAGCAATTCCGTCCCATTTTGTTTTGTTTTTTTCGTCGAGACTAAAGACAAAGACAAGAAGACGCATTGCAGAAAAAGGGGAAAACGTTGGCTTGGGTTGGGTTGTGGTTGGTCGAGGTTTTGGCGGCGGAGGTAAACAGTGTGCCGTCCGTGTGGCAATGGCAATGGCAAGGAGCGGGAAACGTAGAGTAAGTGTGCGTGTCCGAGGTGAGAGGATAAGAGCAGACCCCCCCCGAGGGCAGGAGGAAGAAAGGCACACAGGCGAAGCTCTCGCTGGCGGGGGGGGGGGGGGGTGGCGGCGATGGTGTTGGTGGATAGTGATGATGGTGGTATTGAGTTATAATCGACGACTGACCGACCGACCGGCGCTCCACTTTTTTTCTTTTTCTTTTTTTGGTGACGTCACGACAATAATACCAGTAACGGCTACAATACCAGTCAGACCATCACGGTACGGTGCAGCCGTGCAGTACAGTACGGCCGGTGTGTTTTTTTTCGTCTTGGACCCTTCCCGATCACTCCCCGCCCCCCCCCCCCCTCCTCCCTTTACCCCCTTCCCCCCCCCCGCCCCCCTCTTTAGTCGACCGTTTTTACGTGGTTGCTTTCTTGAAAGGGCATCATCTGTTGACCGTCTTGCGTGCGCTCTCTAGTTTGAGTATCCCGTTTGAGGTTGTATTTGTGGGCCTGGCCTTAAGAGGGAAGCTGATGATGGGGGGGGGGGGGGGTTAGTAGGGAAATACATGGGCGAGTGGTTTCCGGGAAAGGTTACGCGCGGCTGACGCCGCAAAAGCGGATAGTTTTTTATTAGGGGTTGGAGAGGGGGGGAGGAGGGGGGTGGGGGGGGGGTTGGGGGGGGGGGGGAGATCTCCATGCGGGATATGTGGACCTTGCTTGCCTTACAGGACCGCTTCCTTTTTCCCCCCTTTTCCCTTCAAGAGCGTTGGCGTGAAAGCCTTTTGCAAAGAAAACATTTTGCTAAAGTAGCGAGAGCTGCAAACAGACGGCGGGCGGTGTATGGTGATGGGGGGGGGGGCGGTTTGACAGTGCCCGGCGGGATAATGGGGGAGTGTTGTGGAGAGACTTCGGGATTTTTCTTGGTAGTGTGGGGGGGGGGGCGGGGTTGGGGGACGAAAGGAAGGCTTGGAAGTAAAAGGGGCGCAGCTACTAATTAATGTTGTGACTAGTTCTGAAACAGTCATTTTTTTATGTGCACTAGTTTTTTTCCTGTTTCTTTTCGTTTTTCTTTTTTTTTTTACTATTATAGTAATTCCGGGCGGATTTTTTGGGGAGGGGGGGGTGGGGGGGGGGGGTAATATTTTTGTTTTTCTCGCGTGCGACCGAGTCGTGCGCGGAAAGGGGTAGGTGGATGGGGGAAGGGGCGTTCTTAGCGGGCGCCCTTATCCGTAGTCGAACGTAGGCAAGCTGTATACCTAGGCTCGCTGGCTTCACCCTGCCTTGGTTGAGGGGGGTTAGATATTCGTGGGTAACGGGAGGGGGGAAGGGCCAGACACGGGCATGTTGCAAGGGGTGTGGGTGGCTTTTCGCGGAACGTAACATTCTGATGAGCGATGATAGCGCGACTCGGCCTCTCTTTTTTTGTTTTTTGTTTTTTCTTCTTTTTTTGACGGCTTTTTTTATTCCATGGGAAAGGAGATGCGACGGTGGTGGTGATATGATGATGATGATGATGATGATAATGGTGAGTGATAGCAGGTGTCTTGTCTGCTGTGCCGCTTTTGCTTAAGCTGCGCGCTGCTGCTGCTGATAACCCTCGTAGCAAAAACAGAATGAGAGTTCTTAAGAAATAATAATAAAAAAAATAAAAAAAATGTGTGTTTTCACGCGTAGCGATCTATGATATGAATGACAGACGTTGTTCTGTTGCATCGGTAGGAGCGGTAGTAAGTACTACGGCTTGGCGCGACCCTGTCCGTTGGGTGACCGTTGCGCATAATATCTTTGGGACGCCCTTGTTTTCGGCACGTTTGGATACGACCGTTGGTATGATGTCGCGTAATGGGGTACGTGGGCGGGGGGGTGGGGGGGTTGGCGCGGTTGTTTGGTTTGTGGGCGTTTACAGCTCAAAACGCTGATTGATTGATTGATTGATTGATTGATTGATGGTCATATCGGAAGCTTGGGTGGCTTTTTCGACATTCGTTCGTTCTTGGACGCACTCTGATGTAGACGGTCGTTTTGGGTTGGTCTATGGCGATCGGGTTTGTTGATGATGGTGATGTCGGTAGCTGGCTGTCGGCTACGTGCGTGCGCCTCGAGCGACCGAAAGATCAATGGAATACAACAACACCTAAAATTATCACCTACCCTACCCCCTCCTACGTTAGCTCTATAAATAAACACCGGGTAGATAGTACACTCCGTTACGTATGTATATATACTGTAGACCCCTTCTTCGTACAAATACACAATGTCGTGCAGCGCCGACGGTATGCGTTGCCGTGATAGTTCCTCAAGTACATGTTCATATTTACGGTGTATAGGATGGGAGCATGATGAGTTTTTGTTTTGTTTTGCACTTTCCATTTTTCGGGCTTTAGTGTAGGGAAACGACCAAGAACAGGTACTACGTACAGTATATAGGTACACACAGTTGGCAAGCCGAAAACAGGTATTCAGAGTGGATTACGAGCTGTACACTTCAGTACCTACCTCTCACGCAAACCCGTTCAATTACATGTGTGTTTCCCGCTGGCTGTTGGTCTACTGCTGCATGCAGCACTGCTGCTGGCGGCTGTGTTCCCTCTTCCCTTCCTTCCTTCCGGTCCTCCCTCCCTTCTTTCAATGTTCCAATACTCGCGGAAATATTAGGAAGATACGTTTTGACTGGCAGATACCTGGCAGTGTATACGAGCTACCTGGCATTATTTGTGGTACACTTAGAGCAGTCTATATACCTGGTATTAATAGTACCAGGTACGAAATAACAGCACGACGAGATACAGCAGTATTGTACCAGGTATACACTATTAATAGTTGACATTTTTTGTGTTGGACCTCCCTCAACCTCCCCTCCACCGTGAAGCCATTTACTTGCACAGAAAACCGAGCGAAGAAGTCCGTGTTTAATTGCTTTCCGTCTGATCGAGCAGCTGGGCCATGGTTTGAGGCGGCGGCGGCCGTGGTAATAATGCTTGTTGGCGGTCGTGTTTGACCGTAGGTCTATGTACTACCATGATACCCGGTATGTACTGCGAAGTATGTGGTTCGTTGGGTCGGTAGTATTTTTTTTGTTGTTCGCCTGAAAAAAAATGTTGAGAATGCATCGGCTGAGAGTTCGACCGACTGTGTTGTGGTTGATGCTCAACTTTGCGCGGGCAGTCACAAGGCGCGCGGACCCTCCCGTTGGCGATGTACTACTGAAAGGTCGGCGGGATAGCTATATTCTATCATTAGTGGCTGTTTTATCAATATATACCTCGTACATGCTTGACCATGGTGGGGTGTACACGAGTTGAATACGAAGGATGGTGCAAGGAGATCATCTCCGGCTTACACGTAGCATGTAATATTGCCAATTGTGCCGCTACGCGCTCCCCGCATGAGGCACACCTGGTAATAGCGCGCATGGTATAGTGTGCATCGATGCACCTGGGTCACAAATCAACACACACGTATCATACCATCGTCCGGGTGAATGTTGTAAGGATTACCCAAGCGTTTTCAGGATTACCCTGGGCTGGGAAATCGATCGACATTTTGCGCCGGGACAGCTCGTTGGTGTGTACCACCGTCACAATCGGCGTCGTCGGCTGGACATGGGTTCGAACCTGCGTCGGGGGTATCCGCATCAATACCAAAACGATGAGAGTTGTAGAGGCTAACTAACCTATCGGCTTTCGTTTCTGCATAGACGTGTGGAGCAAGCTGGAAACCCATATGGTCAAGCGCAAGCTCCGAATATGTTCCACTCGTTCGAGCGGATACCTCTGGCACGGTTGATCACTGAAAAAAAGGTGTCTGGGGTATCATCACCACCACCACCACCGATGCCACCGCCAGCCGCCGCGCCTTGAGCATTGCTGCCCTGTTGCTTTGCTCGTTCTTGTGGCGGCGGTGACAGCGGCAACAGCGGCGGCGGCCGTGACGGTGGCGGCGCCGTCACCCCCGCGAATGGCTGTTGCCGTCGGGAACCGAGATCCTCCTGCTGATTCCGTCGGGGCTCGCGGTCACGGCTCGCTGCGGTTGTCACGGTCGTCTGCCCCGCTTTCTCGGTCGCGCGTTTTTTGTCATGAGGGCGAAGAGTGGCCCGCTGAAGAAAACTCAGGAACCGAACCTCGCTGCAGGCGATTTTCGTGGGTGCAGTGGGGTGGCGTGATTGAGGGGGGGGAGGGGGGGCAGGGGCGCGGGGATATACGGGTAGAGGAAAACTCAAGACTAAAACAAACGGGACGAGGGAAACAGCAGATAGTTTTTGTTGCATTTCAGACACCGCGATCGGCCGAGGATAGGGCAGAAGCATGTCTCGCCTCCGTGCCTGAGGGACCGGGCCCGCGAAAAAGTTCTGATGGGATTATTCAAAGTTTTTATCAGCCTAACCTTAGCCCTGCCTTAACCCTACCCCTTGTCCCATCCCTAAGCCCAACCCTAAACCTTGTCCCGGCCCTACCCTTACCCTGAGTAAAGCCGTAAAACTTGGCCTAAATCGTCTGGCTAGACAACTACCGCCGCCACCGTCGCCGCCCTCACCGAAACAGAGGCACGGGGGGAGGGTAACATACAGGAGGGCTGCCCATCACAGCAGCGGACTAGCGAGAACTTTTTCTACGTCAAATGGAGCGACAGTAAGCGAGAAAGACGCCATTTCCCATTCGTTGGCGGTATATGTATTGGACGAAAAGAGTGGGACGGACTAAAGGCAAACCAACCAATCGTTCTGTACTCACCCAGGTGAGAGATCCGGATGCCAGATGTCGGCTATCAGGGTTATCCTTGAGGAGGGTCGCGCCCCCCCGATTATTTCCGCTGCCCTGTCTTCAAGCGCGCTATGTCCGCCACAGCCACCCCCACCGTCACTACCGTCACAGCCGCTGTCGCCGCCGCCAATGCCGCCACGGCCACATGCGCCGCCATTTTCAGCGTAGGCAGCTCCGTCGAGAGACCCTGCGTCGGCGGTCATGACTGTTTTAGTGTCAAGCGCACGCGTAGCCTCCCTACGACCTTCCGGTACCCCCTCCTCACCGTCAATGCTAATCTCGTTGCGTTCCGCGCGATCAGATTCATGGCCGTCGCTTCCGCAGCACCCGCTCCCGCCACCGCCACTCCCACCGCCGCTATTTCCACTCCGACAAGCACTGGCACCTCCGGTCTCTCGTTCCTCTTTCAGTGCTGCCGATTGCGCCATCTTCTCCTCTCCCTTCCGCAGCCGTTCCCTTCCGTCTACACCATCTACTCCTCCCACTCTCCCTGCTCCCTCTCTCCCCTCTCCCCCGTCTCGTTCTGCTGCTGCTGCTGCTGCTGCTGCTGCTGCTGCTTCTGCTCCTCCTTCTCCTCCTCTCGCTACTGTTGCGACTCCTCCTTCTCCTCTTCTCACTTCTCCCCCTCCCACCCTTCCTTCTTCTCCCACTCCTTCCCCTCCACACGCCCCTACTCCTCCCTGTTGTGTCCCCCCTCCTCCTCCTCTTCCTCCTCCTCCTCCTCTTCCTCCTCCTCCTCCTCCTCCTCCTCCTCCTCCTCCATCGGTACCCCCCTTCGGTACCACCTCTACACCACGACAGCCTTCGCTTAGGCCTTCGCTCAAGCCCCCCCCCAAGCCGTCCCTCGGCCCGCCATTCCACGCTTCGTGCTCGAAGGAATCGTCGAACGCTAGGGCCCTACCCGCAACCGTTTCCCGAGTCTCGAAGCCCACTCGGAGGCGTGCGAGGCCCCCGCCCGGCGCGAAGAGAGGGAGGTGAATCCTCAGTTTCTTGTTGGTTGGCCCTGAGACGCAGTGAATAGTGAGTATATGTTGGAAACGAGAGAGGGTGACAAAAATCCGAGCAAGCAGGAATTGGGGAAGTACGCGAGCTCGTGACGAGGGGGGGAGGGGAGGGGGGGGAGGGGTGAGGCGAGGGGGATAGGGGAGGAGGGTACTCATGTTACACATGGTCGTAGTAGCGCGACCAAAAACCGGGGGAGTGGGGAGTTGGGGGGGGCGGGGGGCGGCGGGGGGCGGGGGGGGCAGGGGGGGACAGGGGGGGACTTCCCGACCATTTTTTCTCCATGAGAGACAAGAGGGAGGAGCAGCGCATGTGGTATGCCAGGTATGAAGCAACCGCACGGTTCTGGAAAGAATCTGCCGAACGGGGGAGACAACGTTTTTTTTATATTTATTAGTAGCTCTCTTCTTCGCCTGCGCTGGTGCAGGATTCCCGACCCTTCCGCCAAAGGCCGCTTTGGCGACATGTACATGGGTGTGGTTAGCGCCAACGTGGAAAAAACATTTTTTCGTATTGAGGCGTTATTTTCTGACAACTGTTCGCGCCACGAAAGCCCGCCAAAACCAAAATCCTGGCGGGGCGGGGATGGCTCCGCTCGTTTTTATTGAGGAGGAAACCAGTTCTGATGCCATCGCCTCCTTCAAGTTGAAACAAACCCGCCCCGCCCCGACTGTGTACGGTGTGCGAAAAGCGGTCCTGCAACCTGAGCAGACGTTGTTTTTTCTGGAGATTACTGCGTCCATCCCCCCAAGTCTAGTGCTTGATTCCGTGAAAAAAAACAAGAGAAGACACACAACACACACATCGGTGTGTGGAAAACCTTACGTTGGCGTTACGCTGAACAGAATTGGTGTGCTAAAATGCCGTCCATCGGACGGGTATTATGTGTTTACAGGCCGTGCGTCGTGTGACCACGGCATCCCATCACCACCACGCCAGCTTTCTCGCATTTACTCCCGTCACATCGTAGACCCCCCCCACCCCCGGCGCTTCGAGCTTGGTGCAAGCAATGTCTGCATTGTCGGTGAAAACTCGACGTGCTCCGCCCCGGCATTGTGGGAATGCGAGGTACTATGATCAAATCGTACAACTACGGCCATGCATGACACAGGCATCCCCCCCCGCCCACCCCCCCGGCTCCTCTCACCGCCCCCATCTCGCCGCCCCCTCCCGCTCTTGCCTCATCCACCCACCTGCACTCGCTGGGCAAACGCCCCCCTTCACCCTCTGCCCACCCCCCCTTTTCCCCCCCGACCCTCCCCCCCGACCTTCCCATCTACATTCGCAGGGCGAGCGCCCTCCCCGCCCCCCCCCGGTCATCCACCTGCACTCGCTAGACACCCCCCCCCCCCCCACCGCCCTCCCCCACTCTCTCGTCTCCCGCCATTCTCCGCCGCCGCTCTCACCGTTGTGCTTGATAACGTGCGTTCCGGGAGCTAGGGCCGAGAAAAAGGCGTGCTCGTGGTGCCTCGGCAGTGATTCTATCAGAGCACACGTCCTCGGGCACATGGAACGATTCTGGTGCAGAAACCAAGAACAGTGACGTTTTAAGCGAACCCCGCGGGGAGGGAGGGGAGGAAGCATGGGGGAGAGCAGGGGCGACGGGAGGGGGGGGGGGGGGGGGGGGGGGTAGGGGGTTGGGCGCACGGGGGGGGTGCATTCATTTGTTGCTCGCCTTAGTCATTTGACCTTTGACCACGCATCCCTTTCGAGACGGAGCACCGTTCCTACTCCTAGCAGGGACATCTCCAACAGTTGGGTGCTCATTTATGTTGCTTCTGTATATTACATAGAAACGTTTTGCTAATATCATCTCCTTCCTGTTTTGCCGCCTGTGGCCACCATCTATCTCCTGAGATAGATATCGTTTTCTCGCTGCTATCTAGTGCACCAAACTCCTCCATGTCACACTTGTCTGTTGCCCTCATCTCCTCTTCTAACACACCCCGTTCCTCCTTGTACACTTCACATTCTCCTACTATGTGAGTTCTGCCCCCTATTGCTTTGCCAAACGGGCACATTTGTGCATCTACTTCCTCCTCCCGGCTACTGGTACACCTGATTCTTCTTTCTGGCAGGTCACCTACACCGAACCGCAGTTTCCGCGTTTTCGCGAAGTCGATTGGGCCGTACAAGTACATTGATCATTCCTATCCCTTCGCTTCATCCCCCATATACTTCTAAGTGTTCCTCCGATATCACCTTGTTTCTGAGCGCTAACGATTCCCTTCTGTCCATCATTGCGTCTGCTTCTGCCTTGTACCTCCCAAACTTCTCTCCGGAAATAACATATTATTGGTTTCCCCCTACATCCTTCCATACCTTTCTCAACTATGCTATCCCACCTTATTCCAGCTCGCCCTTTTGTTATTTTTTCCCGGGGGGGCGCGGGGGGGGGGGGGGGGGTAGGGTAGGGAGATATGAATGGAGAAGAAGGGGGTGCGGCAGCCGGATCGGGGGGGGGGGGGGGGGGGAGTGGCCAGACTGGCCCCTGGCTTTGGTGGGGTCTGTGACACTGCGGTAATTCTCAAAGCTTTCAGTGGCACTAATCGCGTGGCGAGTCAGAGGTACGACAGCGCGAAGCATTTACGATGTCGACCAGCCCCCCTCGGCATTAATCAAATGCCGTCGAGGCCACAAAAAAGAGAGAAAGACGAGGACACGGCAGGGCCAGCCTGAGCGCGATGAGAACTTCCGATCCCTGTCCCCCCCGCTCTTCCCCCTTCTACTCCTCCTCCCCCTCTTTCTCCTCCTCCTCCTCCTCCCCCCCCTTTTCTCTTAACCCTCTTGGGGCTCCTGTCACGATTCCCATAGCAGCACAGGTTTAGCTGTCCAGCCAGCCGGTTTTTCTCCAGTGCCGCGAAGGATTGGGCCGTGTGCTGGACATTCGCCGCACAGAAAAGCAGCGATGCCGGCACTAGAGAACTTAAGTGACAGACTGGCAGTGGCCAGGAGAAGCAATAACGAGGCGTTCTACGGTAGAGGCCCACCCTAAATTTTTCGAGGCTCCTCACTTGAGGAGCTCCATACCTCATCCGAACAATGATCTCAGGAAAAATCGAATTGCTTCCCGATGAAAAATCCCATGGCCCAAGTATACGAGGACGCTATTTTTCGAAACAAGATTGACGTTCCGACGATTTTGGGTTAAGGAGGCCCGTCATTCAGAAACAAAAAAGCGGGAAAATGTGCTACCTCTATAGTAGAACGGGTCTAACGTTAACAACAAAATAGTGCGAAGAATAGCTATT
Source organism: Nereocystis luetkeana (assembly GCA_031213475.1). Classification (NCBI taxonomy): domain Eukaryota; class Phaeophyceae; order Laminariales; family Laminariaceae; genus Nereocystis; species Nereocystis luetkeana. The sequence continues at coordinate 3,563,307 of JARUPZ010000007.1, forward strand.
TATCGTAAGAATAATACCAACACTTCAAGCGGAGACGACAAACCAAAAATGGCGGGCAGAGACACAGAGTGGTCGGAAAATAGAGCGGCCCCGTACGCGCTGCTCTTCTTCCTGATATTCTTTTCAGCCCACGGCTTCATGCAACCCCCCCTTCCCACCCTAAGATCATACGACTACGGCCATGCATGAGATCGAGTACATCTCTCGTATCGAGTACACCCCCCCCCCTCCCACCCTGCCCCCCCCCCCCCCCCCACCCCCCGCTCCCTCCTCCCACTTCACCTCACCTATGGTCACACCACTACGACCATGCATGACATGAGTACACCCCATTCACCTCACCTCCTCGAAGTCGACGTTGTGGAGGAAGAGGTAGAACACGTTCCAGTCTCCCCCGTGGTGGCAGTGGCTGCCTACGCCGTCCGAAGCCGAGCGACCACTGGAACCGCCTTGAGGGGCTCTGTAAGGCTGGGATAGGGCGGGAGAGGGAGCCGCAGTCGCAGCCGGACACAGAGAGTCACGCCTGATCCCCGGCAAAGATATTCAATCCGAACAGCGAAAAAGTCCCCATGACGGACTGGGCACACAACAGAAAATATGTTTCTAACGTCAACAGTAGGTTTCGAACGGGAGGAGGTCAACGCGTCTCCCCCCAAGAGCCGATTTTGATATAACGCGGACCGGAAACCCCGATGCGCGGTTATCCCGTGGGCTTCGTGAGCATAAAGTTACGACACATGAACAGAGGGTAAAGCGCAAACACATGGGATTGTAAGCAAACCATATCGTGTACGTGTCCGTAGCCCCAGTGGTGGAGCTCCGTGAGTCAGCGTCAGCCCGACATTCTCGAGACAAGAAAGTAAATCCTATACCGTGGCACGGGTCGATAGAAGCATTCGAAGGCGGAATTGTGGTGAGAGACGGAGTCAAAGACGGGGTTAAAGACGGGGTCAAAGACGGGGTCAAAGACGGGGTCAAAGACGGGTCGAAGACGGGGTCAAAGACGGGGTCAAAGTAAGACGAGGTAAAAGCAAGACGAGGTCGAAGACGGCATCGAAGCAAGACGGAGTCAAAGAGGGAGTCGAAGTAAGACGGAGTCAAACATGGGGTCAAAAGCTGAGTCAAAGACGGCAGTCAAATACGGCAGTCAAAGACGGCAGTCAAAGACGGGAGTCAAAGACGGGATTAAAGGAAGACGGAGCCAAAGACGGAGTCAAAGACAGCGTCAAAGTAAGACGGCTTTAAAGATGGAGTCAAAGATGCAGTCAAAGATTGAGTCAAAGACGGGGTCAAAGGCGGAGTCAAAGACGGAGTCAAAGTAATACGGTGTCAAAGACGGTGTCAAAGACGGGGTCAAAGACGGGGTCAAAGATAGTGTCACGCAAGACGAGGTCAAAGACGGATCGAAAGACGCATTCAAAGACGAAGCCAAAGACGGAATCAAAGACAGAATTGGAGGGTGGCAAGGGAGGGGAGCGGGCGGTCGGAAGGGCCACAAGAGATGCCTCCCGAGTCTGATTCCGATGGACCTGTGGTGAAAGGCGGTGCCCAGACGGTTCACGGAGGCATTTTTCTGGTGGGGCGGGCGAGAAATGCCGCGACGATACTCCTGCAGTGCTACCAATACCCTTGAGACATGTTTCCATCCGACAGCATGCAGCATGACGTTTGACGCTAATCCCCCAAAAACATCCACCAGGTATACTACACAGGGAGGAGGAAAAACCCAGGGAAAACCAAAGTCTGTTGTCCCTGCCGGCCCTTCAGAGGGAAAAAGTAGTACATGACGTCATGCAGCGACGGTTACACCATCGCTCCCACGAAGCAACGCAGGATGCTGGGTCAGAGAATTGGGTTGCTTGCCGTCTGAACCACACGGTAAGGATGCACCGTGATACTTACCACATCAAGCTGCGCGTTCACACCAAACCTGTTAGGGACGCACCTCTCACAACGAGATGATCGTTTTTCTGGGTCTCACCAGGGTTACTCGGAAGAACAATGCTGACGGCACCGGTGTGCAAAAGAAAAAACTCCGGGCCGAACGAAGGAGGCCACGCAGACGTAGAGTGATGCGAGCTTGATGTATGTCCCGGTTTAGTTTTGGCACCCACTACTGTAGCATCTGGACGTATGACGCTACGAACTTGATTACGTTTTTGTTCGTTCTTGCAGCAGCGCCTACCTACATGGACGTTTACTGCAACGAACTTGGCTGCGTCCTCCTTATTTTTAGCATCTACCAGGTGCTATGAATACCTGGAACCCCCCCCGTCCCCTCAGAGCGAGAAGTTCCTTCCTGACGTCGTCGAAACCCTTCTCGAAGTCGACCATCCAGGGCAAATCCTCGTGCGACCAGAACGCCTTTGATCTCAGACCTTCGTCAACGACAACATTAGGTTTTTCGACGTGGAAAGCAAGGAAAATGCAGGAGACGTTTGGAAGGGGGCGTTTCGAACGAGAGGCATGCCTGAGGGAGGGGACTGGAGAAGACAAATTGTAGCGGTGCGCTTCTTGTGCGTCGTCTAGTTTTATTCGAGCGCAACGACATTGACCGAGGTCGGCCCCCGCGCGGCCAGGATTTGGCATTCCATACGATCACAGCAGCAACGAACGGTACTAGGCTTTCGATAATTTATCAAGTACAGCAGCAAGCAGCAGTACTAATTTTCCAGACCACATGCTTCAGAGAGATGTTTCGCGCACGCGGGGGGGGGGGGGGGGGTGTACTCGATAGGAGAGATGTACTCGATATCATGCATGGCCGTAGTCGTATGACCATAGACCCTCGCATCCCTACAATGCCGGGACGGAGCATGTCGGGTTTTCACCGACCAGGCAGACATTGCTTGCACCAAGCGCGAAGCGCGGGCTGGCGAGTCGCATGAAGGGTGAGCTGCATCCTACTAAGAACCGCTTTTGAGGTGGACTTGCATATGGACGACAGCTTCAATAAGTTGATTTACTTTCCGGTGTAGGCATTTCCAGAGACAGCAATGGGAGCACTATGTAACTGCCTCTTGGGTGCCTTACCTTGAACACTACGTGATACGATCATTCCCAATTGTGCGAAGTAAAGGTTCTTTGCCTCGCACAAATGATCTAACTCGACAACCAGCTGTGGGCGACCGCCAAAAAAAAAAACGGTACCCTAGTTGTCTAGCTCACGTAGTGAGCGGCATGTTTTACAGTGTCGCTGCCAACCGACGCCAACCCAACCTATATAAAATAGGGGGGGCGGGGGGGGGAGGTATGATAGCGGCGTCAAATGTTTTGTGAGGTTTTCTTCATGTACTTCAGATTGTGGACCGTCACTCCTTTTAATACTACTGCTTCCTGTCAAGCGCGCGGAAAGCGGCAGAGGGGACACTATTTATTAAAGGCGCGCTAGGAGAAATACGCTTTTGTTTTCATGCGTTTTGCTTCCCTCTGCTCCGAGATTGATAGCCTAGTCCTTTGATCAATGCCTCATTGGAACCCTTTGCTCGAGGTCCGAAGTAGCGGTTTGTGTTTCAATAAACTGGACCGCGGAATCCGCTGCCAACAATGTGAGTGCAAGGGCCAACAAGATATACCTACCTGTGATCATGTTTCTGTCTGGTGTACGTAGCTTCAGGGTCTGCCGGAGAGAATACCATACTTTACACTAAAAATGCCACAAGAGGCCACAAGAGACACGGGAGGAAGGTTGCAAGAAGGTTGTCCTCGTGGGAGCATAAACAGTATATATACCGTATGCAATCAAAGAGTCAGGACCCCTCTATTAAATTTGTACTGTACCATCAGTTCAACTATAATTAGTCGTTGGTGGAAACGTAGCAACCCACCGGGGATCATCTCAGGGCATCCCCTTTGCCACTGGCTGGCACCAGAGGGGAGTGGAAGCGTGGAACTCCTTGACGCGTTTCGTCGCTGGCCGAAAGCGTTGAGGCGGTGGAGAAGCCATCCACGCACCCGTGTGAATTCCTCGGTGGCGTCCGATCCGATGCTCTGTGCATGCGCCATGTGTTGGGAAGTTTTGGGATAGGAGTCAACGCGTTGGCGACTTTGCCTCTGTGAAAGAGTGAGATTTTCGTCATTTCACAGATAGGCGGAGGAAATACTGCCCGCGTGTTATGATAAGGCATGCCCTGGGTTGGGTACGTGAGTGATCGATCTAGATATTTTACCCGAGGGTAACTCAGCAGGTAACATATTCACACAGTATACTCGTGCGCGAGGTGTAGGCTACGGTACGTGCGCATCTATATATTGCTGGCTGCTAGACCGGACAGTATCCGCCTTGCGAGAAGCGTGCCGGCATGTATGTGTGCATGACGACATATGACTATCCCGCAAGGCGCTTTCTGGTGGTGGCGGTGATGGTGGTATTGAAATCATATTTAAGGACTACAAACAGTACATTTAGATGTTGAATATGTTCGGAGTACACCTGTGAGCTGTGGGTATCGCACTGTCATGTGCGGTGGACTACATGGAATACGTATATGGTAGAAGGCATGCTTAGTTCGGGGATGTTTATGTCTTGGATGTAACTGTAACTTCGACCACGACCGACGTCCGAGGTGAACTCTTGTTCACTCCTCGATACAATACAACATGAGAGTCTTTCCAACCTTCGCCACGAGTGCTATTTACCTCGCCTACTCGCCTAACTGCGTAAGACTTGCCACACCTCAGAGAATCGATCACGCTAGCGTGTACGTCGAGACTTCGTGAGCTAGGGGCTGCGATTAGAGCGACCCCCCTATCTATCTAAGATGGCGGAAGGCCTGGAAGAGAGGATGACAGGAATGCAGGCTTAGATGGACGAGCTATCCCGCTTGCTGCAAGAACCGACGACGAACCGGTTTAGGAGAGAGTCTGGCACTCTACGAGTATCGGACGTGGCGGTGGTGGGGCATCCAGGTTCTCTCCCGGCCTCCTTTCTCTCGCCCCTCCGAGAAGCCCTCTCTCTTTCCAGTCCTTCTGCCGTCGCTTCTTGCGGCAAAGAAGCGACAGCAGAAATGGAAAGAGAGAGGGCTTATCGGAGAGGCGAGAGAGTGGAGGCCGAGAGAGAATCTGGATGTCCCACCACCGCCACGTCCGATAGAGTGCCAGACTCTCCCCTGCACCGGTTCGTCGTCGGTTCTTGCAGCAAGCGGGATTGATCTTCTCCCCGAGCCTGCATTGCTGACACCCTCTCTTCCAGGCCTTCCGCCATATTAGAGAGACGGGGGTTGCTCTACCACATATCCGGCACCCCCTGTTGGGTCTCCACCACCATCGCCGCCGCCTGCCGACTCTTCCCCTGCCGCGCCGTCGCCTGTTTAGTCGCCGACGCCATAACATGTTGTTCGGGAACTTGGGCATCACGGGGAGATGCAGATGCCGGGGCGTACGAGAGGCCAGAGCAGGGCTACTCGCGAGGAAACGTGTCTGCAGTCGGGTGAGTCGGAGCAGACTCTCAGTCATCAACTTGGGATCCTGTCGATGATGGGTCGCACTACGTTCGTGTTAATGGTGGCGGAACATGAGGGCATCAAAGCCGCCCGCCGCAACCATGTGCCGCCCCGCGACCCACCCAACACACCGGACTACCAAACGAGTGTCTTCACGACGCCCACGAGCTATGCCGGGGTTATGGCCGCGGAACAAGCCCCGATTTGGTGCGATTTCGATGTCGCGTGAGATCCTCGGTCTCCTGGGTGAGGACACCTCTGCGGCGGTGGAGGGATGGCGAGCAGACGATAACCTCATTGGCTCTGAATGGGTGTTTGACGTAACGAAGGACGAGCTTTGGCTATATCTTCAAGTTCAAGGCGAGGCTGGTGGTGCGGGGATTTAAAGGGAGTGAGGGGATATATTTTAGCGAGACATGTTGCCCCAATGATCTCTGCTTCTTCAGTGCGTTTGTTGACTGCGATTGCGTGTGTTCGGATTCGGATTTTTATGTATTTTTGACGTACAGCAGGCGTTCGTTCAGCCAAGCTTGAAAGAGGATGTTTTCGTGCGAATACCACATGGCTGAGGGAGTTTGTGTGCTAAAGTAGTGCGATGGCTTGGAGCAGGCATCGAGGTCGTGGCACACTCACTTGACTCCCTGTTTTGACCTAACTGTGTCCTCGGCAGTGCCTTGCGAATGCCTGTGTTTTTCGTTTGATGGAAGAGGGGCGTGTTGCTATTGCTGCAGCAATTCACGTAGCAGCTATATTTGATGTGAGACGCAAGAGTCGATGTGACCATTTGTGCGAAGATCGGGCCGGATGGCGCCTGTGAATGGTCTTGGTAAGCTGCGCTGGTACGGTGGATGCCAATTTTCCAGGGACCGGCCAAATGGCTTGCCGAAGATTTTGCAGAAGACGTTCGCCGATCCACTATTACGGGGGACCATATCAAATAGGACCTACGGTAAACACAAAAACCTACCTGGTACATATTTGGCCATTTTTAATAACAATATTGGGTCCTATTTACCACGCCCCCCCGTAAATAGTGGGGAAGTTTTAGAGTAGTTGACGAGGAGAGGATTCCAATGCCTGTTGGGGTAAAGCTGGAGGAATTCAGTCAGGATGAGCCCATGGAGACTTGGCCTTTTCGTGAGCTGATTGGAAGTCTGACGTGGCTGACTACCCAAACAAGGCTAGACATTGCGAATTCAGTACGGGGGAGGTGCGAGGTATTGCGCTGGACCCAGAGAGGTACACTGGAAGACATACTTAGGTATTTTAGCGTAAGGTTAGAAACCGAGTGGATACGGTAACACTTTCCAGAGAGCCTTGATGGCTAGGTTGCTGATACGAGTGTTCGCCGATACAGACTATGCGAGCAAGGCAACTGATAGGAAATCGGTTCCGGGAAGAGTGACAGCGTGGGGGGGTGCTTGTGTGCAGAGGTTTTCTTTAGCTCGGCAGTGCGTTGCGTAATCCATCACGGACGTAAGCAGAATACGTCGCAACAGTGGAGACTGTGAAGGAAATGCTATTTCTGCAGCAGGTTTGGTGTTTTATGCTGCCGGGAGTGGGGACACTGTGTGTGTGCCGGTGTTCGAGATTAACGAGGGTGCTGCACAGCTCGTGCAAAGCCCTGCGAACAGGTCGAACTCAAAGCACATCTATGTACGCCGTCACTTCCTGAGGGAGCTGGTTGCGAAGGGAACGTTCTCCATTGCGCACGTCCGATCGGCATGGCAACATCTGATTTCTTGACGAAGCCGTTGAGCGCGGAGGCATTCCGCTTCCACTGCAACTTCGTCATGAAACACGGGGTGGGTTTGATGCGTTTTTAATACTCGTACAGGGGCGTTCTACGATAGAGGTTCACCCTAAAGATCACTTGAGAAGCTCCATACCTCACCCGAAAACTGATTTCAGCAAAAATCAAGGTTGCATGGCGGCGAGTGATCCCATGGCCCGAGTCTACAAAACATTTTATTTCGTGATTTGGCATTCCGACGATTTGGGGTCGAAGAACCCCGTCTTTCAGAAACAAAATAGCGGAAATGTGCTACCTTTATCGTGGAACGGGTCTACAATGTTGTGGCTGGAATGGAGGTTTGCGTTGATTCGAAATGGATGAATATAGGTGAATTGAAAGGGACCCTTATTTTGATTGGAGAGTGTTTTTACAGTAGGATAGCACAGAACATGCTAATTGGAGGAGACAACCTGTATCACGTCCAAATGATAAGTAATTTGACGAGACAGATGGGTCCGAACATTGACGTAAACGTGAAATATTTTTTTCGTTGTTTCGGGAGATCTTGTATTAACTTAAGAAATGTATCAATATATAGTAGGAAAATACATTCGATATTGGATACATAATATTTCCGTTTTTCAATGGCCGTTAGTACGCTTTTGGTGCAAATATTGTGTGCTTCGGTTATTGCGGTTTTACCTGGCAATTGTGGCGATATATTGACCTTCATTACCGTAATCATGCGAAGGTTCGCACCGGGTGCGATCGCGTTTTTAAATGGTTCTGCGTTGTTTTTTTTATCGCACCCCGGTGCTATCTCTCCGATGGGCGCGTTCTCTCCAATGGGGGTGCGGAAACAAAATTAAATCATGCCGTTCTTCTATTTTGGCGCACCCCCGGTGCGATCTCTCCGATGGGTGCGCTGCTGAATCGAAATACACCGGGCCGTACTGGGGCAACGGTGCTGCGTACATGCACCCCGGTGCGATCTCTCCGATGGGTGCGATACCTAAAACGACTTGACCTACCATGCGTTGGTAAAGTACGTTTGAGAGGAGTGGCGCACTGGTGATATCTCATCGGAGTATGAAAGAAATGAGAATATTACCTACTACAGACCCGCTGCGGTGGCCCTCAAATTTCTATTTATGTTGGATAGATCGCACCGGGATGCGATCTCTCCGATGGGGGTGCGAAAACACGATTCAATGTTTCTACCTTGTGTTTTTATCGCACCCCGGTGCTATCTCTCCCATGGGTGCCAACCTTCCGATGGGTGCGAACCTTCGCATGATTACGGTAATAAGCCGGCGTCCTCGGTGGCTTGGTAGGTGGTCCGCGTGCCTATCAAGATCAATTTCGTGGGTTCAAGTCTCACCGAGTGCATGCTCGTGGCTTTTTCTTGCAAAAAAAAAGGAATTGATTAGCGGAAAGCGCAAGAGCGTGAGTTAGCTACATTTGATGAAAATCGACGAGCAGTGGGAATGCTGAACCCTATGCGCGACAAAAAAATAAAGGCACGTACCGGTGGGGAGAAGGGTGGACACCTGTGACCACGGCTTGTCCAGAAGCTCGTTGAGGGTAAAACCTCCCACGAGTAAGGCTGGAAAGTAGAAGTGATGTTGAAAAAAAAAAGGAAAAAAAGTGGTTTCCAACCGGGGGTCTGTTATACGTGGTTTAACATTAGTTTGATTGATTTGCTTTGATTTGCTTTGATTTGATTTTGTGATTTGATTTGTTTCGGGTTTTCGTATTTGGTTTTGATGTTTTCAGAAGTTCCCCCCCCCTTCTTGATGTGTATGTAAATTGCTATCTTATGCCCTACTGTTATGATACTTTCTTGCATGAGGTTGAAATCCCGGTAATTACCTGGGTTCAGGCACTGGGATCTGTATTTGTAGTACTTGGAAGGCGTATTTTAGGTGGAAACCAGGGGTTTTCCAGAGACGCACGAGCTTGGTCTCAGTCTCCACCGTGCACGAAAGGAAAATAGCTGCTCTTCTTCTGTCTCTAAGCAGACAACACACACGTGGGTACCAACGAGTACCGGCTTAATAGGCAGACCTGTTCAGGGATACGAAGTGTCCCGCCTGCTGATTTTAACAGCATACCGAGCAGAGGGGCTGTTGAGTTTGCTCGGAGTTCATACGCGAGCTGCGGGTATCGCACTGCCATGTGCGGTGGAATACGTGGAGCATATGGTAGAATCATGTTTGTTTATAGTATTTCGGACATTTATGTCCTGGATGTAACTTGTTCACTCCTCGATAAAGTGCAACACAAGAGTGCTTGCCGCGTTCATCATTAGTGTACCTTGCCTAACTGGGTACGACCTTTCACGCCCCAGAGCATCGATCGTTAGGGTATCACATGCTAAACACTACCAGGTATGTACATGCATATAATACGTAGCCTGGTATGCATGTAGTCCATGGAATGTGGTCTCTGAGATAGATGTGGAGGTTCGAAGAGCTTTAGGATCAAGTGCACCTTTCATTACCCTGGTGCAGAAACACAGTGAATCATCCGCGGATCATCGTTCTGCCATTGCATCAACCTATATGCCGGTACCTGGTGCTCGTACTGGTATGTAATACGTAATGCTCGTACCTTCCGGGGGTAAAAAAATGGCTGTTTGTTGTGTGGAGCACCGATATCTTTCGTCGTTGGATACGATCTTGTATCCAAACGGCAGGCACAAAAAAACAGTAGAAATTTGGACGCGGACTTTTTTTCCTGAAACGCGCAGGGTATATATAACCAGCGCAGGCAAACCAAACGCACCGTTATCCAGTTGAGAGCAACCGCCTTCCCCATGGGGGTCAGCGCGTACCCAGCCACGAACTTGTCGATCCTCGAGCGGAGGGTTCGCTCCTCTGAACACGGTGCGATCGAAGAGCCGAAGGATGGATCAACAACAACCACAGCGCCGTCTTTTTTGATGCGCACGGAATCAGAGCTTGCAGGGATGCCCTCGTCCGCTTTGTGACCATCTTCTTGGACCCGCATGTGCGCAATTGCCACCATCGTGCTCATCGCTCGCCCCTAGTGCAATCTCAGCCAGCTCTGGCGTTTTTGAAGTACTGCTGTACGTACAGCGTACACGAGCACCTCGGATAAAATAAATCACAATTTCAGTTTTTCTGTTTTTCGCCAGAAGGAGTTCCATTCTAGGCACTTTGCATGCCCAACCCGGAAACGGGGGTGAACTAAGATGGTTGACCGGGGATATGTCTCTGTGTCGCCCAAGTTGCAGAAGCATCCACTGGTCACGGGCAAGACCTGCATGTAACGCAGAACGTCGGCAGGGGGCTCTCCACTGAAGAGGCAAAACCAGAGTACCGGTTGTTGTGCGGTTTTTTGTCGACATGGCTGAGGATTACGTCATGACGTGGTGGCTACTTTTGAAAACCTTCGCAAGTTTGGTTGTTGCACTGCTGGTGTTGGTGTGTTCGGCCACGATGCTGGACACAGCTTGGAGATGGCGCAAAGAGAGGCGAGGAGGCCAGGGGCCGTCGAGGTCGGGAATCTACGCGGGCCGCGTATGGCACGCCCGATTCAAGCCGACGTTCCACCGATTCTCGTACCCTATCTTCTACTGCCTTTTGGACCTGGATGAACTTGAAGTCGCTTTTCCCTGGTGAGCGGAATTTTTACGACGTTGCGTTACAGCAGAGGGCAGCGGGCGCTCGCAGCATGGCAGAGCAGTAGTACGTAGAGGAGGGGAGAAAGAAATATACATTAATTCAGAGTGCACACGATGTACGCACAGCTGAGCACCGGTTGGTGCGATGCCGCGATGCCTCGAAGCAGACCATACGGCACCATTTCCCGTTTGTCACAGCACACAAACCGTACGTGAGAACGCAAGGCACAGCAGTACCAGAGGGGGCACCTGGTATTTTACGAACCTAACGTACGACCACGAGTACAAAACCTACCGCATGAAATAAGCATAAACCCGGAACAGCAGTTGAGTGTGTTAGGGAGTTCGGCCTACCTTCCTCACGTCCTACCAAGGTACGGGCGTAAAACACTCTGGGGTGCCGCAGTGCCGCAGTTGAGTGGGAAGCAAGACATATTCAAGACGTGGACTAGAAAACCACATCACGCTGGAACGATACCGTCAGGTACGTACGTGGTGGGCTTCTCGCCAGTTTCCGACACGATACGTACGTAGCTCCCAAGAAGCCTGTGATACCAGCACATCGTGCAAGGTCAGGTTTGAGCTATGGATGCGTCGAGTCCCTGCTACTGCTGCAGCCCACATGGTGGAATCTACTTGCTTCCCATTAATCTGCGGCACAATTGTGATTAGTGCACAGTTAGTGCAAGGATTTTACGCCCTTGTGGCGTGACTACAGCAAGGCAGACAGAAACCACCACCTGAAAAGCACCGCCGGGGTGAAGAGTAAGATTGTGTCAGCTGTCGCGACGTCAGGAACTCTCCTCGCCCCCCCCCCCCCACTCCCCCCTCCCCCTCCTCACCCCCCCCCCCCCCCCCCCCTCATTTCCCCTCCCCCTTACGGTGTATTACCGGTAATACTACTACTACTATCGCATGTCAGGTTCATGTGGCCGGTGGGCTCGGTGAGATGGCCGGCACTAGCACAGTTTCGAACGTCTGATCACCTCAAGGGGGCTGCTAACCGTACCGATCGATCAGCAGAACCAGTACCACCAACACCACCACCACCAACAACAGCAGCAGCAACAGCACCAAGAGCACCGACACCGTCATCATCACCATCATCATCGTCACCATCACCACCACCACCAGGAGCCAGGGACAGAGGAGGAGGGGAGGGGAGGGGAGGGGAGAGGACGGGGCGAGGGCGGCCTGGGGGTTACTCCGCCCACGCTGACAGGGTTCGGGACATCGTGGAAGCGGCTGTCGGGGTGAGGGGGATAGGCGACAATCGGATGTTGTGCCTGGTTTACGAGGGATGGGGAACAGGGGTGGCTTGATGGGGGGGGGGGGTGCTGCCTTCTCCTGAGTGATTGGCACGGGCGGCGAGTGTAGGGTAGAATATAGCCGCACGCTTGCGTCTACGTCTGGCACTGAGTGCCGCGAGAGGGGCTGCTTTAGCCGTGGCGCGCGCACCCGTTAGCAGCAACAACCATGGCAACAATAGCAACAACAACAACGACGACAACAACCGGCGTGAAACAATAACAACAGCAACAGCATCCGCCACTGCAGCGACAACAACGGCCATCACCACAAAGAACAGCCGCGACAACATGAAACAACAACAAGAGCCGCCACTGCAACATACATCAACCACCACAACCACAGCAACAATCACAAGCCACCACAGCAACCTGCATGTCGATATCGTATTTTTTTTCACAACGAAGGCCTGCCCCCCCCCCTACCTACTGTCCAAGCATACTAGGAAACCGCAGTGTGACCCTTGGCTTACCGCCCCGTACACCAAAATCACTATTTTGACGGCTGTTCATTCAGGAGGTCTTCAAAAACTCACTCGTCGATTCGGGCCGGGTCGGGTCAAGAAAATTTCTGAATCTCATGGGCCGGGTCGAGTTGGGCCGGGTTAGGTGATCCCATCCGACCCGGCCCGCGAGTTTCGACCCGACCGGCGAAAGCCCTGCTAAGAGCAATAGCCCGATTAATGGCGCCTTTGCTCCTGTCCCGACGGTCTCGGATGCGTCTGGACGGCGTCTGTTCTGTTGTGCTATCGTGCTATCGTGCTATCATGCTACATATTATGTTCAGGCACGGCCGGAGGGTCGAGTGCAGCTGCTGACACATCTGGCGTATTGGGGCTACTGCTTCAACCCGGTGTCCTTCTATTACTGCCTGGACGCGTCCGAACGAAGCATCGAGACGGTGGTGGCGGAGGTACGAACCGTGGATGTTAATAGTAGTAGTAGCAGTTGTCGTAATATTAAAAGTACTAATTGTATTAAATAGCAGTAGTAGTGATATTTAGTAGTGGTAGTAATAGCAGTAGTAGTAGCATACCAGGTACCTGGTAGTATCATAGTAGTACCAGTAGTAGTGGAGTGCTGGTGGAAGTAGTACGTAGTATTAATAGTAATCTCATAGAGTAGTAGCGGTAGCGGAAGCGATAGCGGTAGCGGTAGCGGCAATGGTTGCCACGAGACGGCTGGCCACGTTTCGGCAGCACGGGTTATCGTAGCGAGGGAGGGCAGGGGGGGTGACTTTGCGCCCGATGTCTGCTCGGTGGCTGGCTGCTCTGCTCCGCTTCGCGACTTCCCATCACGCCGCCCGCCTGCCGCCGGGAGGAGCGCTGTATGCATCTTGGCCCAGCCTCGATGAAATGGAGAAAATGTACCTGATTTTTCACTGCAGCACTATCCCTACAGTAATTCTCACCCCGACCACGTGGGAATTTCCTCGGAATATTCCCGGATGAGGAATTTCATTCCGCGTGGAATACTGACCATTTCTTGTCGTAGCTGGGGGTCAAGTCCTATTAATAGTAGTGTAAACACTGCTTACTGGCCGGGGGGGGAGGCGGCATTCCGGCGGAGAAATAAAAAGTATGTCTGCTGCTGCTGCTGCACGCGTTTAAGGTCGAAGACCGCGGCAGGTATCCCCCCCCCGGGTCGTCGTGGCCCATCGGCTATCATACACCATTATGCACCGAAAACGCATTTTCGTTTCGTAGCCTTCCCCCTCTGTCGTCTTTTTTTTTATGGCGGAGTTACAAAGACACCAGCGACAATAGATCTAGCTCTGAACCTTTTTTTCGCGCGCGCGTTTTTGCACCCCCCACGCTTGTTCTCCCGCGTATGCATCGCCCCCCCCCTCCCGCCACCCTTCGCCTCCCCCTCCCGCCCTTCGCCCCCCCCCCCCCCCTCCCGCACACATGCACGCTTGCCCCCGCCCCCCCCCCCCCCCGACCGATGTTGAGCGCAACCCCCCCCCCCCCCCCGACACGTATTTTTTTTGTCTCACAAGGTTAGCAACACTCCGTGGGGGGAGATGCACTGCTACGTCCTGAATCCGAAAGCGAAGGGCGTGGAGGTTGTCTCGAGGGACAAGCAGGGGCTCGTCCGATACAAGTGTGGAAGGGGTGGGAATGGAAATGCGTACCGTACCGTAACCTTTTTTCACTTTATACTCGACATTAACGGTTTTGCAAAAAAACATGATGAAAATATGCCATCAGTATGCGAGATGAGGTGTACAGGCCATGTAAAACCCGCAGTACACACACAGCCTTGCAAATATAAGTTTCGACGAAATCCTTCATCTCACAGTTGCTGTTGTTGTTTTAAAATATATATATATATAAATAAGCATATTCTTCGAAGTTTATGATTCTTGTATTATACACCACACTTGTCTATGCTTGCAGCAGTACTGGGACAGATCATGATATACGGTTGGGAGCAGGAGTGGAGTTTTTTTACACGTAGAATTCGCATTTGTTTTTGTCCGGTGTTTCGCTTCTGGGTGGAAAAAAAAAAAAAGGAAATGAACTGATCCGAAACGAAGAGAAGAGCGTTACGTCACCGACAGAAAACTCTTCGTAAGCAGGAGATAAAAAAGAAGAAGCTTTGCCGCCGAGCTTGCTCGAGAGAGAGAAGTCATTCAGTGCTGTTGCTGTCTGCCTTTCTTGGCTGCTTTTGCACGCAGCGTGCCGATGCGCGGCACCAGACTCGGAGCTCAGAGCACCAGCGCACACCCGGACGCATGGGCGTGAGCCGGGCAATGCTGTCGCCTTTGTGTGACACTCAGGGATCGAGTCGCCAGTTCTGACGCTGTTTTTTCAGCTGCCGCTGTACACGAGGAATGTACAAGACATTCACCCAGCAATCAACATCCGCTGCGTGCTGCGTGATGCCATGCTTCACCTCGTGGGGACTTAGAACGCCGCTAACGCTGCCCACACCTCCGAGGCTGCGCGCCCCACCTCTATTACGGGGAACCATAGTTAATAGGACCTATGGCATAGATAAAAACCTACATATTGAACCACTTTTGCTAGCATTATTGGGTCCTATTAAGTAAGGCCCCCCGTAATAGCTCACGAGGATGTTGTTGCCACGCTCATGGGACTCTGCTCGAGGCTTGTATCATGCTGCTCCTGTAGTATGCTCGTACATACATGCACCTACGTACCAGGTATCAAATTCTCCGGAAATGTAAGGGTCGTTTTGGTAATGATATTCATGTCCAAACCATCCTTACATTTCCGGACAGAGGGCGGTAGTACGCTTTCTTTTTTTTTCCCCCAGAACCAGCAAACATAATTTGAGGTAATGTTGCCTTCGCCAGACGCGACTCGCCTCCCGCCGCATCTAGGCCCGATGACAAGATGCCCTCCGCCGACCCGATGGCACCTGGTGTGGTGGGAACCGCTCGGCGAGCGGCCACGCCCGGGTGTCTGTGCTAAAACCTTGCCTCCGGGATTTGCTTTTCTTCCCCAAAATATTATCTTACCCTATTACGGGGGACCATACCTGGTAGTAAATAGGACAAAATATTGTTAGCAAGAACAGGGAAATATGTACCGGGTAGGTTTTTGTGTGTACCGTAGGTCCTATTAACTATTGTCCCCCGTAATAGTTTCTTTGTGTTTTTTTCCCCCACAACTACTGTAGAGCTGTATACATAAAATTTTAATCGAGAGACAGCCGAGAGACGATTTTCTGAGGCAGAGTTCTCGACGGTTGTTGGATGAAATCGAGCACGGGTATGTAGCTCCTGCTGTGCGCACCAAATTCCACGGCGGGGCATGGTTTCCATTTATCTGATGCTACATCAGCGCGAGCAATTTCTTCCCCCTGGCGACAAGAGTAAGCACCACGCCAAATTGCATGTACGTGCCTGGTATCTCCCCACTAAAAAGAGAAGAGCCAGACATGAAATTTACAGCAGTGTGTGGGACCATTCGGTTCGTCTGTACCTGCCAGACGTGCCTGTTGACTGTCACAATCCAACCCGTCTCCGACGCGGGGTGTTCCTGAAGGAAATTTTGACCGTTTGCGTGAGTGTGAAAAAAACTTTTAGTGTTGACGATGCTCGTTCAAGTTTATGCAGTTTCCTCTGGATTTTTAGAATGGTAGTTTCGTGCAGACCGGACGTTTTATTGGGCACTCTTGACCTCCAATCCTATGCCTAGCAGCGATAGACCATCTAGTGTAGATGGCCTAGTTCCTTACCTGCCTCTGAATGATACACATCCGACCCAGGAGACATCATGCCCTAGATCATGCACGATATATACACGAGTACATACCACCCGGCAACATGAGCTAGATCATACGGATCATACAGATCATATAGATTATACAGATCATATAAATAATACAGATCATAAAGATAATACTGATCATACAGATCATAGAGATCATATAAAACATATAAAACATACATATCATATAGATCATACATATCATATAGATCTTTCAGATATTACAGATCACACTGATCATACAGATCATGCAGATCATGCAGATCAGGATTGTATCTGCCCTGAAATATCTAGATCATGAAGTAGCAATCGATTGTCTGTCCGATTGATGCAACAAGCAGCATCAGCAACACCATCTGTAGTGCAACGCGTGATAGTCCCGGTCGCGCGATGCAACGGCGGAGGGTATGCTATGACCTCGTTGAATAATATGCTCTTGCTCGGCGATCCCCCTGGGTGTTACCACTGTAGTATACCAGGGTCCACAGGAGGGTACTGCCACTCTGTATGTAAGGAGCCTTTGAGTAGTCTTGTTCACTACGAAAAAGGACCTTGATTTTGAGGACAGAGTGGTTTTGCTAAAGAGGTGCAGAGTTGGGGGCGGCAGAACGTACGGAGATACAGAGGAGGGGCGGGAGCATCGGGGGGGTCGGGGGGGGGGGGGGGGGGGGGCATTCTCCCCTAGCTTTACCCCCCCCCTTTAGCACATACACTTCCTCCTCCCCCTGCCACATCTGAGAGTGGATAATGCTGCCGCCGCCGCCGCCACAACGGCTTTCTTGCCCCCTATCCCGTGCTTGGGAAGCCTCAGGTTGATTCCGCGCCTCTCTAGTTGGAACTCCTGCCTGCGTTTTTATTAGGTTTCGTTTCCTGTACTTGTCGCAGGCGCGCTGGCCTCAACCGTGGAACGCGGCTGCAGTACTCGTATTTGCAAGCACATGTGTTGGACGAGTTTCACTACCGTAGGGTGATACAAAAATGAAATATTTGATAGTGAAAACTGTAGGCTGATATGACACGACGCGATACGCCGATTAATATCACCTTCTTCCGTTGCTTTCATTTCCTTCCCGTTGTCGCTGCCGCCGCCGTTGCCCCCGCCCCCGTCCTCCTCTCCCCTTGCGCAATCGGCTATCGCTTCTTTACCTTTTGCGGTAAATGACGAAATATAAAACACAATAAAAATAATACTTACGCGTAAATCAAAAACAAAATAAAATCGTAATCATACTTGAAAATTTTTTATCGAAAATCGAAACAATCCGAAAATCACGAAACAATCAAAATCAAACTCAAAATTAAAATCACAATCAAAATCAAAACCATACAACCAAAATAAAATTCACATTCCAATTCTAATTCAAATGTAAAACGAAAACTCGGACGACCGAACAGGTTCGACAAAGACTTCCACGTGTCGCCGTTCATGAGCATGAAGCACACCTACGATTGGAAGCTTACCCCCCCTCTAGCATCCGAAGGTAGCGGGCTGACGGCCCAGACAACCCTGCTCGACCCAGAGAGCGGAAAAATATTCTTCGACGCCAAGGTCACCCTGAAAAGGTATCTGCTTGGCGGCGGGGGAGGAGGGAGGGAGGCGGATAGGGAGCGGGAGGAGGGGGGGTGTAGAGGGGAGGGGGGGGTGTAGTCATGTCATGCATACCGTATACATAGTTGTATGACCGTAGAACTCCGCATCCTTAAGGTGCCGGGACGGAGAGGGGGGTGCCGTACTCATGTGTTGCTTGCCTTAGCCATGTGACCATTGGCCACCATCCCTTTCGAAACCGAGCAGGGGGGAGGGGGGAGCCAAGCTATGATACAAGAGGTACCTATCAGTTGTCCCCCCCCCGCGTTGGTTATTGACGTGAAGAGGTCTACCTCCTCGCCCCACTAACTATTTCGAGAAGTAGGGCGCGCACCACGTATATTATATATACCCTAGGGGGAAAATCCCATGGGCTAGGAATATATCACAAAAAAACAAGTGTTGTCACGAATGGGATTGCTAATATACAGCCAGTGATTTCGGCCCCACACGTATTCTCTCGACCGCACTGTGGAAGCATACCGCATTGTAGAGGCATACCACACTGTAGAGGCATACCGCATTGTAGAGGCATACCGCACTGTAGAGGCATGCCGCACTGTAGCGGCATACCACACTGTAGAGGCATGCCGCATTGTAGGGGCATGCCGCACTGCAGACGCATGCCGCACTGTAGAGGCATGCCGCACTGTAGAAAACATGGCTCATGGGGGAGGGGAAGGAATAGGTGGGGGGGGGGGGGGGGGGGGGGGGGGGGGGGATGGGGAGGGGAGACAGGAGGCCGGGGGTGGCGTGTTGTGCTCACATTTTTTCGCCGTCCGTACAGCTATCTGACGTTTCGAAAACTCCCACGTCTCCTCCCCTCCCCCTCTCCCACCGCTCGCGCGGAACCATTTCTAGGAAGCCCTTCTCGGCCGCTTGGCTGTGTTGGTATATGGCGGTGTACCCTTTGTACACGGTGTGGGTGCAACTTTTTATCCACTACCAGGCGTTTCTCCTCTGGTTGAAAAAGGTGAGGGTATGGTTCAAGATTTTTTTCTCGGCTTCCTTCTCGAGTTGGCGTGGATTTTGGCTGTTGGCTTGGCTGTTGGCTTGGCTTTTGGCTTGGCTTTTGGCCTGGCTTAGCTTAACTTGGTTCGGTTTGGTTCGGTTCGATTTGGTTCGGTTTGGTTTGGTTTGGTTTGGTTTGACGCGGTTTGGTGGATGGTTCGCTGGATGGGTTTGGCTTGACTTGACTCTGGCTCTGTCTTGTATTGTCTTGGCTTGGCTTAGCCTGGCGTGGCTTGGCTTGGCTTTGGGTTGATTGACAACCTCTCCGTCGATATGATTAACCACCCGTATTTTGATTCATTATGAGCTACGAAAGGCAGGACGGGCACAATAAGCACAGCAGGCGCGAACAGAAAGAAGCCCGCAAGAGCGGAGCAACCACTAACTAACCAACCAAAATAAACCGACCAAACAAACACTATCCAACCGATAAACCAATCAACAACCAACCAACCAACAATCCAATCAATCAATCAATCAATCAATCAGCGAACCAATTAAGCAGCGAAATCAATCAACCAACCAACCAACCAACCAACCGACGAATGAACCAATCAAACAACATTCAACCACCCGACCAACCAATCAACAATCAGCCAACTAACAATGCAAGCGATCCATAACTCGGACATATCATGATCTATCTATCTACAGTACATAGATGATCTAGTCCCTTACCTGCCGCTGTGAGAGGTTGTGTGGGATCTGTACAGCACAGATCCAACCCAGGAAACCTGTGCTAGATCATGCACAATATTCGATTCCTGTTTAGCAACATGAGCTACTAGATCATACTACTTCGGGAATACATGTGACTCGAAATATGTAGATAATGAGCTGTGGGAAAGATCTGCAGATGATCTGCCCGAGGTCAAGCAATCAACTAACACATCAGCCAATGGACCAATCAAAACACACGACCTAACCAACCACCCAAACGACGGAACAACCAACCGACAATCAATCCTCGACCGACCTACAATCCGATCAATCAACCAATCAATCCACCAAATCCATCAACCAACTAGGTGCCTTTTTTTCCCCACCCGGAGGGGGCCGAGACGGCGGCGTCGCGGCTGGTGGGAGTGGTCATGAAGCCGCTCTTCGATGCCCAGGAGGCTTGGGGGGCGCGGAGACAGAGACAAGAAGCTGGCGGTACTCCCATTGGCGGTAGCCGTCGGAAGGATGACTGAATGATACTTTCGTGTACATGAAGCTGTTTTTTGTTTTTTTCAGTTAGTCTTTCATCTCTCTTTGATGCCGTGTTATCGATACACGGAGAGGGAGGGAAAGGGGGAGGGAGGGAAAGGGGCAGGGGGGGAAGGAGGGGGGGCAAGGGAGGGAAGGAGAGAGGGGGAGGGAGGCAAGGCGGGAGAGAGGGGAGGAGGGAGAGATGGAGGGGGGGGAGGAGGAAGGAGCGAAAAAGGGGAAGGGAGGGAAGGAGGGACGGAGGGAGAGAGGGGGGACGAGGGAGGGAGATGGAAGGAGGGATGGAGGGGGCGTATTGGATGTCCTGGTGCCTGCTGGTTTCTTTCATTGCACGCATATTTTGGGGAACTATGTTTTTTTTTTGTTTCGGTTCAACAGTGCGGAGTAGGGCAGAGGGCCACGCAGTGAACTTCGAGAGCCGAGAGCCGAGGCCGAGACGGGTCGGAACCTTGGGGGGGACCTTTCGGGCCTGGCGTACTACAGTAGTTATTAATCGGAACAATAGTTACCAGATACTAGTTATTAATCGGACCAACAGTTATAGATAGTCGTTGCTCGGAGGTGCCGACTCTTCGACCTATATTTGGATCCCCATGTATACGTGATACTTGTACGGAGGATTGTTGAAGGCGGGATGCATTTTATTTTTCGAGCCGGGCGGGCCCCCTCTCGGCCGAA
The DNA here is from genome assembly GCA_031213475.1 of Nereocystis luetkeana. Taxonomy (NCBI): domain Eukaryota; class Phaeophyceae; order Laminariales; family Laminariaceae; genus Nereocystis; species Nereocystis luetkeana. The sequence goes on from JARUPZ010000007.1 coordinate 3,584,166, forward strand.
GCGGGTGGTGTACTTGGCTCGCTTCTCTCGCGTGGCCCTTAAGTCTGCAAATAGTCTGGCCGTCGTTCGATTGCCGAGCTGTCATCCATGTGCAAGTCCGCCTCACAAGCGGTTCTTAGTAGGATGCAGCTCACCTTTCATATGCGACTCGCCCTCCACCTCACGACGCTTCCCGCTTGGTGCACACAATGCCTGCCTGGTCGGTGAAACCCGACATGCTCCGTCCCGGTATTGTAGGGATGCGAGGGTCTATGGCCATACGACTTCGGCCGTGCATGAGATCGAGTATGTCTCTCCTATCGAGTGCAGCCCCCCCCCCCCCCCCCCGATCGCCACCCGCCTCGTATTTTCGCCCATCGATAGTAAAGTACAGTCACGGCTCGGAACCAAAGAAATTTAACGTACGTTTAGTTGGCTATCGGCACCTACCGATTAATTGTCAGTCGTGAAATCCCGTCGATTGTTAGCAGTGACATCTCGCCGCCTCACAGGTATAGGTAACAGAGTTAACCCTTTTAGAACTGCAGTCCCGTTTTTGGGGACAAACTAGTCAAATTCCAAGTGATTTGTCTCCAACACGGGACTGCAGTCCTATAGCAGGGTTGAGGGCGCCCGCGGTTTCGAGGAGTGGTTGATGATTGTGGGATAGGTCTCTCTCGGGGGGAGAGACTGTTAGTGGCAGGGACCCGAGTCATGCTACGGCACAGGCTGGTTTCTTCAAAATTGATTCAATCCTTTTTTTTTTCTCAAGCGTCCGATATTCTCGCCGGTTTTTGGGAGATATCAACATCCTGAAATTTCGAGGCGCCTTCACCGCGAAAACTTAGTTCACAGAGCATACCAGAAAAAATTACCGAATAAAATGTATTTGCGTTTTTTTTGCAGGTTTTACGTGCTCTTGGATGCCATATTTTCTTCTTCACAAATCACGAGAAGGCATCACCCCGCCCCAACCCTAGTCCAGCCTAAGGCTCGACCCGAGTGCGGCTTTGCCGAACGTTTTGGACAATCTGAAAAAAATGTGCGGAGACCACCACGAAACTGATAAGGTGTTTCGTACTTTATCTGGTACGTTTTGTGGGTCAAGATCAAGGTAAAGGCTACTCGTACTGTTTAGAAGGCCCGTGGTCGGTCGGCATACGTTTTCGCCGCTAGCGCCAGCCCTAGGGCCTCACCGCAAACAAATGTGGCCATTTCACCCCCCCCTTTTCCCCCTCTGTTCGTGGCGGTCAGGATGATACCAAGCACGTGCACATTCGAGTAGATGTTGCAAGCGGCATTCGTTCGCGATTGATAAATCAATCGGGGCGTGTTAAGCCCGAACCAGCTCTTAAGGGGGGCGCGGAGAGGTGTACCTGAATTGTTCTCTTGCACATAAGTTGTTCACATGAGCTATATACGTATGAATACCTCACGGAACAAATCTGATTCTGATCCCATATGTCCTCTCGCCATAACAAGAAAGCACGACTGACAACTTTTTTAAGACGTGGGCCGTTCGACAGAAAACGGCAGTCTCAGTTCGTAAAAAAATGAGTCTCTATTTTGGTCATTGCAAAAATGTCTGTCTGTCTGCCTGTCCGCATCCCTTATGTTTTCGAGCTTATATTTTTAATAGTACGCTCCAATGATTTATGTATTAGGTCGTAACAGATGATTTTCATACGACGTATTCGAGTCTAACAGACGTCATAATATACTGAAACATACCAGGTATCATACTAGCAGATATTTAGCCATATGATACATCCACCACACCGTACCGAAATGTTTGTTGTGCGTTGAGCTGGTTTTATTTCGTAGGCGGGTTCCACGCGCTATTGAGTGTACCGTCATCCGGCGGAAATAGTTCCCAATATACCGTTTTATGGCGTTTTTCGGAACCCGGTAGACCGTTGTACGGTATTCTTCGAGTCGGACGGACGCAGAGAACCCCATATTACTGGGGGGAGTACTTTAATCGTCATCATAGGTCGGACTAGGAGCACATCGTCGTCATCGCTGCAGGCCCGCAGACCCCGACTCGCGCTTCATCCCGCGAGTGTGCTCTCATCGTACGTACCTGGTGGGTATAGATAGATGTTGTCGTCGATGTTTCTGCTCGCTGTGGGCTTTGTTTTGAGGCACAGACTGCTGACGTGACGATGGCCGTCGCCGCCACGAAAGGAAGGCTGCGTGTCCCGTGTGTTGTCATCCAGTTATCGAATGCTTGTACTCCGTGTCAGTCACACGCCTCGAGCAGATCAGACAGACCAGACAGATCATGATACATCTATCTGCAGTGCATAGATCATCTATTACGGGGGGCCATAGCTAATAGGACCAAAATATTTACGGTAAAAATGGTTAAATACATACCTGGTAGGTTTTTATGCATACCATAGGTCCAGGTATTAACTATGGTCCCCCGAAATAGTTCCTCACCTGCCGTTGTGACGGGTTGTGCAGGGTCAGCATAGTAGTGCAGATTCATCCCGAAAAACATGTGCTAGATCGTGCAGATTAATTCCACGGGTCCCACCCGACAACACATGAGCTAGCACACCAGATCGGGAATATATATGTCTGCCTGGAAATATCTATCTAGATCATGAAGTGGGAACGATCTGTAGATGATCCGTAGATTTATCTGCCGATGATCTCTCTCCCGAGCTATGCTCCGTACACAAAGCTGATATCCGTGGGTGATATTCGAACACGAAAAACATCTACCAGGTACGTGTCGTACATACTACGGTAGTGATCCCTCAATAGTGCCGGTATGTATGCGTCAGCCACCAATACCAGCACTATGTATAGCGCCAACCGGCACTAATTACTCCGCACGCCATTGATACCACGCTGGCTAATCCTATTATTTATCTGTGTCAACTGATTCCCCAGGCGCCATAGCGGGCAGGCGTTTTTTTTCTAGAGAGGGACCACTCGAGTGTACCTGGGCTTTCGTGGGGAGGCATCACGAACCGATTTGCGGCGAAACGCTCGGGCCCCAAAGACCAGCAGGTGGCTGGGACCCCCCCCCCCCCCGCCCCCTCTTTGCACGATGTGATCGTCAACAAAACCTTGTGGAGACAATGAAAAATGTAGCACACCGTTACGTAGAGAGGGTTGTCAACACCTTGTTGTGGGGTTTGCTACATTCAGTGTCTCCACAGGGATTCGTTTACGCCGGCGTTATGCAGGGGGGGGGGGAGGGGCGTCCCGGCCACCTGTGTTGCTTTTTCAAGCCCGGTAATTAGTGGCCAAACGAAAACAAACCACGGAATTGTATTTCTGAGCCCCAGATTTGTTTCCCACAAGAAGTGGCCCCATCAGCCGGGGGAGCGAGAGGGGGGTCGCTTTGCTCGCCCAAATTTGTCGATAAATCTAGTTAGCCGATGATTAATAAAAAAAAAACGCCCAATCGGCGTTGCCGGATTGTTGATTTAAATTACTGGTGTTGGGTTGGATAGGACAGTTCATACACCCGTGAAGACGATGTCCAGCAGTAAACCAGGTATTTTTCAATCTGAAAAGCGGCCTTAATACGACCAAAAAGGAAGAACGAAAAACCATTAAAAAAAAAAACTTTTTATAGGACTGTTAATAGCATTCCTCACCACAACAACTGTTAAAAACGTTAGACTCATACTCTGCATCTACTCTCCTCGTGCTCTGGACGATAGAATACCAGGGCACCGGGTACCACACCCATGTCATGCCCTGTACTGGTATCACTATACGTTCCAGGAATATATGCCAGGCATAGGACGTGAAGGTTAAGGTACTCTGTGAGACGGGACAACCCGACACTGGATGGCGTTTTTTGGCCGGGGTCGACCCCCCACACAGAAAAAATCGAGCGCCAAACGCCTGCTCAGTCTGCGTTCGTTTCACTCCGTAGATGTACGAGTACGTACGTATAAGTTGCGGCCTTTCGCAAAATAAGTCTTGGTGTTTTTTTTTCCAAGCATGTACCACTCTGTCCGCAAACGTGAGGGCCGTTTGGGTGCGAGTATTTAGACTCAAACGATCCCAAAAAAAAATGGGCATAGTGTCTTCTGTCGTCACGAACGGGGCAAGCGAAAAAAAAGAAAAAGAGTCCGTCCGCCAATCGAAAGGAACCTAGAGAAAAAGAAATCCACCAGAACAGCCAATCAGATGGAACCTACTGTAGAGCCAGGCAATGGGCCAATCAATCAGACGCAACCTTTGAGGCCGAAAAAACAGCCAATCAGACGATCAAGAGACTCTTGTTGCGCTTGCACTAGCTGCAGCCTCGGTAACCATGGGTCCGTAGTACTTGGCGTACACCTAACGGGGCGGAAGGGGTGGGGAACAAGCGGACAGGGGACACGGTAAACGACGATTATTGACACCTTTTAGGAGTGCCCTCCCGTTGTGGAGACGTACTACTTGAAATTAGAGTCACATTTAGGTACATGCGTAGCGCGGTACTAAAAGCAAAGGGAGACGGCAGCACCAACCACCAAGCAAGAAACGGAACCTGATTGACGAGCGGGGGGCGCGCGAGGGGGGGAGGGGGGGGCTTCGCCATGGCGACAACCAAGGAGTTAATACGAATCAAGACAGTAATTTCGCCGGAAGGGTCAACAGAAAATGGAAACAGGGGAACCCCGCCAACTTGTTGACGAAACCCGGCCGTCTTGTCGGCTGGCTGTTTGCAAGCCACCCCTATTAGTAATAATTCCTGATGAAACGTTCGCATGTATGTGCAAGAAAGCACGCACAAGGTCGCGAAGTCTGCCTCACGAAGCGGTTTCTCAGCGCTGGGATGCAAGCCCACTCTTCATGCGACTCGTCGAACAAGCACCTCACGTTTCGCATCGTGCTTTTGGTGAAAAGCAACGTCTGCCTGGTCGGTGAAAACCCGACGAGCTCCTCCGTCCCGGCACTGTGTACAGGGATGCGAGAGTCTCAACGGCCATACGTCTACGGCCATACATGGCATGGGGTACACCCTCCCCCCCCCCCCCCTCCCACGCTGACGCTGTCATCCATATGCAAGAAAATCCGGCTCAAAAGCCACTATTCGTGACATGCGGCCCACCCTCTATGCGACTCGTCCAACACCTCACGGCGCTTCGCGCTTGGTGCAAGCAATGTCTGCCTGGTCCGTGAAAACCCGGCGTGCACCGTCACGACATTGTAGGGATGCGAGGGTCTATGGTCATGCGACTACTGCCATGCGTGACAATGAGTACACTACCCCCCCCCCCTGCCCCCCGCCCCCACCTTAAGGTTGTGGCTAAAGAGGTGCTGCAACCGCGCCCCGACGGGCCCAAGCTCCCCCGCAAACGCCTCCAACCCATGTTGCCGGCAAACCACGATCGCGTCCCCCCCTTTCATCATCACCTTGAGCGCTGAGATGACACGTGAGAAAAACAAACGGAAAACCTTTTCCAAGGACGAGAGAGAGAGAGAGAGAGAGAGAGGCGTTTACCGTAGGCACGAGAGACGGGCGGGACGGGAACAGGGGTGGGGGGGGGGGTGGAGGTGTACTCACGTCATGCACGGCCGTAGTCGTACGACCACAGACCCCTGGCATCACTGCAATGCCGGGACGGGGAGGACCACGTCGGATTTTCACCGACCAGGCAAGAACATCGCCCCTTGCACCGAAAGTGCAGCGAAATGCGAGGTGTTCGTTCGGCGAGCGGCATGGTAAAACGTGAGCTGCTCCTGCTACCGTTGTAGCTCCAAGAACCGCTTCGTGAGGCGGATTTTTCTTGCACATGGGTGGCAGCGTCGAATAAAAATGTATATGCTTTCCGGTAGAGGGTGTAAGGTATATAGCCCCCGTTGATGGCATAATGCTTTCTCGACTCTTCCATTCGATCATATCGTGTCGGCGAATTCCACCGGGGGGGGGGGGGGGGACATTTAGGAGAAGCGCGTAGATCGAGACGCTCACAACAGGAGTTCACCACGGCCGACAGTCCCGAAACCAACGGGGTGTCACAGCTACTACTGTAGTAGAAGATAATGCCTCCTCGCTCTGGTCCGAACTGCTCTTTACATACAGTGGTTGAGACATAAAACCTTTGGTGGAGAAAAATGGGCCAGGAGATGGATAGTCCGGCTATCGCTTTATCCGGGCTGGGGGTTTCTCAATGCTTGGGGCGTTTTCTCTATTTACATATACCAGGTATATATATATATATATATATATTTCTCTCCCGCTCTCTCTCTTCTTATTTCCCTCTTTCCTCTCTCTCTCTTAAATACATTCCTCTATCTCCTCCCTTCAATGGCGTGCGTTCCAAAACAGGCCCGAGGAGAAGGGGAAGAAACGCTTTCCCGAGGCGTTACTAAGGGGTTACCCAGGTGCTACCGAGGCGTTGCTGGGCAATCACCGAGGCGTTACCGAGGCGTTGCAGACGCGTTGCTGAGGAAATACTGAGGCGTTCCCGAGGATATACCCAGGCGTTATTGATACGTTACCGAGGCGTTGCTGAAGCATTTCCGAGACGTTGCCGAGGCACAAACGAGGCGTTACTGAGATATTGCTGCGATGGTACCGATAGGTTATTGAGGCACTACCGAGGCGTCACCGGGGCGTCACTGAACTAAACCTGAGACGAAAACAATGCGCTGCTGAGGCGCTGCCGAGGCGTTAACCATGCGTTACCGAAGCGATACCGAGGCGTTACTCAGGCATTAGAGGGGTATTACCGAGGTATACTATTTTTGAGGCATTTCGGAGGCGTCACCGACGCCTTGATGGAGGCGTTTCGAAAACGTTTCAGAAGCATGACCGAGAACTTTCGCTACGGGGGCGTTTCATATCGGAGGGGTTCCATAGGCGTTTCTGAGGCGTTTCGTTTCCGAGGAGGTTATGAGGCATCACGGGGGGGGGGGGGTCTCAGAGGCTTCTCGGAGGCCATAACACTCAGGACACGTTTCGCCTTCCCGTGTCTCACTCACCTCGTTCGTGGTTTGCGCGCTGTTCATGAGCAGGCTTCTCATCCCTTCCGCTTCTCCCTCGGGCAGACCTGGACTCTCGTGAACCCGAACATATCAAGCCACGCGGGGGCGAGCACGTGAGGGGGAGGGGGGGGGGGGGGGGGGTGCTCCGCGCGTTTGAAAACGAGGGCTGCTGCAGACCTCGATCCGGATTCGACAGAATGATGGGAACACCCGTGACGGAAAAACTACAAAAAAAACTACCCCTAACCCAATGCCACTCACAGGGCGTGAATATGAGTACCGCTTGGCCTCTATATCAATGTCTAAACGGTCCTTACACTTCCCCCCAGAGATACGAAGTACAACCCTATGTATCCCTAACCCCGACCGTCTGGGAACGTTCTCGAAGCGACGGCGTAAATCAGGAGTACTGTACGGTGGATGGACTATCAGCCATCTTCTCGCTGGGCCGAGCCGAAAAACCATACCGTGCGAAACAAGGCCCCATTAATCATACACGCGCACATTTTCTTGGCAGTGAGGGCTGGCTGGCTTCATGACGCTTTCGAGGGCGCCGTGATGATAGATAGGGCGGCGGGTTTGAGACAGGGACCAAGCGGTGTTCGATCGAGCGTACTCGACCGCCAAAATCGGCAACAATAAAATGTATTATGAAGTTGGGCGAGGGGGGGGTGGGGGGCGGGGGGGGGGACGTACTACAGGTAGGGTTTCATTTTATGATAGTACAGCCCAAACATTTCTGACTGAAGGAGCTCCTGAACTAGCGAGCTAGCCACTGGGTCCCCCTATAGTGCCGGCGTGTATGCGCCAGCCAACAATACCGGCACAATATATGGCGCCAACCGGCACTAATTACTCCGCACACTTGCCACACTGGTTAACCCCGTCTGTGCCAAGCGATTCCACAGGCACTAAGGCGGGGCAGCCGACACTACTCAACCGGGGCTAAAAGGGGACCACTTCTGAATACAAATATACTTTCAATATTTTTCGTTAAAATACCTAATCCTTCGGGGGCGGGGGGGGGGGGGCGGGGGCGGGGGCGCAAAGGGTTTGATTGGCTCATACCGGGTGCTTTTAAAGAAAAAAACATCGGATATTGGGGCGAGGGTTGCTTACCATTTATCCGAGAAAATGGTTGGCACACACTATGTACGAGACGAATAAAAATTACCCTAGCCCTAAACCTAAGCCAATCAAGGCAAACCCAACCCTGACCCTAAACCAATCAGAGTAACCCTAACCCTGACTCTAAGCCAATCAGAGCAAATCTCGAACAAGTGGTAACCTCTACTGGTGTGGAGCTCTTAAGGTGAAGAGTCTCAGAAAATTGACGTCCTGCCGCCATCGTAGCACGGATCGGAGGGGAGGGCGGGGGGGGGGTGGGTACTTGGCTACTTATTTGTTGCTTGCCTAAGTCAATAGACCATTGACCACGCATCCCTTTCAAGACGGGACGGGAGGGGGGGGGGGGGGTACTCGATGACATGCATGGCCGTAGTCGTATGGCGGGAAATCTATCTACCGTTACCAACATCGACAACAGCACCAACACCATAGCCACCTCAACTGCCAACGACACTACCCTCAGCGTCACAAACCGTCACGGAACCACCGAAACCACCACCGCCCCCTGGACCAGCACCACCAACCCTCTACCAACAACACCATCACCACCTTTACTACCACCTCCACTCCTACCAGCACCGCCACTGACACCAACAATCACACCGCCAATACTACTACCAACACCTCCCCTTGCCACCGCCACCAACGTCATCAACATCACCGCCCCCCCACCCCCGCCCCCCCCCCCACCAACACAACACGACATCTTCACAGCAGTACCTCGAGCTGCAGCAACGCCAGGACCTGCACCAATAGCGGCGTCGGCGTTAGCTGAGGCGGTCGCAGCAAGCCGCTCCGCAGTGCCAATGCACTCCTCGACGATCTGCTTGAGAGTGACTCCTTCTTGCTTCAGAAGGACGCTCACTTTCACCTGAGCGGGGTCAGCGGGGCCGGGCAAGGTAGAGATAAGGCCATCCGATTGAGGCAATCAACTATTACGGGGGACCATATTAAATAGGACCTACGGTGAACACTAAACCCTATACATTTTCCTATTTTTACTATCAACATTTGGTCCTATTTACTATGGTCCCCCGTAAGAAGCAACCAATCCAAACATCGATCTATCAATAAATCAATCAATGACCAATCCATCCATCCATCCATCAATCAACCAACCAAACACTAAATAACCAACCCGACAGGCAAGGTAAAAAAAAGGTTATCAGATCGAGGCAATGAAGCAACCAGTCAATCTGTCCGTCAATCCTTCAATCAATCGATCAATCCACCCATCAATCAAACCACAGCACTCATGCCTATAGTCTCTCGGGACCCCCCCCCCCCCCCCCCCCCCCCCCCTCCCTCACCGCTTTCCCTACCCACACGCACCTCCAAGGCCGTCATGACGTAGTCATCGCATCTGATCCGCAACCTCGCCAGCACCTATACATAACCAGACCGAACACATGCCCAGCAGGCGAAAGGGGGAGAGGGCGGGGTCCGGGGATAGGTGGGTGGGTGGGGTGGGTATGTGGGTAGGCGCAGCATCGTGACTACTACCGTGAGTTCAACTTTAAAAATGACACTAGCGAAAGTACAATTGCTTCAGTGTTTTCTCCTCACTTTCGAGGGCCTTCGAAACCTAACCCTTAACCCTATAACCCTTACCCCGCTCGGGAAATTTCTCGAAAAATGAACATGACCTGAAGAGTTGGCGTGGGCTACACAACATCCACTTTTTCGGAGCTAGGACAAGTGCCAAAAAACTGACGCATTCACCGGATGGCCAAGATGCGCAATGGATGCCGGGAAGGGGAAGAGGCAGGGACAGGGGGAGCGTGTACTCGATATCATGCATGGTCGTAGTCGTATGACTTGAGACCCTTGCATCCCTACAATGCCGGGACGGAGCACGTCGGAGTTTCACCGACCACGCAGACATTGGTTGCACCAGGCGCGAAGCGCCGTGAGGTGTTGGGCGAGCCGCATGAAGGGTGAGCTGCATCCTACTAAGAACCGCTTGTGAGGCGGACTTGCACATGGATGACACCTTCAATGGGCTACTTTCATTTCCGGTGTAGCCACTTCCAGAGACAGCACCGGGGGTACTATATATCTGCCTCTTGGGTGCCTTACCAGAAACACTACGTGATGCCATCATTTCCCTTGTGCGGAGCGAAGGTTTTCCACCCTGCACAAGTGACCTATTACTCGATCGCTAGCTGTGGCCGACCGCCAAAATAAAAAAAACGGTACCACGGTAGTCTAGCTCAAGAAGTGAACGGCATGTTTTACAGTGTCGTTGCCAACCGACGCCAACCCAACCTGTATACATTGGGAAGCGCACGGGGGGAGGTATTTATTTCTGGAGGGATGGGGGAATAAGGAGGGGTTGGGAGGGGGGGGGGAGAGGGGAGAGAAAGCGTGGAGGCAGGGGAGGGGGGGGGGGGGGGGGGTCCTCCTTCGTTTCTTGCCATAGTAATATTTACATTGACCACCCATCTCTTTCGAGACGGAGCACCTCAAACATTTGGGTGCTCACTACGTGTGGTCCATATATTTACATAGACACAGGGAGGGGGGGGGGGGGGGGGCAGCGGAGAAGGGAGGGAACGGGCAAAATGAAGGGGGGGGGGGGGGGTACTCATAGAGAGGACATTTGGGCGCTCACTGCGTTTGGTCCATATATTTACATAGACACAGGGAGGGGGGGGGGGGGGCAGTGGAGAAGGGAGGGAACGGGCAAAATGGAGGGGGGGGGGGGGGGGGGGGGGGGGGGGGGGGTACTCATAGAGAGGACGTTTGGGCGCTCACTACATTTGGTCCATATATTTACATAGACACAGGGAGGGGGGGGGGGGGGCAGTGGAGAAGGGAGGGAACGGGCAAAATGGAGGGGGGGGGGGGGGGGGTGGCGGCGGGGTACTCATAGAAAGGACGTTTGGGCGCTCACTACGTTTGGTCCATATATTTACATAGACACAGGGAGGGGGGGGAGGGCGGCAGTGGAGACGGGAGGGAACAGGCAAGATGGAGGGGGCGGGGGGGCGGGGTGGCGGGGTAGCAGCACCTCACAGTCGATCCTGAGAGACGAAATGGTAAAAGGAGAGAGGGGGAGAAGAAGACGAGATGAAAAAAAGACGAGACACAAAAGACAAGAGACCATAGGCGAAAAATGGTGGACACGAGAGCCAAAGACGGGGATGGGGGGGAGGTGACCCTCACGAAGGGCTATTGATAGAGACACCTAAAACTGCTCGCACGAACCTGTCTCGTCAAGACGGACAGCGTAGCCACCAGCGTGACACGGTCGACGTCGTCCCGAGCCGCCGCAAGCCTAGAACCGTCCATAAAAAGTGTTTCCGGAAGGGGCCCGCCTTCGATGCGATCGACACGAACAGTAGACCGCAGAAGACCGACGAACGCATCCATAAGAACGCCTCTGTGGAACTCCTGTACACATTGTGATTTTGTTCGTCGTTTTTCGCATTGTGTTGGAGAGGAAGGGAGGGACGGAGGGAGGGAAGGCAGGGAGGGCGGAAGGGAGAGAAGGAGGGATGAGGGAGGCAGCGAGGGAGGGGGGGGAGGGAGGGGGAGGGGGTTCAAGACGAGCCGGTTGGTCTTCGCGTCGTGTGTGAGAATGAGTTGCCGTTGCGATCAACAGTCCCTCCCCTCCGCCCAGCTACGCCGAAAGAAGGATGCCGGTTTCTAACCTGCAAGCAACACACAGCCGCAAGTACTGCCGAACTTTCGTAGAGTATATACATACTGGTACCGCCCCAGTAAACTGGTAGTATGCACAGTACGGTCGCACAATAGTTCAAGCGGATGACACCCATCGTGGCCACGGCGCAATCTTGAGAGATTTTTTTTAATCGTTTTTCACCTCTCGCCCGTCCACAAGACCTTTAGCGCGACTGCTCCGCTCTTCCGCGTCCACCGTCCCCCCGTCTGCAGGAATATTCCCGAGAAAATTACCCACGGCGGAGGAAATCCATGCCTTGGTTCGGTCTAGCGAAGTGGCGCCGCTTTTCAAGCGGATCTGTTCCCGGCAGAGGGGTGGGGAGAGGTGGGGCGGGGGGGGTGGGGGTGTACTCGATAGGAGAGATGTACTCGATTTCATGCATGGCCGTAGTCGTACGATCCTATGGTCGGGGGGGGGGGGGGGGGGTGTACTCGATATCATGCATGACCGTACTCGTATGACCATAGGACCATAGGTGTGCGGGGGCGGGGGGTGAGCGTGGTGGAGGCGAGGGGGGGGTAGGGAGGGAGGGGGGGGGGGCGGGAATAGGGGGAGGGCAAGGAGGCAGGAGGTTCAGGGTTAATGAAACTCTGTCAAGCTGGCCGACACGACCCCCCCCCCGCCTCCCTGCTCTCCCTCTACTCCCTCCCGCCTCCCAAAACCACAAGCCAGTGTTTAGCTGAATAATCTATATATACGTCGTATCGGTCTGTATTCTCAGAATATATATACTATCTGCATATATTGTGCTTTAGCCTACAAAATATTAGTCACAGCAAACAGCATTAGCGCCCTCTTGCCATCATGCCCACCGATCACGTGCAGCAATATACAGTATCACCACCGCACCTCGAATTAAGCCACCCACCTCGAATTTAGCCCTCTCGTAGTCCATCCCGTGCCGCGCAAGGTAGGGTGCAATGAGCCGGATGTGAGCGTTTGCCACGTCCCTCTTGATTTCCTCGATCTGGGCGAAGATGAACTCAAACGCTCGGGGGAGCAGGGGGATGATGGACATATCGTCCCCGGAGGCCGCCGCGGCATCCATCTTTGCGTCGAAACCCTTTTTCATTTGTGAGTTTACACCGGTATTAGCAGGAGCAGCGCAAGAAGCGAAACGAGAAAAAATAAAAAAAGAGACAAACCGTCAGAACCGAAAGAAAAAACAACATGGTGATGTGGCTGGAACAAAAAACAACTGGTGCCGCTAAGAACTCACCAAGCGTATATGTAGCAATCAAATTGAGAGGGGGGAAAAAAAACACGGATGAAAACAAATATCGTAAAATGGTAAAATATCGGAAGAAGAAAAACGACCGACCGACCGACCGAGCAATAGTTGGGGGAGTGGACGTCTGGGGTGTACCCGCGAAGCGCAGCCTTGCTGGCTCTCGGTGGGCAATATGCGTCAACCTCATTTTGTGTTGAAGGGCCGCGTTGACAAGCCGCCTGCCGACACTCCTGCCGTGAAAGCGTCTAGCGCGGGGCTTTTTCTTTTCCGAGTGTTCGGGGCTCGCTGACAGGGATTCACCGCTTTCCGCACAACATAGCTACTAGCAATAGCGGCAACCCCCCCCCGTGTATCACCGATAAAAAAAAACATACCGTTCCACAGGATGACAATTTCGTTTCGTTTTTCGTTTATATTTTTTTCCTTTCCTTTCTCAGGTAACGGGTTCATGCGTTATCAGCCGCGACGCGGTATACATTTCTTAGGCGTCACTTCGCCCCCCCCCCCCCCCCCCCCCTCCAGCCCCCTCACGCGAAGAAATCGAACGCGGTGACACAGAAACACACCAGGTACAGTTTATCACACCCAAAGACAGGGGGGCACCGCCCCCCTCGCCCGCCTCACGCCTCCCCCCCCGGCCTCGCCAAGCTCTATCTGACCTTGAGCCAGGCCAACGAGCTGTCCGAGCGCATGGGAGCTTGCAGGCTCAATATCCTGTCCCCGATAAAGCGCACCAGCATCTGCAAGCAGGCGCAGGCAGGGCAGAGTAGGCCCGAAAAAAAACCGCACGCAGTGAGTACAGCAGTATCGTCAGCGAGAACTGTCTTGTCTCGGCACGTATAATGTATGAAGGAGTGCTGTTTGCATGATGTACAGCGGGTTTCGTCGAGCATCCGCCGGGGTCCGAACACAAGAGCACGCGGAGAGTACTGTATCATATTGGTATGTTTATGAACGGTATCGCTTGTATGTTGGTGTAGCGGTTTTTCGTCGAGTATCCTCCGGGGCTACAGAGGAAGACGGGGAGAGAAAGGGAACCAATACGCCCCTACCGCCCCACCCACCCATCCATCCACCCACCCATCCACCCATCCACCCGGGGATACAGCCATAACATCCCCTCCTCGAAAAACCAAGAGTAGAAGCAGTGGTACGTGCAGCAGTAATATCCACTGCTTGAATCGAACTACCCAGCCAGACAGCAGGAGCAGCAGCAGTAGTAGCAACAGCAGCGACGTAGCAACAGCAACAGAAGCGAAAAAAGCAACAGAAACAATATTTTATTTAACCCACGCTTAACTGCAAAATATATCTAGACCGAGACATCACGAGGCCGAGGAGGCCAAACGAACCGGGGAACCTCGCACTGCCCCCCCCCCCCCCCCCCTTTCCTTCCCCTTCTCTCCTCCTATACGACTACGGCCATGCATGATAATGAGTACCCCCCTCCCGCCTCTCCTCCCTCCTGCCCCCTCCCTTTCCACCCTCCGGTCCCCTCCCCTTCCCCCTCCCCTCCTCGCTCCCCCCTCCCCCCGCTCGAAAGGGGTACGTGGTCAACGGTCAAATGACTAAGCCAAGCAACAAATGAGTACGCCCCCCCCGGCCACTCTCGACCCAAGAGGCAGTTGCGTAGTACCTGGTACCCCCATCGCTCTCTATGGCAGTACCTACACCGGAAATTAAATTAACTCGTTGAAACTGTCATCCATATACAAGTCCGCCTTACACGCGGTTCTTAGTAGGATACAGCTCACCCTACAAGCGACTCGCCGGACACCTCACGGCGCTTCGCGCTTGGTGCAAGCAACGTCTGCCTGGTCGGTGAAAACCCGACGTGCTCCGTTCCGGCATTGTAGGGATGCGAGGGTCTATGGTCATGCGACTACGGCCATGCATGATAACGAGTACAACCCGCCCCCCCCCCCTCTCCCCTCCCTCCCGTCCCCCATCCCACTCCCTTGCCGTCTCGCGTATTGCCGTGCGTCACCTGAACTTGATGCGCATTGAGCGCCTTCTGGTCCAGCAAGCTGGCTAGTCTTTCCTGAGACAGGACCGCGGTGACCTCGTGGACTAGGGTGACGTTGTTCGGTGTCAGGGATATCAATTGATCCCGTACCTGCATGCGGGGGCACAGTCAACAAGAAAACAACAACTATATTTGTCAACGATAACATAACCGCAATGTCAACGGCCGCAACGGCAACAACAACGGCGACGACGACAACGGCACTATCACCACCACCAACAGCAGCAACCAGCAGCAACAACAGCAACAACAGCGACAACAGCAGCAACGACAACATCGACAACAACAGCGACGACCACAGAAAACGACATGGACAAATACAGCACCACCACCAACGCCAGCTTCACCAACAAAACTAACAAGGGCCAAGGACAAAAACCGTTCCCACCAGCAAACCACCACGCCGAAAACACGCCACTAGGAAAGACTCACTGCTTTCTGATCCCCCCCCCCCAGTCCACGCCCCCTCTCCCCCACGCCCCCGCCTCTCCGCGTTAGGTCAACTATTGTACATCCTACCGCGCACCTCTCCAAGAAGAGACAGGAGCGGTCCAAAGTCAGGAGGGTCGCCGGTCTTCCGAAGCCTCGACACAGGGATGCTCCGCTCCACAATCCCATCCTCATCGTACTTCACGTCCACCACCAGCCCTTCTCCTCCCGCTCCTTCCCCTTGCCTCTTCCCTTCCGCTCCCCCCTCCCCCTCTACCCCTCCTCCTCCTCTGTTCCCCCCCCCCCCTCCTTTCGCACTAGCTGTCGCGCCTGCAGCAACCCCATCCACCTCTGCCCCCGCCCCCGCCTCCGTCCCTGACCCCCTCCCGGTCCTCACGGCTAGCACCGTAGCGGCGTAATAAGACCCCCGCTCCGACCCATACCTCGCGTGCACCTTCGTCCCCACCCCCAAACACACGCCTCCGCTCATCATGAAACCCTCGTCTGCTACACCAGCGGCACTGCTGCTGCTGCCCGAGATAGGGGTCGGGGTCGGGTTGGCGGTGGGGGGCGGCAAGAGCGATTGCGTGAAGCGGTCCCAGAAGATGCGCCGCATGACGTCCTTGAAGCGGCGGGACAGGTCCTCCTCCGGGGACGAAACGCTCGGGCTGTCAGCGTCTCCTGGGATCTAGACGAGCGAAAAAAAGAGCAAATTAGAAATCAGAAAAAAAAACTCGTACGGGTAAGATATACCTGGTAAGAAATACCTGGAAAGAAATACGTACGTGCGTACTTTCTTTTATCTTCGCCCTTCTTTTCTCTCTCCTTTCCATACTACAGTAGTCGTAGCTCAGATCTCGGGTGACATCCTATGGCAGGCTCTTCTCCATCCTCCCCATTACGATTTTTGCCTTGGAAGGCATGTTTTATCGCGGAAGGACTTCAGCCCTCCCTTCCCTCGTCGACTCGCATCAAATTTTGCGCCCACCCACGCTATGAAGCGCTCTCAGCAGCTGATCCCGTGTTTTTTTTTTTGTTGGGAGATAAACTAAAAACTTCGTTCTACGTACGTGGGCACGTGGGATTCGAAGTCCAGCATCAACTCTTAGCAGCAGTCGAGGGCACCACTATTATAATAGCCCCCCACCGGGGCGACCAGCTACTGCATGATAACAAATAGGTTATACCGGGTAAATCACATACGTGAAAAACAATAACTGAAAACAAAAGCAAACTGGCGAGGAAATAAAACAGAAACAAGATGTAAGAAACAAGAAACAAAACCGTAGGAAGAAAGAAGTATGACGCAAGAGCGATACAACATGAAAAAAAAACGAGAAAAATAAGAAGGAAGAAAAAAAGAACAAAGGGTGCGTATGTCATACGTACATCGATAGCATTATTTCGGCACGGTGGGGCATTCAGTAGCCGGTGTAGGACGCCGAATGCATCAGAGAACTATCGGTGACCTCGGCAACACTCTTTTCTGCAACTTCGATCATCACTGCCGTGCCCCAGCGAAAGCAAACCACATCGAATCCCCCCCCCCCCCCATCCCTCCCCCTACATTTACAAACCCGAACCGCGTGTCCTCCAAGGCTCTGTCACCGCCAATCCCACCCACGCCTCCACAGCGTGGCTTAGTGCCCGAGGCACAAATTACACAGAACCAGTACCTCGCGATCACTCCTCGCGACTCTGCCCCCCTTCCTCCATAGTAGGATGCAGCTCACCCACCCTTCATGCGACTCGCCAGACACCTCACGGCGCTTCGCGCTTGGTGCAAGCAATGTCTGCCTGGTCGGTGAAAACCCGACATGCTCCGTCATTGTAGCGATGCGAGGGTCTATGGTCATACGCCTACGGCCATGCATGAGATCGAGTACATCTCTCCTATCGAGTAACCCCCCCCCCCCCCCCCCCTCTTGCCCCCCCCCTTCTAACCGCGTCAAGCCGTTATCACTTCCACCCCCCACCTCCCCTCCACCCCCCTTCACTCCCATACCCTCTACGCCCGCCCCCCGACAACCATGGCGGAACAAACAAAACGCCAAACTATGCACCGAAAATATCATGCACTGGCGCCCCCCCCCCCACCGCCCCTTACCTCCTCCCCCTTCGCCCCCCCCCCCCCCTCATTGAAGCTGTCATCCATATGCAACAAAGTTTCCTCACAGGCGGTTCCTAGTATTGAATGATGCAGCTCACCCTTTATGCGACTCGCCGAATATCTCATGGCGCTTCGCGCTTAGTGCAAGCAACGTCTGCCTGGTCGTTGAAAACCCGACGAGCTCCGTCCCGGCATTGGTGGGATGCGAGGGCCTATTGTTATACGTTAACTACGGTTATGCATGATACCTGGTACTGAGTACACCCCCCCCCCCCCCCCCCGACCACTGCCTCTGACCTGAAAATCCGGGTTGACGAGAATCTCGTGCGCCAGCATCTCGTTCCCCAGCAGGCGGCCAAGCTCACCATCAGGAAGACTGAACACCCCTCCCCCCGCCCGCCCGTCCCCTCCCCCCCCGCCTGCACTTCCCCCTTCCTTGCCCCGTGTCCTTCCAGCCTCGGCAGCAGCAGCAGCAGCAGCAGTAGAAGAATCAGTAGAAGCAGCAGAAGAATCAGGAGAAGGAGCAGAAGCAGCAGAAGCAGCAGCAGAAGCAACAGTGCTATCGGGGTCGGGGTTAGCTACAGTGGGTGACCCCGTCGAGTCAGCAGAGCCGGGCGCATCCCCAGCACCGCTCGACCCTTTTTTATTGGCAGCAGCGGATGTAGCTGCGGCAGCAGCAGCAGCAGCAGCAGTAGCAGCAGTAGCAGCAGCAGCAGTAGCAGCAGCAGGAGCAGCACCAGCACCAACACCAGCGGGAGGGGTGTTAGAGGCGTGGGTGGCAGTGGTAGCAGCGTCCCCGCTTCCCTGGCGACCGGGGGCTCCCCCTCCTCTTCCCCCCCCTCCCTCCGCAGCGGCTTCGGGTCTCAAAGATGCCCTCACGGTGGGAGCGTCGGGGGAGAAGGAGGAAGAGGAGGAGGAGGACAAGGGGAAGGAGGAGGGGGGGATAGAGGGCGTTCGGGTGGAGATGGGGGCTGCGGTAGACGAGGACGACTGCTCACGTACGTCCGCCCGGACCGCCAGTTCTACCTCCTGTAGGCTGTTGGTTGCGCGCTCTCGGCCAATCAGATGTTCCAGGGCTCGCCTGACGCAAGCAAGCCAGAACAAATTGTACGGATGGGGAGCGGGGTGTGGAGAAAACTTGATGACTACCAGCATGTAACACTACCAGTCGATTAAAGGCGTTTGTATTCGGGGGGGGGGGCGGGGGGGACTAAAAAAATGGTTTGCTAGGGAAGCAAACCCCGCCCCCCTCCACTATCCACAACCCCCCCTCTTCCCCCCACTCTCCCCTTAACCCCCGAAGATGGCGGTTGACGGCACTCTTGCCCCGTGACGGACAGCCGTCAAGGACACCCGTCAAAGACATCCGCCAAGGACACCCGTTACGTAAATCCCCATCTAAAGCCAGTACAGTAAGTCTACAGAGGTCGTGACGGGTCAATTCGGACAGCCGTCCACCCGCCTATTTGATCCTCTACCCCACCCCGTCCAATCCCACCCCACTCCACCCCCTCCAACATCCCTCTCCCCTACCTGTACTGACCCAGCTGTTCCTGGACCATTTCAGCGACGCGCTCATCGCCCTGTGCCGCTGCCGCAAGGCCCACGGCAAAGGCGCGAGCGTAGGGCTGCACCACCTGCGCGGCGACTCTCTGTGCGTCCTTATCCTTCCAGCTCAGGAGGGAAACGGAGAAATAGCGCCTAGACATCCGAAGCACTCCCAGACGCACCATCAGCTTCTGCATATCACAATCAGTTATGAACAACATAGAACATGTAAAGCCATATTGTATAGCCATACATACATATATATGCCACACATACTTTTTTCATTCATGGTGACATACATCTAACAGCCAACCGCATGGTACTTATAGCCATAGATAGTCGAAATATTATATGGGCAACCGAACATATACGTAGAGTAATATATGCGATATATATCGTCATGTATATCATCAACATATTTATAATATACGTACATATAGAACTACATACTTAGATCACAACCCCTGAGCGTGCTCGGTTGGTGCATCCCTGGCCTCTCAGAGCTCCCACTTCCAAACCGCCTCCTTTCATTACTTGCCGGACCTTTCCAGCAGTTCTTTGTTTTCTCGGTCATTTTTTCCTCTTTTCTTCTTTCGCTTCGTGTGCGTGCGTGTTCT
The DNA here is from genome assembly GCA_031213475.1 of Nereocystis luetkeana. Lineage (NCBI taxonomy): Eukaryota > Phaeophyceae > Laminariales > Laminariaceae > Nereocystis > Nereocystis luetkeana. Next base: position 3,603,873 of record JARUPZ010000007.1, read on the forward strand.
CCGAGCACGGCATCGCGGGAGGACCCGGCACCGTCGCGGGTGCCAGCGGGTGCTGGCGGGTAGAGGGGTTAGATCACAACCCTGAGCGTGCTCGGTTGGTGCATCCCTGGCCTCTCAGAGCTCCCACTTCCAGACCGCCTCCTTTCATTACTTGCCGGACCTTTCCAGCAGTTCTTTATTTTCTCGGTCCTTTCTTCCTTTTTTCTTCTTTCGTTTCGTGTGCGTATATATCATCAGAATATTTATAATATAGAACTACATATATATATATGCTTCGTATATATACGTACCCGTATGCACACACGAACCATGGCCATGTTTTTACTCGCGTGTTATAGCCGTATGTATAGCCATATATAAAGTAATACATACACTACCAGGTATGACACAGGTAGAGTATACCTTGTAGCCGCGCACAGTTAAAAAGGGTGTGAGAGTATAACAGCGCCGGGAGCATCACCGTGGGCAGAAAAACGGGGAGGCGTTTTTGACACAAAAAGGTGGATGGAACGCAACGTGGATGGAAACGCAGGGCCGGAAGGGAGGGGGGGAGGGGGGAAGGGGGGGGGGGGGGGGAGGGGGGGGGGGGGGGGGGGATGTACGGCGGGTGGGGAGTGTACTCGATATTCTGCATTGGTATACTCATTACCATGCACACGGCCGTAGTCGTACGACCAGAAGCAGGGGGGTGTACTCGATAGGAGAGATGTACTCGATCTCATGCATGGCCGTAGTCGTATGACCATAGACCCTCGCATCCCGACAATGCCGGGACGGAGCATGTCGCGTTTTCACCGACCCGACCAGAAGCAGGGGGGGGGGGGGGGGATGAGATTGGAAAGGAAACGTATTTACACGGTCCAACGGACTATGCGAAAATGCTGATACTGCAATTTCGTGGGTGGGATCTGGGCCTGCCTGGAGGAAGAAAGAGGTACCTGGTATACCTGTAGCCGGGGAGGAGGAAGAAGATGCACCGATGCGCCCTTGCGGCAAAGCAAGAGCGAAGAGAGCCCACATTCGTGGGAGAATATGAAAAACGCACAAGGTGGAACGACATGTTGTTGGAGACGGAGATGAGGAAAACAGACTCAAGTGAAATGGATTAGCTTAAGACACTGCTGCGTAGAAACCCGCGATAAAAACGATCACGATGCCAAGAGATAGACGGTGGCCACAAAGGGCCATAACAGGAAGGGGATAAAACGAGACAACCACAAACTTCTAGAGAAAATGTCAGGTGTATGGAAAACAGTCAATGAACGCCAAAATGTTGGGGGTGCCTCCATCAAGAGCAGCAGCGGTGCTTCGCCCGGAAACGGATGCGTGGTCGATGGTCAAACTACTAAGGAAAGCAACAAAGGAAACCCCCCCACTACCCCCTCCCCCCTATTATTTCCCCCGCCAACAAACCTTGCGCGCTCCCGTCTCTGCTGCGGCGACGTGAGTCAGCGAAGCGGCGACCGCCTTGATGGAGGCCAGCATCAGCGCGGAGGCGTTGCGAAGCGCCGCAGCAGCGGGGTCCATCTTTCCTCGCCCCCCGCTCCCACCGGCGCCTGCTTCCACGCCTGCGGTAGAAACCCCAGGGGGAGAGGGGGAGCGGGAGGGGGGGGAAGCGGAGGAGCTGAACATATCACAGTTAGCGTGTACCCTCATGGTAGATTTATCAGCTTTTGGTATAGTCTTATATTCGGTGCTTACAGTTGCTTTATGATGTTGGATATCGTACCGAGTTTTTCGGTATATCGATATATCGATATATCGATATCCTTGTTATGAACTGCTGGCAATCTGTCAGTCTGTCTGTCTGTCTGTCTGTCTGTATGCTTGCGTTTCCCCACGGCGTCTCGACCCAGAACGTATCAGCCCCGCCTTTCCCCATGGTGACAGAGACGGGGTGACACAACCAGCTGGAACATTGGGTCTCACGCCGCGCCGAGTCGTGGCCGTCCCGTGCTGAGCATCGCCGACAATGCCGGGGCGGTCCCCGAGCCATGACCAATAACGCCACTTTTGCTACTGGCTTCACATTCCAAAATGAAACAAAAGGTACCTTAATGGCCGATTGCACTTCTGTCCCTTGTGGCAAAATACATGCATGCCAGAGGCTGTTTTTTTTCTGGACGGTTTGTACGACAGGGGGATTATTCCCGCGAAAAGGTCGGCATCGCTGCTGATCGCATCGAAAACTGTAACTTTTGAGAGTTTCGATAACTTTGAAATATCGAAATGTCGATGCTATATCGTCAAAGTTTCAACGCATCAGATGTATCGACCGCATTCATCCCTCCAATCTCCTTGGAATTTTTGAGAGTTTCGCTATGTTCGAAACATCGCAATGTCGATGTTATCATATCGAAGTTTCGATGGATCGTGTATGTCGACCGCGCTTATCTCCTCCGTCCCCTGGCATCCCCGTGGTTATTGTGCTGATATTATAGTGGGCAACAGCTTAACCTTCGATGTACCAGGTATCGAACATCAAAATTGTACCAGGCACCAAGATACCATCGGTATCGTGATCGAACTCGATGTCGATCGATAGTTATCGTTACGTATGTATCTCCGTTTGGTCGAATCGGGAGGGACGGCTACAAGGCTGTTGAACTGTTGGCGCCGGAATTATACCAGAGTTAGAAAATAAGAAGTTCCCGCGTGCAAGATGCTCAAAGACTGACCGTCTTATGATGAAATTGTCCTGTAGACCCTGATACTACCACCGACGGTAGCCATCAACCAGAACGCTTAGATCATACCCCTAGTGTACGCGCGATCGTGTCTGATACGCGCAGCTTGCAAAGATGAGTCTCGAAAAATAGATATCACAGCTGCCGCGGTTGTTCAAATATCTACCAAAACAGGAAGAAGGGCATGTTATATATTTGGTACATACTAAAAAAAATGATTAGCGGAAAGCGCGAGAGCGTGAGTTAGATGAAAATCGACGAGCCGTTGGAACGGTGAACCCTATGCGCGACAAAAAATAAGGCACGGGGGAGAAGGGTAGAGACCTGTGACCACGGCTTGTCCAGAAGCTCGTTGAGGGTAAAACCTCCTACGAGTTAGGCTGGAAGGTAAAAGTGATGATTAAAAAAACAAAACAAAAAAACTTGAATCGTTCTCGGGTGTCAATTTTCCATAACAGAAAGAAAGAAAAAAATGGTTGTTTCGTCTTGTCTAGGGGGAACTTCCTAATAATTTTCTCGGTGGGCGCGGCACCGACCCCAGCAAAGCCCTATGATGTTTCCGATACTCTAATACTTTACCGCATTGGGAATCTACGACAACTTACAGGAGACAAAGACAGCAGGAGGGTGGGACTGACGGTATGATACATGACAAACACACAAAAACACACACAAAAAAAGAACAACAAAACATGCATAGGACACAGAAATAATAAAGCTACAATAACGCGAACCTGCAGAGCGTGAAAAAACATGCTTGGAAGACTAAAATACACGTTCGCAGAAAGAAAAACCCTAAGGTTGGTACTGTCGTTTTTACATTGCACCGCTTCACCTTCCCCCCCCGAAACGCCTTCACCGTCGTCGGGCGGCAGCACTTCCGATTGGTGGTAAACGATCATGGTCGATGAGAGGACCGCCCTAGCCGACCTGCCTCGACAGCCAGTGCACAGCAAAAAAGAGGATAGGATTGCAAATAAGGTACGTGATTGCAAGTACTTATTAAAATTGCAGTTAAAGGGTGTGATTGCAATTGAAGGTTGTGATTGCAAAGAAAGAATAGGATTGCAAGAAAAAGAAAGGGTTGCAAACAAAGGATAACATTGCAACTAAAGGACTGGATTGAAAAATGATGACAGGGGGTACGTTCATAAAGGATGGCGAGGTTAACCGGGATCGATAAAAATGCAGGACGGTCGATTCCGTCACACAGGCGATGGGTACACGCACTAGCAGTTCAAGTACAAGTACGCGCACAAAAACAAGGACAAGCACGAGAACGATTTCTTCTACAGTTATCACCAACGGCTTTCTTCCGCGGCCAAGGGTTTCAAACACCCAGGGATAAAAAAAACACATCTTCCACCGCCAAGAGCTCCCATGGCAAGGACTCACTCTCCTCTTCTCAAGCTAACTCCAACGGCTTTCTTCCGCAGCCAAGGGCCCCAACGGCAAATACTCAAACGGCTCTGTTATACCAAGGGAGGATCCGACGGCTCTCGTTCGCTGCCAAGAGTTCAAACGACAAGACACGAACGGCTCTGTTCTATAGATAACGCCAGTGGCTCCAACGACTCGCTTTCTCCTCCAAAGGGTCCACACAGAAAGTGCTCGAATGGTTCTCATCTACGACTACCGCCGAGGGCTTTATTTCGCCGCCAAGGGTTCGAACGATAGGGGAGCAAGCGGCTCTCTTCTTGCCTCCAGCGGCTTTCTTCCACCTCCAAAGAGCGCGAGCGACAAGGGCTACAACGGCTCTTTTCTACAGCTATTCACCCACCAACAGCTCCAACAACTCTCTCCCATAGTCAAAGAGCTCACACGGCCAGTGTTAAAAGGACAAGAGCTATAACGGCTCTCTTCTTCCACTCCCTCCGTCTCACGGCTAGCCACCAATACCACATGAAGTACCTTCACCCCCACGCCCCACCCCCTCGCCCGCTCACCTCGAAGCTCTGGGCAAGGCGGTCAGCGTCTCGTCGCGCGGCACAACGGCTAGGGCCGCGACAACGGCTCTCTGAATGTCCGGATTTTGGAGGGCGAGCCCTGTCCTCTCGAACGACATTTGTCCGGCGTCCAGCTAAACACCAAGCCAAACACAACATCGCGTGCGGAGCGTGGTAGGGGGGATGGGTGGGGAGTGGGCAGGGGGGTGGGGGGAGGGGGCGGCAGAGTTACAGTCGCAGACTTGGTGGAACCAAGCAGGGTCAATATCAATAGTTATGACGTAGGAACCACGTGAAAGTGTGCAGCCAGGCCTTGTCCAACAGCGACACGAGCAACAATGCCGCTAATGCCTATACGTAAAGCCTGCTACCTGCTGTACCAATTTTCGTGCAAGCTAGCATAGCATGTGACACCTTATCCAACAGCTGCAGGAGGCGCGCGAATGCCGGCCTGGCCACGAGAGCCGCCTTGGTCCGCTTCGACGCAAGCAGGCGCGACCGCCACCAACGCTGAATCCGCTCTGCCCCATCCTCTTCTGCCTCCTCCAGATCCAACTCCCGGTCGTCGTCGTCGCTGCCCCCGCTCCCATCTCCGCCCCCGCCTCCGTGGTCACGGTGGAAACCACTGGCGGTGAAGATGGGGGAAGATAGGCGCCGGATAATATTGGAGGCGTTTTCGCTCTCGGCCGGCGAAGCGTCAGCCGCGGATGCTCCAGCTGCAGAAGCTCCAGTCACCGGCGCCGCCGGCGGCATCGTAGAGTCTTGTCCACCTGCTGATAGATGAATGTTGCAGCATGTACGTGACTGTAAACTATCGCGCTTGTTATTTTCCGAGGTTCGAGATATATACAGCATACTTCGTACCATTCATAGACTAATAGTATCAGATGTATGCATCGATGTATAATCGTTGGTCGTTTTTCCTTTCGTTTTCGAGCTGTACAGACTTGACATTTCCACCGTCTGGTGATAAATCCGTTTTTTTCAGCAGCTCAAAACGTCATCGGAAGTTATCTTGCGTGACCCCACGTCCGAATGCCTCCAAAGGGGTACTACGAGTACCGGTACATCTTCCTATAGCCGTCGAGCTGAATAAAATAAATAAATCGAAATTTCTTCGTACTCGACATACGTAGCCGTCGAGGTAGCTTCAACCATCTGATGTTGTTGTTGTTGTTGTTGTTGTTGTTGTCGTTGTTGTTCTTGTTGTTGTTGTTATTGTTGTTGTTGTTGGTAGTGGTAGTGGTGGTGCTACTGTTGCTGCTGTTGATGGTTGTTGTTGTTATTGTTATTGTTGTTGTGTTGCTTTGGTGTTTTTGTTGCTGCTATTGTCGCTGCTGCTCTTGTTGCTGCTTCTGCTGTTGTTGTTGCTGCTGCTGCTGCTGCTGTATTCACCACTTCTACAGTCCAGCTCAACTCGCAAGGAGTTTCGACACTCCGCGACCTTCAGAACAAGCCGCGGAAAAGAGTTCTTCACAAAATTTACGCTCAGCCTCCCATGGAGAGGTCTGAGCAGGGGGCTCGGCTCTGCCTCACCCTGAACCCGACCCCCTGTACAACAAAAAACCCTTCACGTACGCAAAAAATAAATCCTGGAACTTCGCTGCCCCCGGCATTCTCTAGCATTTGTGAGCAGAATCGTGACCCAATCAGATGGACACAGGGGTGGTCGTGACGCAATCAGATGGACCCAGGACTGGGACAAGGTTGCCGTCAATATTTCATTCCAAGGGATTGTCACCGCACCGACTGCGGGGAGTTATCCCGGGCGAGGCCCCCTGCTTCGGGGCAGGGATTCTCATCACATTAAATACTGGCCTTGGATGGTTGACGGCAACGCAAGATAACTGACGGCAGCCGCAAGATAATACAGCTGTTAAGTTTGGTATTTCGTCAATTCAAGCCGAGAACGCGAGCGGTCGGCGGCGTTTCTGCCACGGACGGAGGTGGGGTGATTGTTTTCGGCCAAGGCGTCTGAACCCTTGCAAGACTGCGTAAGAGATGCGAAAAGGGGTAAGAACAAGACGGAAAAAAACTCGCACTGGGGGATGTTTGAAACCGTCGTCAGTCTGCGCTGCTGAAAGACTTATCTTATCCCCCCAAAAAAACGCTTGTTTCGGGAGATTTTGATCATAATGAGGCGCGGATCTGCGGCTTCAGACTTCCTGTAGGATGCCCAGCCTCACCCGGCTTGAAATCGAGGCATGCCCTACTAAGGCACGCCCCACACTTAAGACGCCGTGTAAACTGGAAACTCGCTTCGTCACACGTGCCATGGCTATACCCGGTGATGTTGGGAAAAGGGGTGAACATGGTGAAAATTACAGTATCGGCCGCCACACAAAACACAGCAGTCCTGTGATGCTCGGGAAAGGAGTGACACTTGGTATCGCGAAAAATTAAATATCCTTTCACGCATCGTAAGTTTGGGTAAGGAGAGCCAAAGGCCAGGACCCCATACCGGTGGCCAGTAGGGGGGGTAAGAAATCTGGGTGGGACCACAGGTCGGAGCAAGCGGCCTCATCCAAACCAATACCTACAGCAGTACGTGAGATGATCAGCAACCGAGAGAAATAATACAACAGCAGTAATATTGTCATCCAAACAGATGGATCCTCCAAACTTTGGAAAAAATGATTGGAGCCACAGCTTTGATCAGACTTACTGGGAAACTCTGTGCGACGAGGTCAATCGTGCAGTTGTTCCCGCGAAAGCTCGACAAAAAGACGAATAAGGAGTTCAAAAACGTAAAAGACCATACCACCCACCCTGCATTGGGTATTTTTCTAGTAGTCGCGATCATTTCCAGGACAAGTCCGCCGGAGCGGGAGGCCTCATCCGATCCAGCAATTACATGGAATGGACGTGTAATCGAGAGAAAGAATACAACAGCACCCGAAAATACCAAAATCAGTCGTGGCCCTTATGTACTTCAAAAGACTTAGCGCTGCGTCCAAGAGATCACATTCCGGTGCGTGGGCGTACCTGACCACCGCTCTGAACGGCGTTCGAGACGTCGGGCTTAGTCAGGCCTAGTCCGATTTGCGAGCCGCATCAGGCTACCTATAAAACTACCCGGCCAAGCGGCGAGTCACTCTCAGACTCATTTTTCTCGAACTCTTCAAGCTTACGACCGACCACAGCCGGAATCATCTGGCTGGGAGACAATACGAAACCTCTCCACAATCTTGTCCGCGAGAGTCCTCTGCGAAATAGTCAGCGAACTGTTCTACTCTTATCCCTGGATAAATGTCATCTTGCACGCCGTCCAAGTTCACCGATGTTGTTGATAGGAACTACGATAGCTCTATTCAAGTACACACAGAAGCGGTTCAACCTGCTTTTATACCCAACTGCTAATACATCATCAGCATATAGTACAACAAAAGCACGAGACCGCTCCATCTTCCACCAATCTTAACGACCATATGCATTGGCGGCGAGCTGCTCAAACTCAAGAATCTTCATGCGGGCGAGCAGATGGCTGTGCCACAAGCGCGGTTCTTGGTTCTGGCCATAACGACTGCAGTTAAGCTAATTTACCTGACATTCTACGGCAGCCCTGTGGCAAACGTAGAAAAGTCACCTCCTCATATTTTTTCAGAACGAAAGCTTGCCCGGCATCGCGACACAACATCCCAAAGTAATTTCACGCGCTGCGGCAGCCAGCAAACGACTGCAAGCTGCTGTAGATGACTTTGGGGGGGGGGATCTCAAACTAATCAATTCCCTCACGCTGACTGAACCGGCTTGACACTGCGTAGCGTTACCTCCGCCTTCGTCACTCTCCCATGCTTGTCTGTCTTGCATGTAAGGACCCATTTCGACGAGATGAAGTTAGTGCCTCTTGGTCGCTAAGCGTGACCAAACGTTCCCCTCGCCTCGTACGGTCCGAGAAACTCTTTCGCCATCGCCAGGCGTTCGGGCACGTGCGTTCGCATCGGTAAACGAGGTCGGCGCTGACAGTTCGCTTGCCGGACACGTTGGAAAAAATAGCGAGAGGCTGGCTCGGCGGGCGCTGCTCCACAAACGCCTGTGCACTGCCGTGTTCCTTCATCGGCATCGATAAACAGGTCGCTTCGACGGGCTCTGCCTTCGGGCTCGCGCCCTCGCTGGTTGCCATCCATCACCGCCCCGCGGACCATACAGGTGGTTGCGCAGCTGGTGGGTAGCACGGTACGGCAACGACGGTGGTTGGCAGCGTAGATGGCGGTGGCTGCTGTTGTTCACAGAAGCGGCGGTGGCTTCTGCTGTTGGTTGGGCAGCCGGGGTGGTGGCTGCTGTTGTTGGGGCAACGGCATCGGTGGCCATGGCGGTTCCAAAGGGTAGACGGAAACAACCCCCCCCCACCTGCCCCCCGGCCGGCTCGGGTAGCGCCAAAGGCTCCCACGAGTAGGCCCACATCACGTCGAGGGCAAGAAAAACCGCGCCCGACGGGAGTTGACCTTGAACGCAGACCACGGGTGGTTGCTTCCGCTCTTAAGGTATTGATAGAAGAAAATCTCAGCCTTTGGTGCCGCGTTGCCGTCACGACGAACGCGGCAGGACGCAGTCGGGCCTTAAAACCGGCAGCCTTGCGAGCGGCGACGCGCTTCGTGGCGCACCGATCTAGCGCAATATTGGCAAAGAAGGACGCTTCGGCCCACAGAGATGCAGTTGCAGGGCCTTGGGCGTCGGGGAAAAGGCGCGCCGCCTCGAAACAGGCGGCCTGAGTGGCTCCCCGGACGATGGCCAGTCCCCTACCCACGACACCGTTCAACTGCGGTCTGTCCGGAGTCGTGAGGATTCGTTCCCCGCAGAGCTTCTCGAAAGTTCCACCACTGATTTCGCTCCCACCGTCAGATCGAAAAACACTCTCTCGCGCTCGGGGCGCCCTTCGCAGAACGGCGTATGTGGAATTGTCTGGGCCCACCAAGTACGTCGGAGGTGCGCTCTGCTATATGCTGATGAAGGACACGACTTCTCGCGCCCCAGCTTGGCGTATTTCCTAAACCAGAAGTCCGACGCTGATACAACATTAGCATTTCGGCGCGGCAGGACAACGCCATCCGCTGTCGAGTGCGTCCGATCTGACGATGAGGGCGAGTTCAGCTGCGGCACATTCAAGAAGATACGCAAGGAAAGCGGCATCCGGCAAGATTTCGCGACACTAGAGACACCACAGCTAAACGGTGTCGCGGAGAGGGAACGACCATCGAAACAGGCGGCCTGCACGGCACCCTAGACGAAGGCCAGCCCCCTTTCCACGACATCGTTCAGCTGCGGTGTGTGCGGAGTCGGGAGTAATTGACGAATACTGCGTCCCTCGCATATGTAGCTCCTTGAGAATTCCGCCGCCGAACTCGCCCCCCACCGTCAGATCGAAAGACCACTCTCTCCCGCTCGCAGCGCTCTTTGCTACGGTTGTTCGTCGACTTGTTGAAACCCAAGCCTACCAAGTTCGTCGGAGGTTCCTCTACACCATGCTAATTAAGGACGACTTCTCGCCTTTTACCTGGGCAGCTTTTTCTAAACCAGGAGTCTGACGCTTGTACAGGCGATTCCGTGCCGACATTTTGCGACAGACAAAGCCAACGGCTGTCGAGTGCGTCCAATCTGACGAGGGGGGGCGAGTGTGGCGGCGGAACGTTCAAGCAAATTTACGAGGGAAGCGGCATCCGGCAAGAACTCGCAACGCCAGAGACACCGCAACTTACCGCAGCCCATCTAATCCATCAGAGGTGCCTTCTACATTGTGTCAACCAGGGAAGACTTGTGGCGCCTCGCTTGGGGGTATTTCCGAAAAGAAGAGATCCGACACTGGTATATAGGTACAACATTCGGGACCGGTCCCTTGCCGACATTTGCGACAGCGCAAAGTCTTTGGTTGTCGAATGCGTCCGATCTGACGGTGGGGGCGAGTTCAGCTGCGTGCGGCACATTCAAAAGATGCGAGGAAAGCGGCATCCGGCAATAACTCGTGACGCTAGAGAGCCACCAGCTGAACGGTATCGTGGAGAGAGGAATGGCGATCAAAACTGGCGGTCTGTGCGGCTTCCGGGACAATGGCCAACCTGGTACTGCTGTATTGTTTGCTCCTTACTGCGTTGCTTACTGCTGTGCTGTGGTACATGTATGCCAGCAGGTATAACTATGATACCGGTACCGGTATGATACGTACGTTCCAGGTACTGTTGTATTTCGCACCAGGAACAGGTACGCAGTGTATGATACATACTCGTTAACGTGCATGCGCCTCATTTTGTACGTATACAGTACAAACTGCAAAGGGACACTAAGCTGCCCCGCGGCGGCCATCGCAGTCCATAGTCGAGGCACGGTGGGTGGGCAGGCCAGCGGGCGGTGGTCCGCGGTGAAAACATGCATGGCCGTAGTCGTTTGACAGTAAACCCGCGCATCCAGAGGGAGAGGGAAGAGAAAGATGATGACAGAGAGCTAATGTGAAGGGGGGAGGGGGGAGAAGGTAAGGAGAGAGGTAAGGAGAAGTCGATCACGGTGCCTATATGCAACACCGAAACGGGAACCTCAATGAGGAGACTCGCGTTAAAACCAACTTGGGGCTGCACGTTCGAGGCTGCAACCTGCACAGCACTATGACTCTAGTGGGTCATTTTGCTTTCAAAATGTCGGCCGCTTTGTTCAACCAAACACCCAACGTGTCTTGACCCTCTCGTACACCAACAATTAAATTCCAGCAAGCTTGAATCAAAGAAGCTTGGACCACCTCCCCAATTTCGTCCTGGGGTGTGCCACTCGATGCTCGACCTCTGCGGGCAGAGTGGCAAGGGACAAGAGCCATGCGAGCAAGGCAAGATGCAAACGCATACTGTAGACTTTCGTACAAACACATCCCTCCCTTCGGAGGACACCCTCGGCAATTCTCTCGCCTCTAATAAAAGACCTCCTCGGCTCTAAATTCCCGACAGGGAAATTATGTACGATCGTCGAGTTTATACGTACCTGGCAATAGTTATTGCGGTGTCGCCCAACAATTTGGTCAAAATAGACGTTTTTCGCAACAGCCGCGGAGGGCCAGCGCAACACGCGATTTTGGGCGCGCAACTTTTTCGGCCGCAGGCCCAAAAAATGTTGCGGGCTTTCTTGTTCGGCGTAGGCGTGTGTGTGTTTTTTTTCAACACCAATTGTTTTTCAAATACGCCTTTGGCGAAAATAAATTTGAGCCTCCTTTTAGAATTCGTCGCAGGACAATTTTTTTCAAGGCCCTTTTTCTATTCGCCTGTAGTAGAACAAAGTTGAAGATTGAACGGAGGAAATCTGGGGTTTGTGGAGAGTTATTGAGTCGTTGGCATGCTGCAACAGAGGGGATGGGTAAGAGGTTCATCAAGTGGATGACGGGTGCAGTTGGTTGAACTAGGAAGACAGAGGCTGGGAAGAGTTGACACAGTGAAGAAGGAGACCATCTACCGTAGTACTCTATTCGTGGGTGTGTACGAGCAGGGGTTTGATCTTCTGTAGGAGGTCGGCGCGTTGAAACAAGAAATAAGAAGGTTTTGATCCCGATACACGCCTCTTCGAGCTTCGGGAGGCGTTTACACGCACTTTGATACTTGGTTTTCGGGCATATTTTCGCGCATATATCGCATTTTTCAACCTCCGGCGGCCCTCCCGGGGGGCTCCTGAGTGGGGTTTGCGCGCATTTTGTGCTGCGTGCAACAGACACCGGGCCACTACAATAGTTATATCCCTGCCTGGTACCGATTTGGAAAGATTGTTTTCCAGGTTTTTGATCGTAGATTTTCTCCCGTTTCCCTCTTTCCCTTCGATCCATGAAAAAAAATGTTCGTCGTTTTTTAAACCTGCTTCTTCTGCGCACAACATCAGCAGAAGGCCCGGCATAGTTTTTCTCGCACCACTGCTGAGCTCTTGGCATTTGCAAGTCGCTCATTGCATCAGTCGTGAACGTCTTCTGTCATCTGTCTACCTTTACGATCATGTTCTAAATATCTGCTTCCTTTGTTAGCAAACTCAGGGGACGGCGTATACGTACCCGCCAGCCGCCGCAAAGTAAAAGTAGCAGCCTATCATACGTACGTACTGTATGTACTGGTATGGGTTTGCTGGTATTTTTTTGAAAAAAAAAGAAAGCAACAACCGTTTTCTGGATAATCTGATCGCTTGCCTGCCGTGCCATCGCTCGACTGCTGTGCACACGCGGTGCACGATCTATGACCGATCTGTTTACATGTCTGTCGCTCGTGGGGCAGCAGATGCCTCGTATCCTCATCAGTACTTAGTTCGTGCATTGTGTCCTTTGGAACCGTTTGCTTGTCTCAAGTGCACAGCAGTCCGGCAGCATTTCGATGGTGAGAGCAAGTATGTCGGCTGATGACACGCTTCCCCTGTTGAAGGACAAACGTCAAGGGGCTACCCATACTGTATTTAGTATTATAAGTCAAAACAGTCCTTGACGCGTCAAAGCTAGACCGTCAACCGACATTTAGTACGAGAACAAAGCGCTCCTTGTTTTATATTACAAGTATGTATACGTATGCACTGCTGCTGTGTGCACGAACGAACGCATCAACCCAGCCTCACCGCGGTGTGCCTCCTCCGGCAGATCTCCAGCAGCAGGTTGCGGCACCTCGAGGTGTAGATCTCGGCTCATGGTGGCTCGCTCTGTCACTCACAAGGTCCCAACTACCTGGGGGCCTGCTGTGCCTTGGTTTGCTGTTGCAGTTTGTTTGACATTTTCTTGCTCAAAAAAATAAAAAGAGCAGTGTTCGCGCTGTGAACCGAAAGTGAAAAGTGGCTCGGTTTTTCGGTTTGCCCTCAAAAAGTCGGTCGGTTTCGGTCGGTTTAAACCGAACGAAACCGGAACTGAAACCGAACATTTCTCGGTCGGTTTCTCGTCTGTTTCGAAGGGTTCGGTGTTCGGTGTGCAGGTGCTGGCATGAGGGTTTTTATAAAATGATGAAATACGTCAGCTGTGAGTTCGACTGATTACATAGTTGATACTCAACTTTGCAAGCTGCGTAATATGTTTTGTACAAGGATGCCGGCCGCCCGCTACGCTCGCTCAGGAAGGAAAAATACATCAAATTACTTTGCCAAGCGGACAGAGGCCCATGCCTCTTTCACTATTTCATAGATTGCGTATGTCGTGCCTGTCGTATCTAGTATGATGACATGGCTTTGCATTGCCCACTGCAGTGCACACTGCACACGTGGCAACGTAGTATCTCTGTGGCGTAGCTTTGTGACCACAGAACTTGTATCTCTTCTAGGATTGAAGAATCGGCACGGACACTGGTTGTGCTGGATGTCGACGGGTAGAAAGAACGGTTTAATGTGAAGAACACACACACATACTCGTACATGCTTGAATATAATATGCAACAGTAGCAGCAAGCAGTATAGCTTTTTCATGATCGATCGTAGTTTTTTTTTTTTTTTTTTTCTCATCCCATTCATTATCTTCGCACATCTTCTTCTCTCTCTCCTTCCCCCTCGTAACTCAGATCCGGGGTCACATAGCAGGCTCTTCTATCCCCTTCCCGCTACCGTACGTGCCTTCATTTTTTTATCGCGAGAAGATTTCAGCCTTTTCTTCCCTCGTCGACTCGCATCGAATTGTGCCTATACCCTCGCTGCAAGGCGCTCTCAACAAACGTAATGAGAAGGAAGGAGCAATACAGCAAATAGAGTAGACAACAAGCTGAAAGTTGGCACGGAAGGGAGGTAGACTTGGTGCATGGGTTTCCTTTTGTTTCCGAGGTTTTCTTCTTTCGGGAAAGTTATGAGTGATCCATGTTGAAGATCATGCTGCACATTGTCTGATGGGAAGAGGAATAATAATTGAATCATTTTTTATTTTTATTTTTGCAAATAAAGTCACAGTCCGACCCACCTGGGGCTCGAACCCAGGACTCGAACAAGTAGAATTCGAGGTTATTAACCACTTGAACCACCGGGGCGACCTATACAGTAGTTGCAAACTGGCGACTTGATATAAAATACCTGGTGTAACAGGATATTTTGTCCCCAAAACGGGACTGTAGTCCGTCGTAAAAGGGACCCTCACCGTACTGAGAAAAATATACGGAACTAGAGAAAAAAAGGCCCTCTGTGAAGGTGTTTTACCTACTACTGAGCTATAGGGGTAAAATACCGATCGATTACCCAACCCAAGGTAATCCTTATAACACTCCCCCCCCCCCCCCTCTGAACGGCGGGGTCTTTGGGGCGTCGGAACCGTATACGTACGTACGCTGAACTACCCGCTTCGTTTCATTACCTACCTGGGGATCCAGGGAGATGTGTTTTTTTAGGTGTGCACGCGCAAGCGTTTCTGTAAAAGAAACGTTCGAAGTGAGGTTCGAACCCGTGACCTGGACGACGTCAAATAAATGTGAAGGTGTTACCTACTGAGCTATAGGGGTAAGATCGATCGATTACCCAGAGCCCAGGGTAATCCTTGTAACACTCTCCCCCCCCTTTAAACGGCGGTATCTTTGTGGGGCGTCGGAACCAACCGTACACATACGTCCGTACGCTGACCTACCCGCTTCGTTTCATTATCTGGGGATCCAGGGAGGAGATGTATTTTTTTAGGTGTGCACGCGCAAGCGTTTCTGTAAAAGAAACGTTGGAAGTGACGTTCGAACCCGTGACCTGGACGACGTCAAATGTGAAGGTGTTACCTACTATACTGAGCTATAGGGGTAAAATATCGATCGATTACCCAACCCATGGTAATCCTTATAACACCTCTCCCGCCCCCACGGCGGTCGAGCCCGATTCCTGTAGAAAATGTAGGAGCTACTATAATAGGTGAGCCAGTACATATCCTACGATGGACATTAGTTGTGGCCCCGTGCTTTATATTCATGAAAACCATACTTTGTAAGTCACTTTATGTAGGACCTCAATAAGCGTTAAAAATATGAATTGTGCAATATTTAGCTGTGATGTGCTTGCTCCCTCTCTGAAATCTCACACTGCAACTTCATTATTAGTCGTTGGTTGAAGCAGTACGATGCAATACAATCTGCGGGTAATACGATAATAAACGCACAGCGTCAAGCCGAGTGGTAAAAATCGACGGGGATCAAACGAAGCCGGCACGAGCAAACGTGAACCGACGGAGGATGCCAGAAGAAGCGCGCATACGCGTCATACATCCGCTCCTGCTAGGAGAGCTAACGTCTTTCGCACCGCGAACAAGCGTCTCGCAACAGCGAAGAAAGTGGACCGGAAACAAGCGATAAACGCGCGAGAAGCACGGCGGCTGTGAAATAGAGATAAATTGGTACAGAACTAACCGTGTGAAGAACACGTGTTAACTCGTCTCTCGCGGCCGGGTTGATAGTTCCGAGGCAGACAGACAGACGCGGCCAACCCATTGGCCGACTTCGCGCCCTGTTGGAGGTATAGTCAGGTGTCGTATGCCTTCGATCAACTTTTTTTACCGGTAACGCATCCAGCGAGTTCGTTTGTGAGTCTCCGCGTTGCGACGATAGGCGGTTTGTGTTGTCTCACCACAGGTGCTGCAGGCAGGCTTCTTCCTTCCGCTGCTGTATGCAGTTGAGTTTTGCTCGGGGCAAGGTCTTCGCGCCAAAACTCATCATCATCACCGCGGGCCACCAACAACGCGGTGTAGCGAGCGTCGCCCCTCATCCTCTCTATACGGGGGGAGGTGAGGTCGGTTGCTTACTGTAGTAGCTGTGACTAATACAAATTGCGGCGGGTCTTCGGTATGTAACGGCAAAGAAAGTGCGATCTCGACCAATAACGCGGCGGGACAAACAAGCTTTGTTGGGGGAGATACCTTCTCGTGTCAAGCGTGCATGATTGTGTGTGTGTACAGCAGTGTGCTGCGGTAGAAGGAGATAGGGAGGATGATTTGGAAATTGGGTGTTGTTGCAGAGCTATAGATGAAGGTACCGCTTTGTTGTCTGCAATACAGCGCGACGTATGTAGTGCACAAAAAAAGACGACAGAGAGGATTGCGTGAACCCCTCGGTAGCTCGAAAGACTCTTACTTCGATGGACTTCGGGTGAAGCAGCGGTAGATGACGAGGACCGGATGTTCAAAGCGCAGGAGGGCAGGAACACAAGCGCGTTTCGAAGATGGCGTCGCAAAGGACAAGATCTTGGAACGTTGCACGAAGGCAGCTTGCAAAAAAAGGTGAAATCGGAATATATATGTGAGAAGTACATTTTTTTTTACGTTGCACGAAGGGAGCTTACAAAAGTTGATTTTGAAGTACGTGAGGTATATACTTAAAAAATAAGTTGGTATTAGAGGCGTCACTATGATGAAGGTACAAATTGGGCATCACGCTGTCTATATACTTCGAAGTATAATTCATACCAGGTAGACAAAGACCGAAAGGACTTACGAAATTTCGAAATGGCCGTTACGTTACGTATTACCAGGTATTCCACAAGTGGAACACTTGTTGTGGTCTCTGTATCGGATTCAGAAAGCTTGGTTGTCTGTCTGTAAGCACAAAACTTGTCTGTCTGTCCGATCAGGGTCACTCAATGGTCACCCACGAACAAATTTATTTCGAAACGACGACGCCCATGCCGCACGCATCAGGTCGAAGCCCTCGCGGAGGCGATCGTCATCGTACAAACCACACCTCTTTGCGTGCCCTGTGTGTGGAGTTGTCAGAGTTAATTTCCAGCACCCCGAACAGGGTGACGGGACGTGAGCTCGTCCGAGGCCAGCGGAAAAAGTGCTTGTCAACTCTATTTTCAAGTGAAGTAATATGAAGGTACCAGGTACCAAGGAGGGCAAGACAGCGAGGAAGGAGGAGAGAGGGAAGGGGGGGGAGACGGAGAGCGGGGGAGGGAGGGGGGAAGGGAGGGATGGAGAGAGGGAGAGAGGGAGGAAGCGTGGAAGAGACGGAACGAAGCGGAAATAAGGGAAGAACAAAGGAAAGCCTTCGCGAGTGCTGTGCCGCTGATGGCTCATAGCACAGCAGTTCCAGAATTTCAATAAGTATTTTTCCACTTGAAAATAGAGTCGACACAATTTTTCCGCTGGCCTTGGGCGAGCTCACGTCTCGCCACCCCCTTCGGGATGCTCGAAGTCAACTCTAGAACTGATAACTCCACAAACAGGGCACGCGAAAGAGGTTTGGTTTGGACCATGACGATCGCCTCCGCGAGGGCTTCGACCTGATGCGAGCGGCATGGGCGTCGCCGTTTCGAAAGAAACTTGTCCGTGGGCCATTAAGTGACCCTGATCGTATGGGCATTCAATTGTTCTGAATCCGTTCCAGAGACACTTGTGGAATTAATTCCGTCGGCAGAAAACAAAACAGGCATCTCACGCGAAATTAGAGATACTACGCTTTTTGATCTCCTTGCGTCATTTATACCAGGTATTCTGTTTAATTTCATTTATTTATTCTTGTTTAATTGTATTCTTGTTCTTATTCCATGGTCTTGCTTGTGTTGTTGTGTTCTCGTACCCGGTACGCTGACATTGCTCTTGCTTGACCCATGAATTAGCGTTTTTGTTTTTGTTTTTGGTCTTCCTGTGTCTCACAGTCTGTGACCATAGAATTATAGCAGTATCTCTCTAGGATAAGGAATCAGGACGGATACTGGGCGTGTGCTGATGAAGCTGGGTAGAAAGGGCGATATAATGTGAAGACAACACGTACGGTATTCTCGATAAAGTTGAGTAGAGGGGGTGAAAAGACACCACCAACGAGCCCAGACGGGTACGGACCGGACTACGCCACTAGCGGAGTGTTCCATCAGAACAAAAAAAACACATTCTACCGCAAAACCAACCCATCTCACCGATCGATCCCTGCTACGTGGTTCCGCTCCTTTCCTTAACTTTCTCCACACCCTATACCCATCACACACTCTCGCCGCGGGCACGCCACACGCCGCGCAAAACAACGGGAGAATACGCGCGTAAGCAGCAAAAGGTCTCGGCTGGGTGACCACACGAACAACAGAATCACGAAAAAAAAAAAAAAAAACTAACTTGCCCGTGCAGCAACGTGTACTCGTACAAGGATACACTTACTTACCAAAATAAAAACACAAGCTAGTAGTAGTCGTACGAACAGTAGTAAGTAAAACAAACATCCACTCATCCATTCATACCTTTGACTGGCATCTACAAGGTTGAGCATCGAGAGGTAGATGGTTAGGCCATACCCCAAACAAGTTCTCCCACTATGAAAACCATAATACGACCTCCCAGGCAAATACTCCTAACAAAAAAAACAGGTAGGTAACTGGTACATACCAGGTACGGTACAGGTATAAGACCCCGAACGAAACATAAAAGGAAAGTATGGTACAGGTATTAATGTACCCGCTTGCGTGCCCAATAGGGGACAGGTTTTGCCATATAGTACACCCCTTCACACACAGAAGAGCGTCCACGCATCAGCCTACAGGGCGAAGAGCCCTCCCCCCTCCCCTCTCCCCCCTATTACCACGCCTTCACCATACCGCTAAACCTAACAAACCCCCCCTCCCTCCTCCCCGGCTGCGCACAACGCACGCAAAGGCAAGAAAGGCTAACTAAACACATAAAACCGATGCGACGAGACACGCTTGCTTGTATTACAACCTGCAAACCAAAAAACCAAACACGGAACCAACAACAAAAACGAAAATACACCCTAGTCGTACTCACCACTAAGCATCCCCCACGAAAAACGCCTTCCTCCTATCGACAACACCGTGCAGGCAGTCCGCTTTGCTCCATCAATCGTTTTACACTTTGATCCGGATCCATCAAATTCTCTGCCCGCCTTTTTTACGTCAACCATTTGCTCCTGTTTTTTCTCTAACGGTACTCAACGTACGGCGAACGAATAAGACGCCAGTCAGTTTTTGACAAAACTGACCGACCGACCGACCGAACAATTGACCCGACGGAATATCAAAACAAAGAAAACTTATACATAAAAAAACGGACTTTTCTGAGAGGACCTCGTGAAAACAACTACCACAAAAAGTACAAAATAAAAATTACGCGTGCGAGGGCGGTGGGGGGGGGGGGGGGGGAGAACGGAACACGTAATGAAATATTTCCGAGGATGTCAGGTTGGTGACGTACGTCTTCTTACCTGAAGCCTGCTGGAAACGAATGACCCACGCCGCGGCTCCATAACGGCAAGTAACACCAAAGCAACCACGCAAGCAAGCGAGAAACCAGAGCAAGCACAGTACGCAAGGCAAGCAAAATAATAAAACAAAACGCCTCTCGTCCATACGAAACGAAACGAAATAAAACCTCGCCCCGTGCATTTCATTCAGAAGCTGCACGATTCGTTCGTCTTCGGAAAAAAAAACAGCGGTGCTCTTCAAAAATAAAGTCCGAACGCGGTACGACTCCGCTCGGTCGAACACACCCACAGCAAGCTACAACGCGCAACGGCAAACCAAGAGAGCGAGCAACAGCGACCGACCAACCGACCGGCCGCACCAGCGAAACGTACCCCCCCCCCCCCCCCCCCCCCCGGAATTAGCACGACGCCTCCAGCGGGCGGTGACTACACACACGATCAACAAACAAAAAAATGATGCAACAAAGAGGGAAACAGGTTCACAGGAAAGGGCAACTCGAGTGATCGATGGATGCGAGGCGGCAGCGGCAACGGCGGCAGCGGCCAAGGCGCCCAGTCATCCGTCCATCCGCTCGCCTGTCAGTATCCCCCCCCCCCCCCCCCCCACCCTCCGCTTGCGAGCCCCGATTTTTTTGTACATCCAACAGCATGTACAGCTCGGCGTCCAACCTCAAAGGACTCCAGAAAAAAAAAAAAAAGCCAGGCAACCAAAGTTACGCAGCATCTTTCGTCCCGTACACCCCACCACAAAACGGTTCATACAACCTCGATATAATAGGTACCCGCTGTACTCTTGCCCTGACACGCGCACCCCCTCCCCTGACCACGAAAGAAGACGCAACATAGAAAACCTCCTCCACTTATTTCCCCGGGGAGATAGCCGCGATCGATACACACCTGTTCCACACAGGCGATATTTCACCGTTCAACTTCTTCTGCATGTTCTCAAGCAACAACAAAAAAAACGACACCAAATTTGGCATTCACCCCGCAACGTCCGTTGGTTTTCCGTCTAGCGGTCGGTCGGTCTATCGGTGGGTCTGTCTGTCTGTCGGTCGGTCGGTCCTTCCCTGCGCCGTTTCGTGCACAGGACAAAACGATCACAACCGATCGGTCCGAAATGACCCCCGCCCCCATACCAAGCTACAACAATACTTCCATCCGCGTAACGTGAGTACTGTAATTGTACCGTGCTGCTGTACGCATGCCCCGCTATCTTCTACCTCCAGCTCAATCAAAGCCAGCGCGGATCGTTTCGATTGATCCACGTCAAAGAAGGGGCATCCTCTGCCCCCTCCCCTCTCCCCATCCCCCCCCACCCAGATCTGGTCCTCCTTGCCGACCATGAACACCCTCCGCGGCTCGACAATACAGAAGATCTCCCCCCTGATGCAGCTCGCCCTTCATGCGACTCGCCCAACACCTCACGGTGCTTCGCTCTTGGTGCAAGCGATGTCTGTCGGGTCGGTGAAAACCCGACGTGCCCCGTCCCGGCATTGTACGGATGCGAGGGTCCATGGTCATACGACTACGGCCATGCATGACATGAGCATACCTCCCCCACCCTCCCTCCTCCCCGTCCCCACCCAAACGCCGATCGGTCTCGCTCGAGTCAACGGTCGACGACGCACGCACACCCCGCGCTTAGGCGCTTTTCGCGTCCATCTTTTTCGACGAGTGATTGCACAACCCCCATTAGTAAAAACACGACCAGCCTCGCGCACTCAGAGAAAGCCACCTTGGGAAACCGGGACGCTACGTCCTCCACCTCCTGGTGGCAGCACTTGTGAGGCACCTGTCATGCCAGTACAGATTCCGCCGAGCGCGGGGCAGGCTGTGCCAGCTTGGGACAAAAAACAACCCCCCCAAAATGTTTCGTGGTCGTTTGACAACCCCAGCGCCAACTATTAATAGCGTGTCCGCACGGTCTCTTGGCCCGTTAACGGCGGCGGCGCTTCCTTTCCTCAGCTTCTCCCTCCCCAGCCTCCTCCTCCTCGCCACCTCTCTGAAAAAAAAAAAGCAGTAGAAAAAACTACTCACTTCCGCGTTCGTCTCCTGATCCGCAAGAACAAGACAACCGAACCAAAAAAACAAACAGGCCTTCTCCTTTGACCCGCAGGGGAAACAAAACAGCACAAACATAAAACACACACACCTTGCCAAACGCGCTGTTTCGTGAGACCGGGCGGCACCACCCACGGGCCCCACCAACAAAGCGGGCTATTGAGAGCCAGGCAGCGTACAAACAGAGGTGTTCCTTGAGAGCAGGCCGCCTCGAGAATATGGACACCACAGCGAGCGCGCTCTTTGAGAGCAGACAGCGCCAACCATGGGGACACCACAAAAATAAAAAAACGGGCTCTTTGAGACCAGGCATGGTCAACCATAGACACCAAACAAAAAAACGCGCCCTTAAGAGAAGGAACAGCGTCCACCATGGGATAACCACGAGAAAAAAACACGCTTTTTCTAGAGCTTCAAGTCAGTGTCAACCACAGCATGTAACACCGCGCTTGAGAGGAGGAACCGCGCCATTCGACCATCGCCACCACGACAAGACAAAAAAAAACGCGCATCTCCAGAGCGCAAGGCACAAGCAGCGTTAGCCACGAAAAAAAAAAAATCGTGTTTTTTCGTGATCCGTGAGACCAGGAACAGCGTCAAATCATGGCATACCACGACAAGACACAAAAAAAAAAACGAACGCGTATCTCGCGACGAGAAACGGGCAGCGTCAAACCATGATTACCACCCCCCTCCGTCTCGAAAGGGATGCGTGGTCAATGGTGAAATAACGAAGGCAAGCAACAAGCGAGTACGCCCCCCCCGCGCCCCCCCGCTCTATTTCTCTTCCGCTCCCTCTGTTCCGTCTTTCTCTCCCTTGCCTTCATTTTACTGCTGCTAGAGCTACTATCGCCGCAAGACCAAATCGTCCCCCTCGTCCGAAGACCCATCGTCGCTGTCTCCACCCGCCTCCCACGCCCCCCCCGTTTCAATCCCCATCCACGCCTGAACCCCGCGTAGGACATCCGCCGGCGCGGCCTCGTCCCTGGCTGGCGACGCATCTCCATTGCCACGACCACCGCCGTCGCTTTTCTCACGCACCCCTCCCCCCGGTCCGCGGTTCGCACCATCCCAGCCCCCCCCTCCCCTTTCCCCCGCCCCGGCTCCGGCTCCGCCATCGCTGGCTCGTCGAGCGTTCGGGCCCGGAAGAGCGCGTTCAGCCGCCGCCGCGATTGCCGCCGCCTGTCCGGCCGTAGGCTTCCCCAATACCCTCCCCGACGAAGCCCCCCTTCCGTTCGCGGAAGCCCGTGCATTGCTGCTGGAGGCCCGCGCGATGTCGGCGACGGGGGCTTGCGGAGATCCCGGGCCGTAACTGGGTTGCCACATCCTGGATGGCGGTTGCCCACTGACGGCGGCGGTTTCGGCCGCGGCGGCGGCAGCGGCTGATGAGGACGCGCTCGAGGCTTGCCTGGTTGCTTCCGAAGTCGTAGTAGAGGCGGAGGAAGAAAGGCCGTGCTCTCTACTCCTCCCACCCCCCCCCTTCCCCCCGCCCCCTCCTCTTGCACCCCCCCCAGCAGCCCCGTCGCGGTCGCGAGCGCTGGCTGCGCGCAATATAACGTTGCCTGGCATCACCCCTTCGTAAAGCCCCTGTTGCAAGTTAGAGCAGTTAACGGCATACGAACGAAATCGAAAACAGCGTCAGGCTGCAGTGAATATTGTCGGCTGTAGAAGAGGAGAGTAGAGGCTGCAACCCTTCCGCAATAGGAACTCTCCCCTCCACCTCCACCTCTACCCCCACCCCAACCCAGCAGCCCCCCACCCCCCAAAAACAAAAAACGCCTGCCGCCCTCCGCCATTACTAACTTACTCCCGCCCTTATTAACCCCGTTAGAACGGCAACCGAGTTTTCGGGGACAAAACACTTGGAATCAGTACGAGTACATGATATTATATGATATTATATATACACAGCAGGTGAACATAAACGGGGCGAGATGATAAAATACAACGCATGCGTACCTTTCTCATGCGCTTAGAAGATCCGTACTCCGGGTTGACCAGGAACAGCTCGGGCTCCAGCTCGCCCCGCTTGAATACCTTGCAGTTGTCGAAGGTCACGGCCGCGAACACGCCGAGGTAGAGGGGAAGGGAAACCTTCGCCGGAAACCCCGCTTCCCGCATGCCTTTGGTGGTCAAAACCTCCTTCAGCTTGTGGATCACTTTGTCCTATGTGTGTGTTTTTTCGTCGATAATGCCGTGTATTGCGTGCGTGGTGAGCAGGGGGGGGGGGGGGGGGGGGGGGGCAAGGGGGGAATAAGGGGGGAGGAGGCGGGGAAAGGGCCATGTCTTGAATGTGTGCCGTGTGTTTGGTTTGGTGTGAATGGGGAGGGGGGGGGGGCAAGGGGGGAGGGGTGGGGAGGAGGACGAGGAAGGGGGGAGGGGGGGGAGGAGGACGAGGAAGGGGGGAGGGGGGGGAGGAGGACGAGGAAGGGGGGGGGGGGAGGGGAGGAGGACGAGGAAGGGGGGAGGGTGGGGGAGGAGGACGAGGAAGGGGGGAGGGTGGGGTGTACTCGAGATCATGCATTGCCGTAGCCGTATGGCCACAGACTCTCGCATCCCTACAATGCCGGGACGGGGCACATCGGGTTTTCACCGACCAGGCAGGCATTGCTTGGGGCAACAACCCACACATCGCGGTGATGGCGGCAGCAGTGGCCATCAAGCGAGCAATACTCTCGTAGCATGAGCCGTTCGGCAATTCCCCGCCCGGCAGAACAGCGCCCTCAAAAACAAAGCAACAAATACCGAACCGTTAATAAAAGCAGCAACAAACGATAACAGCGTCAACAACAGCAACAAGAAATCGTAGAGCCTGGTTGCCTTCGTTCTGCCGCGACCAATAATGTATAAGCTAAGTGTTGTAAGCATATGACTGTTGTGATTCGACGCAGATCATGCATTGCCCCTACCTGCATTGACAAGACTTCCAGCATGGGAGTCACGTGTTCCAGAGTGAGAGGGAAGTCCTGGCTCATCCACATGCTCGCCTTGATCTGCAGTAAAGCGACAGAAAAAGCACACGTGCAAAAAAAAACAAGAGGCGAGAAAATGAACAGAACAAAAGAGCACAGCAGGCGGCGGTACACAGACAACGTCACACACATGTACTCGCAAAAAAAAATATACAATAGTCAGCTCGCAGCGATATGATTCGATGCAAAGACGCCGAAATAGTTTGGTGCATCACAGACAGCCTCCCCGTCCCCCCTCCCTGCCTCGGCCTCCAACAGAAGAACTTCGAGTTGTCGCCTACCCTCTGTTGTCTGCGGGGTGGGGCACCTGCACGTCATTTTTGACACCAAACGCCTAGACACAACACGCACCAACACCCCGACACCAGATAGCAACACACAACAACAGCACCGGCACTACTCAACGCACCAACACACGTAACCACACAGCAACAGCCTCCCACCCCTCCCCCCACACACACCCGCTGACGCACACCAACAGACTACTCCACGCACCCAACCCACCCCATCACGTATCACCACTAACAACACACACCAGCGAACTACCCCCCCCACCCACCCACCCACCCACCCACCCAACCCATCCCATCACAAATCACTACTACTGTAATAACAAACACTAACACACCCACCCATCCACACACCCCATTTACACACCCACCCACCCCCAACCCACCTTCTTCTCGAAACGCTTATGGGGTGTGTTGAGCTTAGCGAGCATCTTAGCCTTCTGGTTCTCCCTAGCGCGTTCCCCGAAGTTGAAGAATGTTGAGGGACCTGGAGTCGACGCCGCTGCTTCGTCGGTGCCGCCGGCCGCCGCCCGCAGGACTTTTTCCGCCA